>JAMPIV010007368.1:0-336742 GCA_024509875.1 Oreohelix idahoensis | reverse complement strand
GGCTCATAAACAATATCATGTCCCGGAAACTGAAATATTTTGGCCACATTAAACGTCATAGTGGCTTAGAGAGAGCAGTGATGGAGGGTATGGTACCTGGAAGGCGAGGCAGGGGCCGACCAAGACGACGGTGGACACAGGACATTGAAGACACCTTGAACATGACAATGGAGGAGGCAGGAGGCCTGGCTAGAGATCGAGAGTCTTTCAGGCGGGCTGTGATGAGAGCAACGTTCTGCAAAGGACATGCTGCATGATGATGACTAAGTGTGAAGCAAATAGTTTTGCTTATGTCATAAGAGGTTTTGAAGTTAATAAAAGTCTAGGCTATCCTGGACAAATAGGTGTATCAGATGATACCAGGATAGTGCCAGATAAGAGACTGGTCTTATAAGAAATACCCCCTTCTCTGAAAAGAGCAAGGTTGTATAGACATCAAAGTGGGGTCAAGCTATGTAAGTTCTCGGAGAAGATGATGATGATGTACTCTGAGTCCCTAACTGCTACCACTTGAGATCTCACAAAGATTAAAGAGTTATTGTTATTTGGCAAATTGTCTAGGGTAATTTATTTAATTTAACAGGTATTGATTTCAAACAGAACTTTAACTTTAATAATATTATTAAGCAAGACTGCGTGAAAGTTTTATATACAATTTAATTGTCCTGAACCTCAATCTTTTCAGGTCAGGAATACTCAAAAGCAATATAAGGATATTTACACATGAAAATAAATATATTGGAAAAACTGTTCCATGTTTGTAGAGTGTTCACTGGAATAACTACACATACAGTTTCTGTTCATATGAGTGATAACGTCTGCTATTACTATGCTGTAGGTTCTCTTTATTATTTTGCTGGTCTTATCGAATCATCATAAAAAGGGTTGTAATTCTAGTTTGATTACTCTTGGGTGAATGATTTGGATAAACTGACACTGGCCTTCATAAAGGACTTATCTTCGAATGTTGTTGCTGATATTCAGATAGGCACAAGTCAGGACCACAAACTTAGTAGCTCCTGACTGAGAAGATGGGGTCTGGTTCCAGTTGTATGAGGACCTCACAACTCCCATACTTCCTCTCAATTGAATACAGCCACGAGGTAATTTCGTGATATAACCTGGAATAAAAGGACAACCACATTCCATGTAGAAGTCTGCCTTAATTCACTCACCCACAAACAACATCAAGTCTTACCCTTTTTCAGATATTGTGCTAACACGTTGCACAAGACCTAAAATCTCTTTGCCTACAGTCCGTTCAAGTTGATCATTCCTTCTCTGTATTAATTCCCTGTTAGTGTCCATAGCCCATGCTTGGCTTCCGTACGATAATCAGGTTAAGTACAAAACAGCATGTGACCTATTGATTACTTCATTCTAACTTCTCCTGTACGTTTATCACATGATCTTTGAACAGTGTGTCACTCCAGAAGAAATACTAATTTAAATTGCTACTAACACTTACTGTCGTAATTTGTTACCATATTTGCAAACACTATACACATTTTTTTTAAATTTCGAACAAGCCTGCAATACTACACACATTCCTACTTAGGTCAGTGTCACACAACACATCCCGCCGGCAGTTTCACTTTCGAATTAATATGGAACACATAGGCTGGTTACTCACAAGTTAATAATAAGCAAATAAATATATCTTTCTTACCCTCAGGTAAATATATTCATACACACTCAAGCTGAACTTGCCTTCTAAGGGATCTTAGAACTGCTTTCACAACAGAAGGCGAAGACTTGATCTTTCTATCTTTCCAATGCCGTCAGCTCGGTGTAGATTTTTGAATCTAATGGCGATAGTACCACCTTGTTACTATTTATAGAACTACATCCAGCCAATCGGAGGAAAAGTCAAAAAGTTAATTTTTTGAGACTTGTGCCTTATGCGGTTCTGAGCGTGTTTGTATAATCTGACTAATTTTAAATATTATATATTATAGTTATTAGCGGACCGATTTTAATTAACAACAGTGATAATTAAACGGCCCATTGTTCTCTATCGTTCTAAATGGTTTTCATTTTGTTATTTCTTTGCATTTCAATCTGGGTAATTTTTAAGTAATTAAATTTGGCCTTACCAGGATGTGAAAATATCACTAAAATAAAATTTTCTACTACAATAAAATTTTATCATGCGTGAATATTTATGCTTATGTGTTAAGCAATATCAGCGCTATAATTTGAGACATTTCCTTATGTTTAATTATCTTTAGTTATTAAGAAATAAAATATATTCGTTCGGTCAAAAACACAAAATAGGCATTGTTACCAAGTTAAAAGCTTTCTTTATCCTTACCAAAAAAAAAGAAGCATTATGATTGGTTGTTAAATTTGTACTATGCTCTTAGATAATTTTTTGGTGGGCGGTAAATTTGACTGGGTTCTTAGACTGCTTCAAATACTATAGTTAGTTTTAGATTCGAATATTATAGCTAAGATTTGAGCGGGGAATGTGAGTGTGGTGTAAGACAGATTAAAAATTTTTACGACAGCGTATCTGTTTTTTTAATATATTTTTTTAAACTATAAGTAGCCGTGATCTTCTGATGGTTTTTCCCTAATATGTCCTTCTTTCATTCCGTAGCTGTCCATAGTATGCATGCTGTCACGAGAGGGTTAGATGTTATTGAAATTCTTTAGTATCCTGGACACAAAATTGTATCAGGTGATACCAGGATAGTGCCAGATAAGAGTCTGGTCTTATAAGAAATACCCCCTTCTCTGAAAAGAGTAAGGGTGTATAGATATCAAAGATAGGATCAAACTGTATAAGTTCCTAGAGAAGATGGTAATGTATTACTCTAAGTCCCTACGTGTTCCCTCTCGAGATCCTCCTCTGTTAATTGTATTATTATTATTATTAATAACTCTGCTAGGGGTAATGACTTAATTATCTACCAACAGAAACTGTAACTTAACTTAAAGAATTTAAGTAAGTCTGCTGGTAAATATTTACAATTTATTTTTACACGTTTTCTTTTCTTGTGAAAATCTTTCATTGAATTCAAAAGTTGATTACAAAATTAAATAAATAAAAACATTTGCAAATCGTTAAAATTATTTACAATCTTTTATCTTTGTATGAACGTTCTCCTTTCTAGGCTGAAATCACTGTAGGTGTAGACTGACTGTACTTTATGATTTATTTTATCTTATTCACAGTTATTGGAATTAAGTAACCACTGACTAGGACGTTTGCCTAGCGAAAATGCACTGTTTATTCATCATAGTATATCTAGTTTGTGGTGATGCTGTGATAAACTATACAGTAGCCTTGGGTGGCTACTTAGCTTGAGGTCTTGATTTGGTAGTCTGATCCACATTGAGTCTGGCAAGAAGACATCCAGGCTTTTGGATCTGGGTAACCGGCCCTGTATCATTAAGGGGCACTTGCACCTCTTAATCCTATAATGGAGAATGGCTCCTAAAGGTGGCAGGTAATTGCAGGATGTAACCTGAAAATATATTTAATTTCACCACTGTAACCTGTCTCTATCTCCCTATCACAGAAGTAGGAGATGAGAGATAGTTTTCAGACAACAAAGTGCAGGTAGACGCACAGGTCACATCAAGTCAGCATTAATACAATTCAGTTCACTGTGAATACAATTTTCCTTCAAATCCTTAGTTAGAGTTATTTGTCCATGATATATATACATTCTTTCTTACCCTCAGGCACACACAGTCGAGCTGTTAATGGTTGTAATGGTCTGCTCTCAGATACATAATGCAAAGGCACTACGCATTAACACTTGTGTTACCGCTCACCTTAATTTTTTTTTAAATGACTGGCCCCATTTCGTTAGCATATACGTTATTTATAGTGTGAGGTCGGGCGTCCGAGGGGTTTCCCTGCTCGCTAATATTTGCATCCGAATTTTTATTTTTTTTTTAAATCTGCCTAGTTGTGCAAATCAGGAAAACTATGATTTCATTTATCTACGTTATTCCTGGAGCGATTTTCTTCATCTAAAGCTTTAAATACTCTCTGTATTATTCTACACCTTCCTAGCTACATATCAGTTACTTTTCTAAATGCATTTTTTTCTATGCGTACATTAAACAGCCAAATTATGGACTAACCTGAGGCCTCGATGCATTCAACCAAAGATTTCTCAGTCCTATACTACTACTGGTCGTGAAAGTCTCTGCAAAGACGTGTAGAGCAACGTTCCCGTTGTAGAATTAGAGACGTCTTCCAGGTGGTACTTCTTTCCTACTTATGTAATTAAATGGCATCCTTCACTCGGTTGCACGGAATAGTCCTAGCCATTTTGTCTGTTCAATGCTTTTGTAAACACGGCAGAACGGTACCTTCCGATTGGTCAGTGTATCAAGCAGTTATAATAAAGTATGTCGCGCGGTTTCGTCAGAGTATACAGAAGGATGTGTTATGAAAACAGACCAGCTCACGACACATACTTTTCTCATCGGAACTAAACGCCTACAGTTGCAAATGATTTTAGTGTTTGTTTATTCAATGCCATAGTTTCACTTTAATACCACAATACTGGTTCTACATAACAGGACAAGAATGTCTTATTTCACTATACTGCTAAAGAATTCGTTGTTATTTTAAGAGAACGGAATTTGTTTTAAAACAAATGTAGTTGTAGCAAAGACTCTTAGAAGCCCGAAACGCTGACACAGAAGGAAGTATTGCGTTTGTTTATAAATGTGTTTTTTTCTATTTGTTATCTTTCTCCCTAACTTTTCTCTATTTATTATTGCACAATACTTGCAAATGAAATGAAAACTGTCTTTGTTTTGTTTCTTCTTTATGTCCAAATAAAGTATATGAGGAAACTCCGAACTCACAATAAAAACCAAAGCTGCGGTATATAATGTCTGCTAGAGGTGGGCAAATTGACACACTCAACTGTTTCGAAACAGTTAGCGCAGTGATTTAAACTGTTTCGAAACAGTGAGTCGACACAACGACACAACGACACAATTGCCCGTATCGGGGAGAATGAAGTCTCTTATAGACAGTACCGGCGCGGGTATACATGAACTGTGTGAGACACTTTCCTCTGTTTTTACTGTCGTGTGTGAAAATCTATGGCGTTTCGTGTGACCACAATTCAATATTTTTACACAAGTCTTCATTATGATGTAATAAAACGTAGATATGATGATAGCTGCAGTATATGGGAAAATAATAAAAAACAACAATAATAATAACAGTAATAATAACACATGATATCAAACTAGAGTAAGCTAGATTTGGTAGACAATGATTCAAATCCACACCGAGTACACATATCAGCAGAGCTAATAAAGTGTATATTACATTTATACGAACACACTGACACTTTCAACTTTAACATAGCGCCTAAAACATTGACAACTGCAACACTGACACAATTTCCAGTGTCTATAACTTCTCAGCAAAAATAATATCACTTGTAAAATCAAGTCATCATAATACATCCCTGAAAAATATGACATGTTTGATATTCCATACTAATGTTCCGAACGGTTGATTCAAATTTTACATAGGCTCAGACAGTGTGTCGCTGCAAAACAGCGAGGCAGACGAAAGAAACAAGCAGGAAGTGTCGAATCGCTCGCTGTTTCGAAGCATTGTTTCGACACATACCGTCATACACACACTAGCCATCTCTAGTGCCTAGTCATACTTGAAGTTGACGAACCCTTGAATAATAAAATACCAGAACACACGTTACATTTTACTTTGTTGTCTTTGATCTTTACAAAATAATCCCAAACAGGGCTTCTCCCCGCCATAAATGAAGATTAAATGAGGTTGAACACAAGTTTTAAACACTATTTTATGTATAAACAAAACACGTTTTCTAACGAGAGCGCCTGAAGTCAGGAATCAAGAGTACCGTAACATGCGTATAATTAGCGCTTGGATGAAAAAGAACTATGGAACTGTTTCGAAACAGCAGACTACAAGTAAATTAACTGAAACAATGAGACATGAGTCGTGACACCCTAGTATGCAGATTTACTTATTCTCGTTAGTACAAATCTATGGTATTTCGTGTGACCACTGTTAAGAATTTTACACAGTCGTTTTCATTATGATGATATGCAAGGGGAACATGCTGACAGCTGCAGTAAAAGTGAAAAAAATTATAATAATAACAGTAATAATGACACATTATATAAAACTAGAATAGGTACAGTCAGCGACAATGATTCAACTCAAACCGAGCAGACACCTAATAGTAGTAAGCCTCTTTCAGTCCTGAGGAATTATTTAAAAAAAAATTATGACTTGTTTGATTTTCCATACTATCTATGAACGCCATATGTAGCGCACGCTTGACACATGAGACAATGATACAGTGTGCCTTTTGCAAAACAGCGAAGCAGACGGGAACTGAAGCTGCTGTTCGAAGCAGGCTATGTGTCGAATCTGCGTGAGACAATGTGTCTCTGCAAAACAGACAGGACGTGACACTGTTTCGACACCGCAAAAATCTGCGCATCGAATCGTTCGGGTACGACGCAGTTTCGACACATTGTTTCGACACATAAACACAGTAGCCATCTCTAATGTCTGCGTCACAAGCAAGCTTCTATATGGCTGTTAGACATGGACTACCTATGCTAAGCAAGAAAGAAGGCTCAATACCTATCTAAGGTTTCTACGCCACATTCTTGGTATTTCATAAAAGGATAAAGTGACAAATGTCGAGGTTCTGCCACGTGCTGGTCTTCAAAGTATGTATACACTGATTAGACAGCGCAGACTACGCTGGCTTGTTCACGTCCTCTGCATGGAAGGTGGTCGCATATCCAAAATAATTCTTTACGGACAACTGGCAGATGGCAAAAGAACAGTCGGGCGACCGCAGCTGAGGTTACATGATGTGTTCAAGAGAGACATGAAGGCACTGAACATAAATCCAGCAACCTGGGAGGATGAAGCTGCAGATAGCACCAAGTGGCGATGCTTCCTACGGCGACACCTCAGAAGCCCACAACAAGCAGAAGAGAAAAGAACACACCGAAAGGAACATGAGGCACACACAGACACGCACGCACACACTAAACAGCTGAGGGTTATCACCTCAGGTGCACATTCCCATAATAAGTAATGACTGAAGAGGGCTACTAGATATGAACTTTTTCACACTAGTTAGGATAATCGCTCTGATCTCATATTGGTAACTTGTGAGTACTTACCGTCGTTTCCAACAAATGTACTATTGATGGCTGCTGAAGTTGTCGTATTTGTTGCTGGCATCGTATGCGTCGGAGTCATGTTTCCGTTTTTCTCACTAGCGACTGCCACGAGGTAATTATCTCCTGACCCTGACCCCGAACCTGAAATCAAGGCGTCATCATCGTCATCTGAATCCCTGAAGTTGGATCCTGTGTTATGTTTAGGCAATGAATGAAGTTTGATGTTGACAGTCAGCTGATTGTCTTCTGCTGTTTTCAGGACAGAGGGCTCGCCGTCCAAGTCTATGGAATCCTCAATTGATACCAGATTTGATGGCTCAGTTGTTACTGTAGGACAAAGGAAATCAAAGCAAACAAGTAAAAATAATGTTTAGATAACATAAAACTAAAAAAAATATTATTCCCTGACATAAGTGTTCATAATGCTCAAGAAGAAAATAACGATGTGGAAGGAAGACGAGCAGGAGATAAAAAAAAGAAAGAAAAAGAAAGACAGAAAGAGAGAGAGAGAGAGAGAGAGAGAGAGAGAGAGAGAGAGAGAGAGAGAGAGAGAGAGAGAGAGAGAGAGAGAGAGGGGGGAGAAACAGAAAGAAAAAAGAAAACAGAGAGAGGAGAAAAGATTGTGAGAGAAAAAAGGAAGAAAGAAATTAAGAAAGAAGGAGAAAAAGAAAGACAGAAAAAAAGAAAGACAGAGTGAGAGAGAAAAAAAAAGAAAGAAGAACGAACGCAGGAAAGAAAATGTTACTCGCTGACTTAATAATGCTCTGAATGCTAGAGAAGAAAATTAGGATGTGGAAGAAAGACGAGCAAGAGATGAAGAAAGAACGAAAAAAAAGATAGAAAGAAAGATAGTTCATACAATTTACAGGCTTTACACAGAAAGAACACCATGACTGTGGACCTATTAACGTTCAGGAACCTTCCTGTTTTCACCAATTGTACACCCTAATTCAATTTAATGTTGCTCTTTTGCATACTTAAAATTAAAGTTTAAAATATAACTTGTACAGGTAATAACTCATTGAAACGTTTGTATGAACTGAAACGTGTACAAGATTTCATGACATGTAAATGCAGATGCCGTTTTAATGTGGTGTAATCATTAGATTTGACAGGCTTAGGTAAAGCACTCCTTGATGAAGCACCTGAAAATGGCATTTTCGCTCCGACATGTGACACTATCAGGGAGTATTTGTCTCTTATTTCTATAGTTTCATGTTCTCCACTTAATTCTCACTTTCTTTCCCTTCTGTCTTTTGTTTGTCTGTCCTTGACGAAGGCCTTGTGGCCGCAACGTAGGTTTCCTTGTCTTTTCTCTTAGTAAGACGCATTACTTTTTGTGTTGTTTGTTTTTTTTTTTTCATTTTACCCCCGTCTTACGGCAGTTCTCCTCATATACTCATATCATAAAATATGAGCAGTATTTATAGTGAAACAACGTTTGTAAGTGGGTTTGTCAGCAGATTAATGTCACGATTATATATATATATATATATATATATATATATATATATATATATATATATATATATATATATATATATATATATATATATATATATATATATATATATATATATATATATATATATATATATATATATATATATATATATATATATATATATATATATATATATATATATATATATATATATATAGAAGAGAGAATAATCCACAGTTCTAACCGTTTGTCTGACATTCAGTGTAAAGTCATATTGAAACAACATTTAATAAACAGATAAACCTTTAATCAGGGGCTAAGTCTTGTACGAAGAAAAACAAGACAAGGTGTCCCATAAGTCTGGCTGATAGGAAAGGTACTGAAATGGTACTGGCTGGTGATGATGAAACGTTATCTGCTGTTCTGGTTGGTGCTACTATTTTGCAACATGGGTTTAGCGCAGTGTTTCTTAACAAACCGTGCATGCCATGCCCACTCCTATTAGTGTGCAGACCGATTTCTGCGGATGCGAGCCATGTGTGGTATTTTAGAACGCTAATTATCATAAATATAATATAATATTTAAAAAAATGGCAATACAAAAGCTTTTATTCACAGAACTCTCACAGAGCTTGTTCAGTGTTTCCACTATTTTTTTCGGATGCAAAATCCAGATGTGATACACAGTCAACAAGCACATGGAGAATGATGTCAAGAGTGAAATTGTTAACAACCGTCCAATAATGAGCTATGATGCCAGACTTATGGGACACCTTGTATAGACGGTGGCAGAAGCGCGTATTATACCGTATTGAAAGCAAGCGACGCTACAACTAGATGTACTAGACTCAACAGCCTCCATCACTGAGTTAAAACGATGAGAAATATATATTATATTGCGTGCTAACATGGCATTAGCTAGCTCCAGCGCCTTCATTTTGAAGGAGGGACATTTGTATGGGATGTCCAGATCGATTCGCAGACAATGGATGTTTAGAAGAAAACAAAAACTAAGGCCTGGTATTTGTCAGCAGATTAATGTCACGATTAAAGATATATATATATATATATATATATATATATATATATATATATATATATATATATTATAATATATATATATATATATATATATATATACAGTAGAAGTCCATTTATCCGAACCCCAATTATCCGAACATCCAATTATCCGAACACTTTTTCCAGAAAAAAAAAAAAATCAGATGCCACAGTCACGTTAGACTAAAATTCTGAATCTTTTGATGCGGCAAACTTCAAATGTGTGCGAACAATTTGTAGAGAATGGGGTGTGATGCGTGATGCCATAGGATGGTATCATTTGTCTGGTTTTGTTTTGTGTGCATCCACATAGGACGTCAGTAAACTCACGACGTATAAAGTCAATGATTCTTGAAACAGCCGTTGACGTTTTTCTTCATTATTTATTGTGGACGCCACAGTGACAAAATGGTTACGCGAATATGTAGACACATCAAACAGTCATTATCACAGCAACATTCAATACAGCAATAGACGGTAGACAGCATTACAATGATGAGTCAGATGCATGTTATATTTCATAGTGCTGTAAATGTAGTCAGGTGGAAAACTCCATCCTTTTCTATAACAGCCAGGAGATAACCAGATGTATGAGATCAGTTCACTCTCCTTAATCTGACTTCAGCAAGACAGACACGTCTGCCGAAGTATAAATAATGTCCTCAAAAATATCCTCTAGATAATAAAGGTTTTTCAAACCTAGTTCAGGTAACCAAGTAGCAAGTAATAGTCCTTGGGACCTGCATCAACCGATGCAGCACAATACAGCGACATGTGAGCTAGGAAAACATCTCGTGACGACGACTTTCGAAGACAGGCTATGAGCCAGAAATCGTTCACGACCAAAAATCGATAGAGTTAATGAAAATGTTAATTTACCTTGCTTTCATGAAATACACAGAAATATCACGCCTCCCGGCATGTGGGAAACACTAGAGGTATTATCTCGAATAAACGAAATATCCATTAAGAGGACTACACATCCCTGACAGAACAAAAAATAGCGGAGATCCCCTCTTCAACGAGGCATCTCTTTCGCCATTCCAAATCGCTCACCCCACTAGTGGTGGGCGGAAACCGATCGACCAAAAAGCAAGACAAGTCATGCGCAGTCCAGCGCAAAATGACCACAGCTCAAAAACTCAACTGCATTCAACACCAACGCGAGAAGACAAATGCTTACCGAGAAAAGTAACTATAAATTTCAAGCAGTTGTTGCCCTTGCGTTATAAAATAGATATTGTAATAAAATGATGTTGCGAGAATTTATCACGCAACATATCACCACCTCCTCCCGATAAAAAAAAAAATGTGGAACATATTTTTTTTTTTAAATATCAAAGAGCATGCGATAAGCGGCTCAAAACGCACGAATTATGCGCTGATAATTAATTAAATTGCCTAACATGAGGCTAAATATAGAGTGTCTGGTGAGGATATACCTCAACAGAAAAATAAATATGTCTCAAAAAATATTCACATCGGGGAGGTGTCACCAACACACATCACGTTAGCATGTAAACACAATATACGTATGCAAGTTACCATAATCATCATTAAACAGCATACTCTAATATTGTCTTTAAAAATGGATGTACAAATCTGATAGGAAAATTTAAATAGTACATTATTTGACATGTAATGACATAAGTACATAGTAAAGTTAAACTACATGACGATCCAGGACATATGCTCTGGTATTCCGAGGGTAAGTACACAATCTAGAACTCGTCATGCTTGATACTAGTAAGGTAAGTCCTCAGCTCAACAATGACATTCTGAGAAAGTACAAGCAATATAATGCTAATTAATAACTAATATGCTTCATAAGGTACAATACATTATTAATAATTGTGGCTGTTTAGTAAACTAACGGCCCTTATATTAACTACTCAGTCTTCCTCTATCATCTTAAAAACGAACAGAAGAAGATGACAACAAAGCACGATAGTGTGTACATATAAAGTGAGTACAGATGTGCTAATCTATTGTAGAAATATAGGTGTGTTATGACTCTGTAATATATAGGAATATAGGACAGAAGTATTAGTTAGAGTCATGTGGGCATCTAGACAAAATGTCAGCCATCACATTATCCGCACCACGGATAGCTCGTACCGTGAAGTGAAAAGGTTGAAGAGCTATAGCATATCGAGTGGATCTCGAACTCTTCAAATTCTTAGTCTGAATAGCTGTAAGAGCTTTCTGATCAGTCTCTAGAATGAAATGTGCGCCCAGGAGGAACCTTTGTAGCTTTAGAATTGACCAAACCATCGCTAACAACTCACGGTCTAAAACCGAGTAGTTCCTCTCTGCCGCATTTAGTTTTCTAGAAATGTACATAACAGGATGCAGAGTATTTGCATATTCTTGCATCAGTGCTGCTCCAATCCCAGTGGATGAAGCATCACTCTGAAGAACAAAAGTCCTATCAAGAGTAGGTAATCTTAAGATGGGAGGAGAAGAAAATATATTCTTGATTTGGTCTAATGAAGATTGGCATTCTCCAGACCAACGGACCCGATTAGGCGAACCTTTCTTCAACAATGTTGAGAGAGGTGCCATGATCGAAGATAAATTTGGAATAAATCTCCCATAAAATTGAATTAAACCTAAGAGACTCCTAACTTGTTTCTTCGTTTTAGGAACAGAGATGTTCAGTATTTTGGAAGTATTGTGGTCTTCTGTCTTCAAGAGACCATGACCAACACGATGACCCAGGAAAGAGATTTCACCAAAACCAACAAAAGCTTTAGAAGGTTTCGCTGTCAAATTATTCTCACGTAGAGTGGACAGTAAGTCATATAACCCTAAATAGTGATCTTCCCAGGTATCACTGAAGAGACAGATGTCATCTAAGTATGCGATGACATCCGAACGATGTGACAGAATTCGACGCATCATGCGAACGAAAGTGGCAGGGGCGTTCATGAGACCAAAAGGCATAACATTCCATTGAAATAGACCCCTAGGTGTAGAAAAAGCAGTAAGAGGTTGGCATGCTCTGCTAAAGGCACTTGCCAATAACCTTTAGACAAGTCAAGTTTAGTGAAGAATCTAGAATTAGAAAGTCTAATCAGTAGATCTTCTAACAAAGGCATCGGTTCAGCATCGAACTTTGTGACCTGATTCAATTTGCGATAATCAACGCAAATTCGTATGTTCTTATCCTTCTTCCGGACAATAACCATGGAAGAAGAATATGGTGAAGTCGATGGTTCAATTATATTTAATTGAATCATTTCATCCAATTCCTTTTCCACTTGCGACTGAAAGTGTATAGGAATAGGATACGGCCTAACCCTAATTGGATTATTGTCGGTAAGAATTATGTCATGTTCTATGACATCTGTGTGTCCAGGAATGTCAGTGAGAACATCCTGAAATGTTTGTAACATCGACGAGACTTGTCGATGTTCGTCACCAGAAAGATTAGGAGAAACCGAAACGTTTTTCCAAGATTCCGTAGAATGTAATGGAACCACTGGAAGGGGAAGGTTGACATCAGAGAAGGTAGCTTCCTCATCCTGTATGACAGACAGGGATGAATAATGGCCGTGAGGTGCAGGAGCATCATCCGTTGCCTGGAAAATAGGCAGCAAATAGTCCGGACGTTCGTGAAATTCCGAAAGCATGTTTATGTGGAAAGTTTTATGCTTTCCATCAATATCTACCACATAGTCAACATCGGAAATCCGAGAGACTATTGCATACGGACCTTTCCATGCAATAAGAAGTCTATTTTCCCTACTGGGGAGTAGGACGAATGCTTTGTCACCTGGACAAAGTTGTCGTAGACATCTATTCTTGTTAGCAAACTGTCTTGCCTTCTCTTTAGCAATTTCTGATGAAGCAGTTGCTAGCTTACATGTCTCAATGATCTTTTGTCTAAGAGCAATGACATACTCATATGAGGATTGAGTTTCATCGCTAATATCATCGGCAGTGATGAGATCGTGTAATAAAGACATAGGGCCGCGTGGACGCGCGCCAAAGACAAGTTCGAAGGGAGAAAATCCTGTGTGTTCATTAGGGACTTCTCTATAGGCAAAGAGAGCCGCGGGTAAAACCCTGTCCCAATCTTGAGGATGATCTTCAGTTATCTTACCAAGCAAAGTCTTGAGCGTTCTATTCAGACGCTCAACTAACCCATTAGACATAGGATGGTAGATACTACTGAGAGATCGTTCAATATGTAAGGTAGACATTACCTGTGACATAGTGTCAGATATGAGTTGAGTGCCATGGTCTGATAATATTTCTCTGGGGAACCCCAAGCGAGAAAATATCAACCAAAGAGCATCTGCGATATCTGTAGTAGATATGCTCTTAAGAGGAATAGCCTCTGGCCAACGTGTGCACATATCGACACATGTAAGGATAAACTGATTTCCTCTGGCCGACTTGACCTTAAAAGGGCCAATAATATCTATGGCCATTTTCTGAAACGGCCGAATAGGAATGTCAGCAGCCTGGATAGGCGCAGCATGTCGTGGTCCTCTAGATTTGACCTCCTGACATACCTTGCATGATCGGCAGTAAATACGAATGTCCTTATTGACAAAAGGCCAAAAGAAAGCCGCAAGGACTCTCGACTTCGTACGGGCAAAACCCATATGTCCAGCACATTGCGAGTCATGAGCATGTTGTAATATTTGCACTCTCATGCTCTTGGGAACAAGAATTTGCGAATGTGCCGACGTAGTCGAATCTTGTACCATACGTACAAGTACGCCGTTTCTCATTGCAATCCAAGATTTTCTATTTGTATCCTGATTCGGATCACCTTTCTTCGCAAGAACGAAGAATTTTTTTAAAGAAGGATCTTCTTCTTGCAATTTTATGAAAGAGTCACGAGTAATCACTAAGTGACTATCTTGGCTATCAACTTCATTATCACTATTCAGTGATGTTTCGGGTGTTTGTAGAGCTTGTGCTCTTGTAACTACTGCATTTGTAGCTTGCATGTTATTATCTTCCCAAGCAGCAATCTGCTGTGGGGTACACTCCCTAACTCCGTGAATACGACCAATAATAAGGTCCGCAATAGGATTAGGTAAGAGACAAGCATGCACATCTCCAGTAAAGAAAGGAGTGGCAATGCGAATTACAGCAGTAGGATATTTTTCTAGAGTGCCGCCAAATGTGACACATTTAATAACCCTTCCTGTAGCACAAGATGGATCTACAAGCGATTGTCTAACACCAATAGTGGTGCATCCGGAATCGAAAAGTAGTGAGACCGGAGTATCATTAACAAGACCCTTATGTAGAATTAAAGAACCCCTCCCGTCATGCGCAACAGCAGCAGGAAGAGCGGGAAGTGGGTGACCACAACTCAAAGTAGTTATGGTACCCGGTTCGAATAAAGTACTGCATTGGGGGCATTTGTTTGCTCTCTCAAAGTCAAAAGCAGAACCAGTGACCGCGTCAAAGTTTTTATTATCAACAACATGATTACAGGCTCCCTCAGTTTCCTGTTGTACAGCATTAGCCTGCTGATATCTCTTTTTTTTTGTGTTGAGATCTACCCCGACTATTATTACCTCTGAAGTTATCAGAGTTATTATTATCTCTGCAGTTATTATTGTCTCTATTGTAATTGTTATCCTGGTTCGAATTCCAGTTTCCACGATTACTATCATGTTCACATTGATGCGAACATCTATTTGTTTGGTTCTGAGGTCTTCGGCAGGAATAACCTCTATTACCATATCCTCTTTTGAAATGCCTATAATTATTAGGATGATAGTAACGACCACTATCAGGTTGTCTCCAATTCTTCGAAGAAGAATCACCATGAAATTGGTTTCCATGATTTTGACAGAAATTACCGCTACTCTTTCTATCAAAATTTTGTTGGAATCTACGAGCAAAGTTCTGACCATACGGAGCTGCCGAAGCAACTGGTAAACCTTCTTTCACCTTAGAGTTACCCATGGTTATGTGTGGGTGTGCAGTTACGTATTGGCAACAGAAATCTTCCATTTCTTTTATTGTTTTAGGTTTACGTTCATGAAGGAAAGCAAGGAAAGACTCATTGACAGACGACATGACTTTGTCTCTAAGTATTAAGTCCACAAGTCCTTCATAAGTTTTTTCCGTCTTAGATAGTTCAACCCATCGTGAGAAAGTAATGCGTATTCTTGCAATAAACTCGGAGAATTCAACTCCATTTTCAGGTAACATGTTTTTAAATTGTAGACGATAGCCGTCTTCGTTAAGCTGATATTTCTTTAACAGAGCGGCCCTGACAACCTCATAATTGTTCTTGTCAGGTTATCCACCATATTTAATATACTTAGAGCTTTACCTGTCAGTATCCCTGATAACTGATAAACATATTTTGCTTTGTCTATGTTATGAGCTGTACATGCTTGTTCAAATCTGTCCAGATAGAACATTATGTCATCACTGGAAGGACTAAATGTTGGTAACTTAATCTTAAAAGTATCATTATTAGCCTTACCAGAAGATGAACCCTTGTTTGAATCATTACCATTACTCATGTTCATCAATTTCAATTTTTCCAACTCTAAAGCTAAGACCTTTTCTTCATGTTCCATTTTTGCTTTCTCTTTCCTCTCATCAGATTCTCTCTGTAATCTTCTCTCCTCAGCCTGAGCCTCTATTTGAAGTCTTTCAGCTTCTTTTTCAAGTCTTTTATTCTCAGCCTCTTTTTCAAGTCTTTTATTTTCAGCCTCTTTTTCAAGTCTTTTATTTTCAGCCTCTAGCTGGAGTTTTCTTTCCTCAGCTTCTGATTCCCTTTTTTGTTTTCCATTTCCATTTGGAATCTTTTTTCATCCACCTGCATCTGCAGTTTCTTTTGTTCAGCTTCCATCTGCAGTTTCTTTTGTTCAGCTTCCATTGCTTTATCATATCGAGCAGTTGCAAATTCTTCTAACTTATCACCAGTCTTCCCAAGCAATTTACCCTGCTCAATAAAGTGCTCAAATGTAGACATGTTGTCTAACATATGAGTCCAAAACCTGAAATAATTAACTAATTTATTTCAAACCTAAGTGTAACAAGTCTTAATTAAGCACTTGTATATTCACATCACCTTATATTATCCCAGTCTCTGTGGGAAACAAGTCTCCAATCAAAGAACTTGTATATGAAATATCACCAATCAATTCTTGATCATAAGTGCACTTCTCATTCAATAGTGCACAACACTATTCATCATTCATTTATCATCAGTGTAGTAGTAACAGTGCATTAGCATAGCCCATTAACTAATTACTATAACTGTAAACAATGACTATGTAAACACATGCAGAATGTAAACATTGAAAATGTAAACAATGCAAACAATGTAAACAATAACAATGTAAACAATAACAAAGATCAGCAACAATACAAAAACGTTCGCAGAAATCAACTAAAAATAAAGCAGAAATTAATGAAATATCACAAAAAATGTGACGATATCTACGATAGAATTAAACAAAATACATGACACCACAGTGTATAAACAAAAATGTTGTATGAAACTAAATTATAGACAAGAGTAGGCTAACAAATACAAACAAATCAAAACAAAACTAAAGAATGCGAAATAATAACGAAAACAATATTAAAACATGTCATCACAGCTAACATAAATAGCAACAGAAGTCGCTTAGCAAATTCCAGTATCGGAAATTTGCAAACCCTACAGAAAACGCTCACAATAGACGACCTCTATGACGTGGCATAATCTAACGGAGACACCACCCAACCGAGAACCCGCTGAAATATAAACATATAAATATACAAATAACATATAGACATATAACATATAGAATGAGATGATACACAGAAGACTCAGCAGAAGTATAAGGGCACAGTTTACATACAAACAGGCCACTTAACTTATAGGCTTCCAATCGTAGAACAGCAGAAAAAACGGATGTCAATCAACGTCCTAAAGAGCGAAGCTCCAACGATGATGGCACATCTGAACTGCTTCCACTGCTAACACGATGGTACTTGAGCTTCTGACATACTGTGTGTTGAGTTGTTTCGGCACTTGACCTTCTAATCCAAAAGTAAGTTGATGGAAATCGGTACTTGGCCTTCTTCAGAAAACAACCCGTTTCAACCGGCACTTGACCTTCACAAAAACGACAGCACTGGAACCTTGACAGCAGCAACTTGCTTGACTTGCGTAAAAGATAACAGCAGTCCGAGTTATCCGGCAACATGTAACAACGCCGGGTACTGTCAAATTCTTGTTTCCGTCAAAAAATTGAAATTTTGACTTTTACCGGGCAACGCCGAGTACTTTGAAAATGGTGAAGATGTTGACTGTATTGAAGAATGTTAATTTCTTGAAGGATGTTGATGAATTCTTGTTGAAAATGAAGTGGGTAAGGGACCCCGTGTTTGCTGGTACCAGAATCAAACCAGCTTATGGCCACCAAATGATGCGTGATGCCATATGATGATGGATGGTATCCGCATGTCTGGTTTTGTGTAGTGTGCAGATGTGTTCAGTCAAACAATGTTCATACAAAAATAACAGGGCAATCCACATAGGACGTCAGTAAACTCACGACGTATAAAGTCAATGATTCTTGAAACAGCCGTTGACGTTTTTCTTCATTATTTATTGTGGACGCCACAGTGACAAAATGGTTACGCGAATATGTAGACACATCAAACAGTCATTATCACAGCAACATTCAATACAGCAATAGACGGTAGACAGCATTACAATGATGAGTCAGATGCATGTTATATTTCATAGTGCTGTAAATGTAGTCAGGTGGAAAACTCCATCCTTTTCTATAACAGCCAGGAGATAACCAGATGTATGAGATCAGTTCACTCTCCTTAATCTGACTTCAGCAAGACAGACACGTCTGCCGAAGTATAAATAATGTCCTCAAAAATATCCTCTAGATAATAAAGGTTTTTCAAACCTAGTTCAGGTAACCAAGTAGCAAGTAATAGTCCTTGGGACCTGCATCAACCGATGCAGCACAATACAGCGACATGTGAGCTAGGAAAACATCTCGTGACGACGACTTTCGAAGACAGGCTATGAGCCAGAAATCGTTCACGACCAAAAATCGATAGAGTTAATGAAAATGTTAATTTACCTTGCTTTCATGAAATACACAGAAATATCACGCCTCCCGGCATGTGGGAAACACTAGAGGTATTATCTCGAATAAACGAAATATCCATTAAGAGGACTACACATCCCTGACAGAACAAAAAATAGCGGAGATCCCCTCTTCAACGAGGCATCTCTTTCGCCATTCCAAATCGCTCACTCCACTAGTGGTGGGCGGAAACCGATCGACCAAAAAGCAAGACAAGTCATGCGCAGTCCAGCGCAAAATGACCACAGCTCAAAAACTCAACTGCATTCAACACCAACGCGAGAAGACAAATGCTTACCGAGAAAAGTAACTATAAATTTCAAGCAGTTGTTGCCCTTGCGTTATAAAATAGATATTGTAATAAAATGATGTTGCGAGAATTTATCACGCAACAGGGTGGCTAATGGTCGGTCGCTTACGTACAGGAAGTCAGTTAGATCATAAAGTCAGTTAATATCTGGTTTACCAATCCAGTGTACGAGTGCTTTCTAGGTAGAACACTGGCTAAACAGACAGTTCAACTTAAAATAACTGTGTCTGCTACTACAGCAGAATAATTTTGGTGTACAAGTATTTCTCTGTGCGATATGGCATCTTCCAGTAGGCCTAAAGCATATAAAAGGAACCGCAATGTTTTGTCAATTGAAACGAAAACAGAAATTATCAAGAGACTAGGACAAGGTGAAACTGTGTCTTCACTTGCGAGGATTTTCAATGTTGGGAAAGCTACCGTCTCTGACATCAAAAGTAACAAGGATAAAATTATGAGTTTTGCATCGAAATTTGATAGTGAAAATGGGTCGAAGAAACGTAAAACCATGAGAAATGCGAAAGATGTGAAATTGGAAGAGGCTTTGTATATATGGTTTGTGCAAAGAAGAAGCAAAAGGGAACCTATCTCTGGTTTTCTGTTGTGTGAAAAGGCACTTCAGTTCAACAATCAACTTGACGGTCCTCCTGACTTTAAGGCTAGCCAGGGATGGTTAAGAAACTTTAAATCTCGTCATGGCATACGAGAATTGGAGATTCAAGGGGAATCTTTATCTAGCGATGCAACTGCCGCTAAAAATTTTAAAGAAACATTCTTGGCTTTTTTGGAAGAAGAAGGTTATTCACTCGATGATGTGTATAATGCCGATGAGACTGGCTTATACTGGAAATCATTGCCTCAAAAATCACTTGCATCTCAGCACGAAGCAGCTGTCCCTGGGTTTAAAAAGTGCAAAGAGAGAGTAACAATTTTGGTAGCCGCGAATGCCAGTGGAAGTCATCGTTTACCGGTGCTAATGATCGGCAAAGCCAAAAAACCACGTTGTTTAAAGAATGTGACATGTCTCCCATTGTGTTACAAAGCACAGAAGAGTGCTTGGATGAATAGTGAAATATTTCTTGATTGGTATACAAATCAGTTCATCCCAAATGTGAAGAGGTTGAGAGAACAAGAAAAGAAAACTGGAAAAATAATTCTTCTACTGGACAATGCACCATCTCATCCAGAGACGGATACATTGAATGCAGTTGATGCAAATTTTAAAGTAATTTTTCTGCCTCCCAATGTAACAGCACTGATTCAACCAATGGATCAGGGTGTTATAGCAAAGCTTAAAAAGATGTACAAGAAGGAAGTCCTGCGTCGTTTATTGTTGGCTGAAGATGAAGAAAGTGTGGTGGCGTTTTCCAAAAAGCTTAATCTCAAAGACTGCTGCTATATGTTAGATGATGCTTGGACCACCCTGTCACAAGATAATCTCAACAAGGCTTGGAGTAGATTGCTTGGGAAAAAAGGAGGAAATGAAACTACTGCAGTGGACACAAATGATGATTGTATAAATGAAGTTGTGGAACTGTTTCAAGCAATGCCCGGATTTTCGGACTGTGACAAAGATGATGCACACATGTGGCTAGAAGATGATAATGATTCTGGTTTTCAGTTTTTGAATGACGAAGAAATTTTGTCTTTTGTGCAAGAAGAAAACCAAACACATGTAGTGACCGATGATGAAGACTCCTCAGAAGTACATGATGTACTTGTAGATTATGAAGAAAAACCAAAACGTCGACCAAGTCCTGAAGAGGCCTTTATAGCACTAGAAACAGCGATGGCTTGGTACGAGCAAGAAGATGACAGCTGTCCTACACAGCTTCTGCTGTTGAAGAGAATGCGGGACTTAGCAGCCAAAACGAGACTATCCAGTTTGGTGCAAAAGAGGATTCCTCATTATTTTAAATAGTGGGCTACATCTGTGCAAGTACATATATACGTAAGTTGCGCCTGGTTTTGAATCGTTTGTGATGTTATTTTGAAAACATTTCTCTTTCTTAACAAAAATAATTAATACAAGTAGTACATGCACTGCAGTGTAATAAAAGATTTTGGTGATACAGTGATCTAATACAGTGTGGGTATTATTATTATAGTACAAGTAAATATGTTTTGTAGTGTATTTTCCTTGTGATGGTTAATTATTTTTAGAAATATGTGTACATGTACTCGATACATTATGTAATCCAATTATCCGAACATTTGATTATCCGAACGATGCTCGGTCCCATGGGGTTCGAATAAATGGAGTTCTACTGTATATATATATATATATATATATATATATATATATATATATATATATATATATATATATATATATATATATATATATATATATAGCTTAATTCGAGCGCCCGATTGACAGAATTATTAGAACGCTGGTTTCTCGCGCCATCGGTACCGGGTTTGAAACACGGTGGCATCACTCTCCAGTGTGGCCAGCTGTAAATGGGTACCTAACTCTGCTCGTGAGTTAGGGAAGGAAAAGGCAGCGAGGAAGAGAACTGGTCTCCCCCCCTCCCCACCTCTCGAAGCTGGACTTTGTTATCATTATGGCACTGTGACGCTGGGGTACCTGTGGATTTCCTACCCACCCCTGGTAGAAGCCACATGTGTGCTGTCCCAGTTCTAGGAGAGATAAACGGGGTGTTTCTGCGTCTCCTTGAGATACGTAGTTAAGGTAGGGTTCACAGTGCTCATTCCCCACTACCAAATAGCCTGCTGCCTGTGCCGAGTTTTCCTAGGCTCAAAGTTAAAGGCAAAAGCATCGTCAAGTCCCGAGTCTCTGTGCCTTTACGATGGGTTCTGATCTAAGACTTGTTCAAGATCCATCTGGCTCCTTCTCAACCACAGACGGTGAATACGGTGTTAATGCACCGGTTTTATTATCAAGGTTAGCTCCTCTAGATCAGTTGTGTTTAGCCTGGAGGCTCGCACCCCCAATTACCGGAACTACATCAAGGAGACTTCCATGTGCTGTACTGTGAAGACTTCCAAGACGCCACCAGGTGTGATGGCCACTGACTGCTTTGGCGGTTGGCGGTTATGGATCAAAGAAGTAGAAGACATCAAGGAGGGTGTGGCTTCTTACCACGCACAACGGTCCTTGTAATGAGAAGTTTTGCTAGGCCAAGAGGCTGACACCGCAATGATCGCCCCTTTCGAGAAAAATTAACTAAAGAAGCCTAAGATAAAGCAAGGGGGAGAATACACTACCCGCAACACCAACACATCATACACACCTGTAACACAGACTTGGTCCCAAGGCTGCACCTAGTATAGTCAAGGCTTTAACAGTTCACTCCCTTACGGTAGTATCTGTTCTGGGACTACCTTTACTTTTTTTATAGCTTAGAATTCTGAGGTGCCAGAAGACTGGATAGTCTAGATAGCTACCTACGGGCACTTCCTAAACTTGGTAAAGACCCAACACTGTTCAGCAGCTATAGAATTATCACACTACATAATCTCTTCGGTAAATTACTAGAAAAGATCGTAGCATGGAAAATAATGAATCACCTCGAAAATGCACACATCCTCCCTGATATCCTGGGAAGCTGTGACGTGTGATGTAAATATAGCCACGGAGATCCGACCACGTTTGCTTCCTTAATTAGCGTTTACGTTTTGCTAAAGTGAACCACGCAATTCGCTGTTTGTCTGACTCATAATTTGTAGCCACGCCTATTTTCCCTGTCTTTCTTGCGCTAACGATTTGGTTACCTACTTTCACAACGCCAGGTAACAGAGGGGAGCGAATCATGTTTGCTTACCCGAATTCTCACGCTAGCGATTTGCCAATTAACGGCAATTTGATGGACGCGCGTAGAATATATAACGGTTTGTTTGTTTGAAGAATCAAGGGCGATAATATTATTCCCGTACCTTTGATGTTTACATTTTTTCAGGTGGACTTAACTAAGTATTTGATCTACGGCAGGCGGAGATGATCTAAGAAAGCCCGTTCGCAAGGGATGTCTTTGATGTCGTTTCAGTACAGCGAGTGAGCGAACAGTAGAATCATTTATCTTAGAAGTTTAGCTCGATGATTCCCCTGATACGACCGTAGGTGTGAATTTTCACATCTGTTAGAGATATTGCACTAAATCAGTATATATATATATATATATATATATATATATATATATATATATATATATATATATATATATATATATATATATATATATATATATATATATATATATATTGCCTTCTCTCCTAGTCAGTTATCAGTCTCTCAGAAATTTTAGATAAATTTAATCACCCCAGACTAGGAACCATTTTATTTGTTAAATGTGTTAAATTGTCCCGTGGGGATTTAAATTTATGATTGTGGTAATAATTTAAGTTGTGCTTAAGAATTAAATGTGTTAAAAGTATTACCAATTTTACTCACTGCTATTCCCCATCGTTAGGACTAGCGAAATAGGAAAACGCGCGGATATTCTCTTGCCAGTGGTTCAGTAATGTAAAATCCATCAACCATTTTTTAGCTGACTTAAGTATAATGTTAAGAGTGACGGATAAAGTGACAGAGTAGTATGCGCATTATATTTCTTGGTGTGTAAAATTATTTTTAATGACTAGTGTTTATATCATGTGTTAAAAAACCGACAGACGCCAACAATCAACTAGCTAGTAATGACAGGTGATATTTGTTTAGGACGTAGTCATAATTAACTTATAACTGACATCGTGCGCTGAGCGTTTTATCGGAAAAGGGAGGGGGGGGGGGCGGCTGCATGCTAAAAACTAAAATCCGTACTTGCTAAGCAAAGCGCGATAGTATAAGCTTAAAATACCGTGTGCCTTTTAATTTAATTAGAGGACGGAGAGGATAAGAGATCACACTTTACGCATGATAGCATAGGATTGTCATTTTGGTTAAATGTTTGTTTCTATTCAATATAGGCTTGGTCAAAGCCCAGCGGCTAGCGGTTTTTCTCTATTGTGATCTTTGACTCAATTACTGAAGGAATAATAGTTGTCGTTTTCCTTGGCGTTCGTCCCCGTACCGGTGTGAACAGGAATTACCAGGGCGAGACACTAACATTTTTTAACTGTAAATTTGAGTAAAGGGACATACCAATATACCCAGATTTTTCCATTCAATTTTATCAGCCCGCTAAGGCAATATATATATATATATATATATATATATATATATATATATATATATATATATATATATATATATATATATATATATATATATATATATATATATATATATATATATATATATATATATATATATATATATATATATATATATATATATATATATATATATATATATATATATATATATATATATATATATATATATATATATATATATAACATTTTCCCCGACTACTGACAGTCATTTACCCAAGTGAATTTTTATTCAGGAGTATACACTGTTTCATAATCGGTACTCATCTCAAAGAGTCAGCCGATAAGATTTACCATCATCATCATCATCAGTGTTACATATGATAACATTTAGCTTCGCAACCAGATGCTTAGCACTACGGGAATTAATTTATCCTCTTTTCCAACTGTGAACGTCCAGAGCACGTCTTGCTTCAGTAACTATTTGTGGTGACGGCGATTTCATCCAGGGAACATTAAGACACCAAAGTTAGGGTCCACCTTGTAATTATTACTCGAGATTAAGCTGGACTGGGGCTATCTTTTGCAACACCACCTGACAGTATATGCTCAGGGATTATTGTATGTTTTCAATGGATACAACCATCACTAGTAGGTAAGCGAGATTGTATGTGGCCACAGATTGACAGAGTGAGAGAAAGAGGAGTGAATATTTCCTTTTGTTATAATCATTGTACCCACTTCTTTTTTTTTTATTCGCTAACCTGATTATTTTATTGGATAGCTTAAGTAGAAACTTTGTTCTTACTATACTGTCTATTCTATAACCTAGTGTTAATCTTTGACCTTTTGGGTTATTAACTTCTTGCGGGATCTTTTCTCAACAGAGGGGAGGGCACTTATGGGGTTATTTTCATATGTCTGTAAAACTTGATTTATATTGATTTCTATATGTTTGATGTTGTGAGAAGTTTAAGTGATAATAAACTAAACAAAACTTAATTTATCGTGTTGGTCAGCCCCATACCCAATTATCCATAGTTTTTTCACGTTTGTGTGTCTTGTTGTCACATAACTGTGTGTGTGTGTGTGTGTGTGTGTGTGTGTGTGTGTGTGTGTGTGTGTGTGTGTGTGTGTGTGTGTGTGTGTGTGTGTGTGTAGATAACTTATAATTAACATTATAGGGAAGTGTGACAGATCGTCTTCTTCTAAAGACAGTCGTATATATAGGCTGGTCTAGAGAAACCACTCATTCCAGAGACGGATCTTCCCCTTAATCTATTTCACTCGTGGAATCTGTTCTAACACCTTTCTTTCTCATATACCCCACCATTCTTCTCTACTCAGACGGGACCAAATAAATCCCTATACCTATCTTGTAAAATTTACGACAGGAGCTATAGGCCCATGAAAGTAAAAGTAACATTGGGTGACGCTGGAACATTTGCTTATGATGTGTACGAGGGATTCCAGGGTAAACGAGAAACGGTTGCTATAGCAATTGACCTAGAGGATGCTTAGAACAGCGTGAACTTTGAAACATTCTTGAATTGTGTCATGGTTTTCTGTGTTAACTCTTGGTTAACAAGATGACTAGCCGCTGCCTTAACTGAGAGATCAGTTGCATTTTGTTTTGGACATTAGAACTAATGTACGTTTGCCCGGAACTACTCCAGGGTTCTCAAAAATCACCTGCACCGTTTAACATCTACACATCAAAAGTAGCCACCATTCAGCCAACTGGACTGGGACGAATATTGACTTTTGCAGATGACACACTCGTTTACAAGACTGGCTCTGACCGACAGGAAACGGCCAATAGCATACACGGAGCACTGCATGGGGTGTTTAAATGGTGCGAGGGAACTGGATCTAAAGTCTATCTTAACAATGCCTGCATGATTCTCCTTTGAACAACTCGATAGTGAAAGCAGACCTAGATATTACTGTCAATGGGAATAAAATTTAAAAGCAAAGACCAGCTGAAGTACCTTGGAGCAACATTAGATCACGGGCTATTGTATAATCACCATGTTTATCACATAATACAGAAGTGCAGGAGAGGTCTGGCATCCCTAAATATAATGGACGCAGCGCACCTGGAGCAGATATTACTATTTCTCCTGTATCATCGGCAAGTCTTTTCGGTAATCCAGTATGGGCTAGGAATATTCACGCTGTCGGTAACTCAATGTGAATGACTGAAACGCATTCAAAATGAAAGGATGCGTATAGTCTTGGGCTGTGACGATGCGGCACATGCTTGGATTGCTGTCAATTAGATCCAGATATGCGATGGCCCAGTGTTGGGTTCGATTATGGTGTTGGTTCTTGTTTGTTCGTTGTTTGAGGTGTGACAATGAGTTTGTCGAAGCTGTCTACTTGATAACGCGAATGTATTCAATTTGGAACAAGTAGTAAAAAGTCAACTGCAACTGCCAACCCTGGGCATGGTAACTAATGCCAAGAAGATGTATAGTTCAATCAATTTATTTAACATGGTACGGTTCACTAGACGAACATATAAGGTTGACGACGGATGGTTGACGTTCACTGGACAGCACACCACGTAAGGTTCATATTTTAAAAATGCAGTTAATTCGTTCATAAAGATCATCGCTTAGGTAACGTCAGAATAATTATTCAGAGTTCATAACATGGCATCTAATTAAGCAAATGAGGCAGTTATATAAAAATAGTTCAATCTTCCACTGTCCTATGACCTTGGCAATGACGGAGAACTTTGTCAGGTCTGTAACATCATATAAGATTCCGATACTATGTATCTCCTTTAGTACTGGTCTCTTATTTTCAATCAATGACGAATAACAATACTATATACTTTTCTGCCCACGACCTTCGTGGCATCATAGCTTTGATATAGCAAAAATACTTGAGTCAACTCTGCTTTGCGGGGTACGTATTCGTAACAGCCGAATACTGATTTATATCATATCACTTTATATCAATTCGTAACAGCCGAATACTGATTTATATCATATCAATTTATATCAAGCCAATCCGGGATGATCCTGTGATAGGGTGGGCGAGATGATGATGATGATTATATATTGTGATGTGTGATCACTCTCCTTTTTACACTCGCACCGACCCGAACAACAATAAAACTCTTGATTCTAGAGGCAGGGGCTATATTTATTTTTACAGCCCATTCAGTGACAAAGCAAACATTAAACAAATAAACTAGCGAACATAACAAAACGAAACTAAATAAAACACCCAACAGTGCCCGATGCTAATAGCTTACGTGCTCTGGTCCATCTGCTACCTTCACTGGTCGCCTCGCCTCGTTTGTTCTCTCGGCTGGGCTAATACTAGGAAAGGTCGCTGCTGGCTACCGCACGCTTTTTATAGACTGCTAAGCCTAAACACTCACTTACTCCGCGCGCGCCGTAATCGCGCTACTTAAATAACACTCGCGATATATTGCTTTAGGAATAGCGAAAACACAAATAAAACCTACAGCTATTATCAAATAACACAATTCTACACCACAACTATATGTAGGCTTTATTGTGGCCTAATAACATATCTTCTACTTCATCAATCTTGAAGAATTTACATCTCAGCATGCTTCGCGCACTTCTAAAATACATGGGCGATAAATCTGCCCAAAAACAGGTAGGGGGCGGGCGTCTCCTTTTCGGCCCCATCACACATCTCCCTCCTGATTTTGTTGTCGTCCCGACAACATCACTACCTCCGACACTTCTGTCGAAATCTCTTAGATCGTTGGTGCTGCGTTTGATTATTTCTCAGCGGCGATGTTTTGGGCTCAGATTCTGTATTCGGTACAACTCGGCTGGGGACCCTCTTGGTCGTTATGTCCCCAGTTGTACGTTGTCGGGCTGGCAGTTGCTGTAGTCTAGAAGACTCGCACACCTGTGCCGCATCGCTGCCTGCCTGTGACGTCTGCCTGTCAGTGCTTGTAGCTGTCGAATCTGTAGGGGGATTGCTCCTGACGTGCTTGACACTCGTTTTGCGTGGACGGTGGCCAACATTCCCCACTATCTGCTTTTCATGAGTCTCCTCGTCTGGACACCGATGTGCACTCCCACCTATCTGCTTAGGATGGGTTTCCTCCCCTAGACGATGGCCAATTCTCTCGGCGCCCTTAGTGTGACCGTTGTCGTGGCCGTCTTTTGGCTTGCGCCCTAAAGGCAACCTGGTTGTGACAGTCCGTCTAGGAAAAGAGCTCCTTGAGGGACAGGCGGCTATCAAATGTTCTGGGGATTTGCATCCAAAACATCTCTTCGGAAGCGGGCCTTGAGGGCACTTGGCTGCCATGTGGTCTGACAGGTCTCCACAATTGTAGCATCTTATCTTTCTGGGCTTCCTCTGTGCCATGGGTCGCTTTCTGCTGCCCTTACACTCTTGACCGCCAATGCCGCATACATAAATTGCTTCCATGCCCTGGACCGATGGTTTGCTGTCAAACTCTACTCGTTCATTCTTCGCCAGACTCCGGAATCCCTTTCTGTAGATCTTGGTCTGATGTACGAATACATCAATACCTCCATCATCTGGCGTGATGAACCCCCATCCCCTGTGGACACTGTACCACTTGCAAACTCCTTTTCGCCTTGTCGGTGCAGCTGCACTGGTCGGTACTGTCAGCTCACTGCTTTCGTTAACAACAGCTTGACTCTCACATACCAGAACATGCACCTCCTCGTCGTGCTTTGGCTGTTCTCGCGGACACACCTCCTCGTCTTGCGTTGGCTGTTCCCGCGGCTGGCATGGTGCTCTCTTTCTCTGCACCTCCTCTTGTGCTGGCGAACTGGCCTCTGACATCTGTGCTATCTGGGACTTTAGGAAGGATAATTCTGCTCTGAGTGCCTCCTCCTCCTTCTTAACTTCTGCACTTGCTATCTGGACCCGTGCCTCAGGCTTTTTACTTCCACCATAAACAGCATATTCCCAAGGGAAATTCCTGTTTACCTCACTGACTTGTGGTTGCTCGCTGTAGGCTTTTTTGACAATTTCCAGTAACTGCTCAGGGCTGGCCTTGGCTCCGCCATGTATCCGTAATTCTCTAGATACCCATTTCGTAACGTTGTTCCATATCATGTCTAACTTGTCTTCTGCACAAAAAGGCGCCACCTTCCACGCGGCTTCCAAATCTCCCACAAACTCTTGCCAAGTGGGCCTCCCCTCTCCACTAAACAACCTTATCTCTGGCTCCTCCACGTACAGTATCTTCATATGCGCATTAGCCATCTTGCTGCAGGAATGCACTGCTGGGTGTTTACACTATTTGTTCGTTCGCTGTTTGCTTGGTGTCACTGTCTGCCTTATTCTGCCGACAACGCCAATTGTGATAGGGAATGCGAGATGATGATGATGATTATATTGTGATTGTGATATCACTCTCTTGTCACACTCGCACCGACCCGAACAACAATAAAACTCTTGATTCTAGAGGCAGGGGCTATATTTATTTTTACAGCCCATTCAGTGACAAAGCAAACATTAAACAAATAAACTAGCGAACATCACAAAACCCAACAAAACAAAACAAAACAAACACCCAGCATGTGCCCGATTGCTATTATGTCATGTCTTCTTCGTCTGTTCTCACTGGGCGGCTGTCTCAACATTAGACCAGTTTCGCCGCTTCTACCCCTTTTATAAACCCTGGCCTAACCACTCAACTTACTCCGCGCGCGCAGTAATGCGCTACTTAAACAACACTCGCGATATCTTGCTCTAGAATGCATGAAAACACAAATAAAACCTACAGCTATTTAATATAACACAATTCTACACCACAACTATATGTAGGCTTTATTGTGGCCTAATAACATATCTTCTACTTCATCAATCTTGAAGAATTTACATCTCAGCATGCTTCGCGCACTTCTAAAATACATGGGCGATAAATCTGCCCAAAAACAGGTAGGGGGCGGGCGTCTCCTTTTCGGCCCCATCACAATCCTAACGTCGGAATCCGTCGGCTTTAAAGTTTACATATTAAGTTTCACGTAAGACTCCATTTTGTATCAATGACGTATTGGTTCAACTAGACGTCTACGTGAGAACGAAAAGACATTATCATCAACAATCATACTTGCTTCTCTTCCCACGAAATAACACTAGATTACTGTAGACCCGAGTCCTCATCTATGAACAGACGGACGGTCATACCCAATAACAATATACCCGCAAACGGGTTCGAACGCCATGAATCAATGGACTCGTTCTTGGGCACTAAGCTTCTCAACCCCAGCTATGACGTAGACTGCCTGACTAGATACACGTGCGGTCTACATAACCCCCTATACGCCTTAGTGCACAACAGTGCGCTAATGAAATCAAACTCACCAATAAGACTTACTCTCATGTGAGTCGGTGCGCAAAGTTACTTACAGAGGTAGGACAACATATTAACAATATGATACTACCTTCATCTGTCTACGAAAAGGGCTCTACAGATTCCTTACCAATCCCCCCAAAAAAATTAATTATATTAATTTTTTTCTTTAATACTCGACACTAGAGGTGATTCAAGTTTACATCTTACAATTTTACAAATATATCATGATGAAAATAATCAAATATGAAATTGCAATCAACTCAACTGAACAAAAGGTATGCATAAAAGCATACATCCACAATTGACCACTTTTGGTACAATGTGGTAAATGAAATAAAATAACATATTTAGAAATATTGAATTAACACAAATGAAAAGAAATGATGAAAAACCAATGAGTAAACAAAAAAGTGATGGATATGTCTTTAAAATGACAAGTGAAAAAAAATGAATAAAAATGAAAGAATACAATTTAAACACGTATAAAAGCAATGCACTTAACTGTGTCTCTAAGTCATTTTGTGGTACTAATTAAATTACCAATGTTAAATTAATGTGCTTAAATACCTCCAAAGAATGTTTATTATGAAAGTTCCATTTCTTTTAGTGTTTATAATATAACAAGTTCAGTCCCAAAGGAAAATCCAAGGTGGTTAGAAAATCTGATTTTCTCTTCAATGTCGTAATTAAGTGACTTTTATTTTCAACAAGATAGTCATATATCTTAACGTTCAATGTTATTTTGATACATAAGCATTGTAAATCTCACTTGAATGAATGTTGATGAATCTGATAATCGAGGTATTACACGTAAAAGTTACAATCGATGAACTGTCAGTATCGAAGTTTCAGTTGTCTTAATGGCGTAGCTGCTAATTCGATTCATTCGGACATCTCGACAAGATGTCTGCGAGAACATTCTGTGTGCCAGGTATGGATCGGATCGTGAAATTAAAAGGTAGTAACGCGATCGCATACCTGGTAGATTTGGCAGATTTTACGTCCTTTGTGTTTAGTGCAGTAAGAGCTTTTTGGTCTGATTCAACAATAAAGTGTGATCCGAGCAAGTATCTCTGAAATTTATTTATTGACCACACAAGACCGAGAAGTTCCTTATCCAAAACAGAATACTTCTGTTCGGTTGGAGTTAACTTCCGTGACGCATAGAGAACTGGGTGCAAGGTATCATTGTATTCTTGTAATAAGACACTTCCCACGCCGTAATTAGAAGCATCGCTGCGTAATACAAATGGCAAATTCTCGTTAGGTAATCGAAGAGAAAGGTGCAGTAATGGACGAAAGATGTGGTATGAATTTCCCATAGTATTGTACTAGTCCTAATAGAGATCGCACTTGTTTCTTTGTTTTAGGTGTGGAGATGTTAAGGATTTTAGAGACATTACTGTCCTCTGTATATAACATACCGCGACCAATACGGTGTCCCAAAAAAGAAATCTCGTGGAAACCCACAAATGCCTTTGATGGCTTAGCAGTTAAATTATGATTTTGTAACGTGGACAGTAATGAGTTTAATCCTTCTAAATGTTCTTCCCATGAGTCACTGAAAAGACAAATGTCGTCTATGTACGCAATGACGTTGGGATGATGAGATAGGATTCGACGCATCATGCGTACGAATGTGGCAGGAGCGTTAACTAACCCGAAAGGCATAAAATTAAATTGGAATAGGCCTCGGGGCGTCGAAAAAGCAGTGAGTGGTTTTGCCCTTTCTGTCAATGGTACTTGCCAATAGCCTTTTGACAGATCAAACTTAGAGAAGAAAGTAGAATGAGATAATTTCACTAATAAATCATCTAAAAGTGGCAAAGGTTCAGCGTCAAATTGTGTGACTTTATTTAATTTTCTATAGTCTACACATAGACGAATGTTATTATCCTTCTTTCTTATTATCACCATAGATGAAGCATATGGTGACAACGATGGTTCAATTATGTTTAAATCGAAGCATCTCATCTAATTCCTTTTCGACCTTATCTCTATAGTGTAAAGGTATGGGATATGGACGAATACGGATAGGTGTTTCATCAGTTAGGAGAATATCATGCTGAATAGCTGATGTATGACCTGGAATGTCAGTGAGAACCTTATCATACGTTCGAAGTAGTGATGAAACTTGTTGTCGTTGATCAGTCGAAAGAGAAGAAGAAATAGTGACATCATTCCAGTTTTCTGTGGAATGAAGAGGTACAACTGGTATGGGCAATTGTACATCTTGAAAAGAAGATTCTTCTTCTTGTATAACTGACAAATTAGTATAGTTGTGAATATGAGGAGTAGGATCGTCAGTCGCTTGAAATACTGATTGTAAATAATCAGGACGTGAATAATACTCTTTCAACATGTTAATGTGAAAGGTTTTGTGTTTTCCGTTAATATCTACGATGTAGTCGACATCGGATATTCTTGAGATGATCCTAAATGGACCTCTCCATGTGATAAGTAGACGATTATTATGTGAAGGCAGTAAAACAAAAGCCTCGTCACCAGGAATAAGCTGGCGAAGACGTCTATACCGATTTGCAAATAGACGAGCCTTTTCCTTAGACTCTTCGGATGATGCAGTAGCTAACCTACAGGCATCTATTATTCTCTTTCTTAAAGAGATAACATATTCATATGAGGATTGAGTTTCCTCAGGTATATTATCTTCGACCAATAAATCATGGATTAACGACATAGGACCGCGTGGTTGTATGCCGAAAACCAACTGGAAGGGGGAAAACCCTGTTGCTTGGTTTTGCACCTCGCGATACGCAAAGAGTGCAGCGGGTAGGACCCTGTCCCACTCCTGAGGGTGATCTTGAGTCATCTTACCCAACAACTGCTTAAGTGTCCTATTCTGTCTCTCAATTAATCCATTCGACATCGCATGGTATATAGAACTGAGAGATCTATCTATACCCAATGTCTTCATAACCTGTGACATGGATTCGGAAATAAACTGGACACCATGATCCGATAGGATCTTACGCGGAAAACCAATGCGTGAAAAGATCAGCATTAACGCTTCTGCAACACTTGCAGATGAGGTGTTTTTTAAGAGGTATGGCCTCAGGCCAACGCGTACACATATCGATACACGTGAGAATATGTGTATGTCCTCTTGCAGATGGTAATATAGGACCAATGATGTCTATTGCCATTTTATCAAATGGTCTAATAGGTATGTCCGCAGCTTGGATAGGAGCATCATGATACGGACCTCTTACTTTAACTTCCTGACATGTAACGCAGGAACGACAATAGAGATTAACATCCCTATGAACGCCAGGCCAATAGAATGCGGATAGCACTCTAGCTTTGGTTCGGGAAAAACCCATGTGACCTGCGCATTGTGAATCATGAGCATGTCGTAATATTCTGGGTCTCATAGTAGACGGGACCAGAATTTGTGAACGCACCAAAGAATCTGTTTCTCTTAGTAATCTAACTAAAATACCTTTTTTTAGAGCAAATTGGTGTCTAGACTTTGCAATTTTGTTGTTATTCTTACTCTTAGTCGCCAATTGAAAAAATCTCTGCAAAGAATTGTCATTCTTTTGTAAATTAGCAAACAGCTCCCTTGAAATAGGAGAATCATCATCATTACTATTATGAACCGTAGGTTCAGAAGTTGATTCATGCGACAATTCAGTAGCTTGCGCTCTGGTAACCACTGCATTTGCAGCATGAATGTGTCGCTTTTCCCATTCATTAATTTGCTCTGGTGTACACTCTTTTATACCGTGTATACAGCCAAGTATCACATCGCTAATTGGATTCTGCAGAAGACAAGCATGTATCTTCCCTGAAAAGAAAGGTGTATGTAAGTTAATGATCGCTGTAGGGAAGGTTTCCACAGTTCCCCCAAATGTGACGCACTTGACCACGTTGCCTGTGGCCAAAGAGGGGTCGATCAGAGAGTTCCGCACTCCGACAGTGCTGCAGCCTGAATCAAACAAAACAGAGCAAGGTATCGAGTTAACGTATCCCTTGTTAAATTTTAAACTCCCTTTCCCATGGTGAATTGATGCAGAAGTAGCTGTACAAACTACAGGTAGACTTGGTAAAGTGTGCCCGCATCGCAGCGTCGTGATCGCCTTGGGCTGGAACAGCGTTGAGCATTCTTGACATGTCTTTACCTGTTCTAGATCGATACAAGACATGGCGTTATGTTGATTAACATTAGTACCATTACCTTTGTTAGTTTGTGATTCAATTGAAGCAACATTTGAATGTTGTCGTGGTCTGCTCGACGATCTATCTCTTCGTCGCGATCGAACCTGATTATTGTCATTAAAATTGCTATAATTAATGTTTCTGTTATCGTTAAAATTTGGCTGAGTCCGCCCATGAAAATTTTCACTGTTGTGATGTTGGCGAAATGACCTATTCATAAATCTATTTCTATTTTCTGGTTGATATGATTGAGATCTCCAATGTTGTTTATTATTATTACCTTGATTATATTTAGGATTGTTGTTACTAAAATCTCGAGATCTGTGAGCTTGACCCCATGATACATTAAATGGAGCAGAATGTGAGTATTGTTTCCCCTTTTGAAAATGACCAAAGTTGAAATTATTATTACTTCCCCTTTGAAAATTTCTATCGCTACTTATCGAACGATTTCTAGGGAAATTGTTTTGTTGCATGGCGAAAGCAACGGGTAAATCGTCTTTAAGTTGCGCATTGCTAACATCCATGTTAGGATGAGCGGTGCAGAAATTTTTACAATGTTCTGACATTTGTTTTATATTATCTGATTTACGTTCATGTAGGAACGCAAGAAATGCAGGACTTACTGCTGATAAGACTTTATCGCGAAGTAATAAGTCAAAAATACCATCATACGATTTCTCTATCTTGGATAGTTCTATCCATCGTTCTAAGGTAAGACGTATTTGAGAAAGAAAATCATCAAAATTCTTGCTAGATTGCGGGAGCATAGACTTGAACCTAAGTCTGTACTGATCCTCTGTCATCTGAAATTTGTTTAGAAGAGCGGCCCTGAGAGCGTCATAATCATTTTTTTCTATAGAGCTAGTAGTGTGATAAACAGCCATTGCCTCTCCTGTTAGTAATCTGGATAAGTGGGTGCAATATAAGGATTTATCCAAGTTATACGACCGACATGTAGCCTCAAACCTGTCTAAAAAAAATATGACGTCGTCGGATGGTGGAGTAAATTTAGGCAATTTGAGATGAATCTCTCTAAAATTCTCATGTCTAGATGAAGACTGGCCTTCCTGAGTCTTTTGTGTATTACATTCACTTGACAATCTTATTCTATCAAATTCCAATTCGGCAAGTTTCAAATCATGCTGACGTTTCTTATCATTCTCTTCTGTCTCAAGCTGAAGTCTTCTTGTATTTTGTTCAGCTATTAATCTCCTTTCTTCCATTTCTTTTTGTTTAACTTCTATTCTATCTCCTTTTGTTTAACTTCCATCTCAATTTTAAGTAGTCTTTCTTTTTCTGCAGCATCTCTTTTAAATTTCTCTTCAGCCTCGAATTTTTTCTGTTCGGACTCACGCTGAAATCGTTTATCTTCTAATTCAGCGGCTAATCTCATTTTTTTCTCCTCTTCCTCAGCCTCAGTACGTTTTTGATCTGCCTCAAATTTCAAATTTTCCAAACGTAACTTTTCAGCTTCCAATCTTTGAGATTCCAACCTTTGAGATTCTTTATATTCTGTCATAGCAAATGATCTAATCTCTTCCTGAGGTATATTAAGCGCCTTAGCTTGCTTAATAAAATAGTCTAAGGTAGACATTATTCAATATTATTATGTAATAATACTACTTAAAAGTGTTACTACAACTAGTGGTCTTCGTTCCTGTCCTAGAACGGTAAAATCAAGTTATATAATAGGCAATTATCTTAATAATCAATAATGTAATTTATAACATGAAATGGTGTGAAAGCAATAACGTGACAGACAATAGTACAATACTGGCACGACACGATAATCAAGACAAATGACTACAGTCGTAGAAATCAAATAAAATAAAAATGTGGAACTAAAATAGAATGTCGTAAAAAATTACGATGACATCTACGATCCAATAATGCACAAGACAATTGACAACACAGTGTAAAAACATATGTTTTGTAAAAAACTGAACGATAGTCAGGTTAGACGGACAATAATCACATACAAAATACATCATAAAACTAAGGTACGAGTAAAAATAGCTACGAAAACAACGATTAAAACTTGTCGCTACGGCTAAAACAGTCAGGAGTCACAGACTACCAGACACAGTGGACCAAAGATCCTTCTATGCTCACGCATAGGAACATTCCACTGAGGGAAGTCTGCAAAATAATATCCTACAGAACACTCAAGACGGACCTGTGGCGAAACTGGTATTTTCCCGTCCTAAGTCGCCATTCCCAACCTCCCACGAAAAACATTGAACATGGAACATGCAACATGAATAAATAAACGGTGGACATATTACTAAGTCAAGGCACAGTTAAACGTAAAACGGTGTAACAACACGACGTTTTTACTTATCTCGACCGGCTAAAAAAAAAACAATATTCCTCGCATCCGGAACTGCATGCTTAAGTCATCAACTTGAAGTACTGTAATGACCGTTAGAATTGCTGCAAGGTCCAGGATGTTGTCGCCTTGAAAGTTACCATATTTCTATTCAACCGAGTTTTGATAGTAGATTGGAGTAAACCACACTTGGCCGCCATACTGTTGGGTTCGATTATGGTGTTGGTTCTTGTTTGTTCGTTGTTTGAGGTGTGACAATGAGTTTGTCGAAGCTGTCTACTTGATAACGCGAATGTATTCAATTTGGAACAAGTAGTAAAAAGTCAACTGCAACTGCCAACCCTGGGCATGGTAACTAATGCCAAGAAGATGTATAGTTCAATCAATTTATTTAACATGGTACGGTTCACTAGACGAACATATAAGGTTGACGACGGATGGTTGACGTTCACTGGACAGCACACCACGTAAGGTTCATATTTTAAAAATGCAGTTAATTCGTTCATAAAGATCATCGCTTAGGTAACGTCAGAATAATTATTCAGAGTTCATAACATGGCATCTAATTAAGCAAATGAGGCAGTTATATAAAAATAGTTCAATCTTCCACTGTCCTATGACCTTGGCAATGACGGAGAACTTTGTCAGGTCTGTAACATCATATAAGATTCCGATACTATGTATCTCCTTTAGTACTGGCCTCTTATTTTCAATCAATGACGAATAACAATACTATATACTTTTCTGCCCACGACCTTCGTGGCATCATAGCTTTGATATAGCAAAAATACTTGAGTCACCTCTGCTTTGCGGGGTACGTATTCGTAACAGCCGAATACTGATTTATATCATATCAATTTATATCAAGCCAATCCGGGATGATCCTAACGTCGGAATCCGTCGGCTTTAAAGTTTACATATTAAGTTTCACGTAAGACTCCATTTTGTACCAATGACGTATTGGTTCAACTAGACGTCTACGTGAGAACGAAAAGACATTATCATCAACAATCATACTTGCTTATCTTCCCACGAAATAACACTAGATTACTGTAGACCCGAGTCCTCATCTATGAACAGACGGACGGTCATACCCAATAACAATATACCCGCAAACGGGTTCGAACGCCATGAATCAATGGACTCGTTCTTGGGCACTAAGCTTCTCAACCCCAGCTATGACGTAGACTCTGACTAGATACACGTGCGGTCTACATAACCCCCTATACGCCTTAGTGCACAACAGTGCGCTAATGAAATCAAACTCACCAATAAGACTTACTCTCATGTGAGTCGGTGCGCAAAGTTACTTACAGAGGTAGGACAACATATTAACAATATGATACTACCTTCATCTGTCTACGAAAAGGGCTCTACACCCAGTCAAAAGCTTGTATGCGAGTAACCACAGACAAAAAGCATTCCCTGCATGTGAACGTAGCTGACATCAAAGGAGCAAGATTAATGAGGGGGTTTTCGTGGATGGCGCACGCAGATGCAACTATTAGACAGGTGACCAGAGTTAAAAATATATTCAACGGAAAAGAGTGGCGTAAGTCAGATACGAACTGGATAAACTACAAGTGGGTCATCATCAGCCTTGGTAGAGAGTGCAGAACTTGGGCTAATAGGAGGGCAGAGCTGGAGATTGATCAGCTGATAAATGATCATGCTGAGGATGATGATGCCATTGTGTACACTGATGTGTCTATAATCCATGGTGAGAAATCAGGGTGGGTGCTTCTCTGCTAGGGTAAAGGGCAGAATCGTCGTTGAACATAGCGGGGCTTACATGATAACAAACTCCAGCATGAGAATGGAGTTAGAGGCAGCTACTGCAGCTTTAAGGTCGCTGTCTGATACTCCATTAACAATGGCAGTTATTGTAACAGACTCACAATTCATGCTTCAGAAGGTGCAAAGTAGATGGCTCCGGCAAGAATGAAAAACCTCCATAGAAGACTCGAATCTTCAGAAAATGGTGTGGATCTATTATCTTGGTCATGCAGGGGTGCACGGCAATGAAAGAGCTGACAGACTAGCTTTAACAGCACTCATTGAAGATACATTGGATGTATATAAGGGAAGAGATACTGAGGGCAATTAACGATCGCCGTTTAGAGAATGACACTGCAATCGATGAATCATCAAGGTTAAGACTGCAGGAATTTGGCATCAAACGTAAGACAGCAAATATGGACGTATGAGACGATGCATCCGACGTGTATGCAACCAGCGCGCAACAAGAACAATTAGCATTCATACCCTTCAACATTTGTTGAGGAAGATTGTTAACGAAGTTTACCTTCACTTTATAGAAAAGATTACTTTCCTATTTTATGCATTTCGTGAACATGTTAGTTAGCTAGGTGACGTGTTTCCCTGGGAAAGCGGAAAAAGTACCTCTCAAGTCGCAATTTTTAGTGCCGGTGTAGGAGGTAGTAAGGACTTTACGGTAGGGAACACTGTACAATGCCTCCTACCTGACGGCATCGGAAACTGTACAGTGAGCAGTACCTAGGTACAGCCCACTGTACAGTGAACCTTACCTGCTAGGTAAGAAGCACTTAACTTGGGTAGGAAGGACTTACATTTTAAAGGTTAAATCGGAAACCCGTACATAAATATAATTAAAAGCGTATTGTATGTATTGAGAAATGGATATGCTAGTAAAACTAAGGCCATAATATATGAACATTGTCTTTTTATTTCTACTTGGCAGTATATAAATAAAGAGTATTAATCAAGTAAAACTAGACAGATGACATTTCTTCGAAATATAGATCTAACCAACGAAAATCAGTTTACGTCAGTTAAAAATCTGTTAAACATATGTATATTGCTTATTTAGTAACTACTATTACCAAAAGAGCATTAAAAACTATTTTTTACCTTAATATAAAAAGTCAAATATATAAAACGTCATCTGCTCGCATTGTGAAATGTGTTGTTGTTGTTTGCGTTCGCTCGACCATATCTCACTCTTACAGGCTGGCCTTTTCTAAGCGGTATGTAGGCCTATGTTGTGTCGTAGTTTACAGCTGAGCTGCGATATCTGCGCCTTTCGGCCCAACACATCCGATTTCAGCACGCAATTTTTACGAGTTTGCTTTCCCTGCCATCTCACGCCCATATGTATCTTTTACCTCATGTCCATACAATGGTGCAGTGAAATGACTGCGCCAGTGCATTGTGAAATAAATCTTCTCTATGGCCAGAACATTTTAAAAGCGGAGCGGGCAACGAAGCTTATTTTTTTTCTTCGGCAATAAGTGTAATTGTCATCGAGTTAAGTTTGTTGTAGATGACTAGCTATTTTGAATTACGTTATAAGAGCACATAAAAAACACACACACGAATCTTTATTAAAACTTTTTACAAAAAAATCATTGTTCGTTTAATGTTGACAATTTTCACATCTGATTTTCAGTGATCTTCATTTTTATTTATTCTTTAAGTTTCACTTAAAATAATTAGTTCAGTTTACTTAATGCTAATATATAATACAATACAAATAATATTAATTTCTAAAATAACATAAATAACAGCTTTGTTAACATTTCAAAATAGATATATTTCTCACGTTCGTCACCTGGGCATCGATTTATGTTGCATATATTATTAGAACTTTCCACTATTCATCTTTCAGAAAATTTATAGTGGCAATTAAAAGATCGTGTTTCTTCCATGCCTGAATAATTAAACTGGTCTGTCTCTCTTCCTGGCGCGAATCTATCTCAACTTCCTGACTGGTGTGAAGTGTTTATGACCTTTACCGTGAAGCGTCCACGGTAATGGGCAGTTATGACAGTCGGAGCAAAGTTTACAATTGTTTGTTACCACGTATAACCTAATTAACGTGCAGGAAAGCAATATGTGATACCACTCACGTATGGCAAAATCCCGCAGAGGGCTGTTACGTTTAACCGTAGCATTGCTTTATCAGGAAGTTCAAAGAAAGAAACTATAATAGACTGACTTGAGAACTATAGCTGTTATTGAACTCTGAACGAAAGTTGAATTTAAAATTTAAAGTAATTGCCAACACATTTCAAATTGTGGGACAGAACTCTATTCGTGATCAGAAGCAACTGAAACTTTCACACGTTATGTAAAAATAAACTTACTTAAAAGTGAAAGTGGTTAACTCCTTAAGCAGTATTCCATAATGAATTTTACATATTGATAAGTACAACTTGTTTTATTTCTTTTGATTTTAAAAAAAATGTTTGCACTCAGTACTGTAAATATTGCATGCATGTTTAAAATCACTGACCAGTTCAACTAAGTGCATGTCAAAGCGCTTTTATTTCTTCACATTTTAATATATAACACTGTATGCTATCATTATAAATAAATTATTTCATGTCAAACCAGTAACGGTTGTCATGTCTCAAATTAGCTCGTAAAAATGATTATAATAAGATGCCGAGCGTCCGATTGACAGAGTGGTTAGAGCGCTGGTCTCTCGCGGCAAAGGTGCCAGGTTCAAATCACGGTACAACACGGTCCAGTCTACCGATCTGTAAATGGGTACCTGACTGAGTTAGGGAAGGAAAAGGCAGCGAGGCAGAGAACTGGTCACCCCACCTCTCGATGCTAGACCTAGTATGTTGAAGTCACTAACACTTCACTCCCCTACTGCAGTATCTGCTATGAGACTACCTGTTTTTGTTACTAAGATTTAACTTGAGCCACTCTTGACATTTGGTCTCAATATGACGATACCTGTTTTTGTTACTAAGATTTAACTTGAGCCACTCTTGACATTTGGTCTCAATATGACGATACCTGTTTATAATTAAATGAAGCTTTTCTTTTATGTCTTTTCCTTAACGGAAAGTTATATCTGTGATATAACAACCAAGATCTTTCTTTCATATATTTTTAGTTTAACAATTATAATTAATAAAAATTATTCAGAGGTACAGTTACATGCCATATTATTTATTTATATATTTATTGAGCGTCCGATTGAAAGAGTGGTTAGAGCGCTGGTTTCTCTCCGCAAAGTTGCTAGGTTCGATTCACGGGGGTAGACACGCTCCAGTCTACTCAGCTGTAAATGGATACCTGACTTTGCTCGTGAGTTAGGGAAGGAAAAGGCAGCGGGGAACGGAGCTGGTCACCCCACCTCTCGATGCCCGACCTAGTAAATTGAAGTCTCTAACACTTCATTCCACTACGGCAGCATCTGCAGGTGGACCACCCTTACCTTATATTTATTATTCACTGCCCAAATTATGATCCCACTACACGCGCCATACCGATACCTGTTTGGAATGAATATTGAAATAATAATTTTCTACCATACATTTTAGACGAAATTAGTCAAATTTCATAAAATTTGTTTACACACTATAAATGAATAACATATGAAGCAAACATAAAAACATCTTTACTCTTTATCTCTCCAGTCTTTTGTCCTATAAAGGAAGGAAAGGTGGAAATATCTGCCTAATGGATTATAATAACTACAACGCAGTGCGATAAACCAATTTAATTTTTTTCAGACAAGAATTACTGTACAGTACGTGTTGCCGGGTACGTCCTTCCTACCTCCTACTGTACACTGCTTCCTACCTGAGTTAAGTGCCTGCTACCTAGGCAAGAGTCACTTGTCGAGTGTTCCCCACCTGACGGCTGGAAGCACTGTACAGTGCGTGTTGCCGGGTACGTCCTTCCTGCCTCCTACACCGGTGGGAGATGGCTGCCTCTAAATCTCCCTAGTTTATTGTTTTTTCCTCCTCGGTCAATTAAAGATATACTGAATCATCCCCCCAGTTTTACACTTGTACGAGTGTTCAGCAGATCACATGATTGTCAACCAAAATTAAGATTATATCAGAGCTGTGTGCTTTCTGTGCTTCTCTGTGGTGCGGAATGCTGGAGAGTTACAGAGAAGGAAATGTCAAAATTGTCCTCTTTTCACACAACATGCCTAAGAAAAATTCACCGAATCTTTTGGCCGAATACCATCACCAACCAAGATCTGCTTACTCGGAGCAAGCAAGAGGACATGCACACCATCATATCTGGCAGACGCTGGAGCTGGGTTGGCCATGTCCTCAGAAGAGACTCCGATGCCATCACAAGAACAGCTATGCTTTGGACCGCTGAAGGAAAACAAAAGAGAGGCCGACCAAAAACAACCTGGCGGAGGACTGTGGAGGTTGAGATGCAAAGAATGAACCATAGTTGGGGTACTGTACGAAGGATGGCCACCGATCGAGCAAAGTGGAATCAATTTGTTGCTGCCCTACAAGATGCCACTAGGCGTGATGGCCACTGACTGCTTTGACGGTCGGTGGCTAAGGATCAAAGATGATGAAGAGTTCTCTGCTGTTCTGGTTGGTGCTCCTATTTTGCTAGATGGGTTTAGTGCTGTGTTTCTTAACCAAGGGTTAAGAACATCCCCCCCCCCTTTTCCCCCGTACCGTAAGTATGCAAACCGATTTCTGCAGGTGCGAGCAACGTTTCATATTTTAGAAGGCGAATTATCATAAACATAATATAATACATGGAACTAAAATGTATTTGTACAAAAATTTAATAACGGAAACGAGAATTCAATGAATATTTTGTACTTAAGACATTAACCTCCTACAGATATTGGTGCATGTTATATTCAAAAGACTTTTTTTTAACATGCCTACAGCTGCATTAACAAAAAACCCCGCTGGAAGTTACTCATACAGCTGTCCTAATGCATGTGCCTTTAACGAAAAGTTATAATTTTTTGTCCGGGTTCACTACACGCAGTAAATATTTGCATATATTTTTTAAAAATAATTTAAATTGTTAACAGACAGAACTCCGCCTATGCCGATCCCAAGCCCGGATGAAAAAGGAGGAGGGCGGCCTGCATGGAGGCCGTAAGGAGGCAGCCCCTCCACCATGCAAAGGCACAACAGGCCAATCACCTGTTTGTCTTAAACTATGATTACGAGCAATACAAGAGAGAAAACCGGACTGATTCTTGTGGTAAAGTGGGATGTTATAAATATCTATAGGGGACTTAGTGTACTGACTGAGATCAGCTGTGAAGGTATCTGTATCTAATAGGTGTAGTGTTTTACAGACAACCTTACTTGCTGCCACATATGTATACCTCAGTCAGAATTATTCTGGAATATTGTGATGACTACGTTATATGTCTAGGGTATGTATATGGTGAAGTGTAAGTCACAACAACAACAGACAGATAAACAATTTAATTTATTCCACCACACTTGACAACACTGTGACACTCACATACATATAACACTCTATGAGAATATCTTAAATGAGTCACTGATAAATTTTCAAATATCAATATGTATTCAGTGCTGTCATTAATGTATATGTGTCCTGATTCAAATACAAAGAGAACCAGGAGTCACAATCAATTTTAATTGCAAGTTATATGTACAGAATTTATCAATATGAATCTTGGAATGACATATTTTATTAATATTATCCTATGTGTGTCAGTTGTGTAGTAGTAATATGAGGAATACTGGTTTTGTTTTGTTTTTTCAAGCTCTGTTGGTATTTGTCATCATGACTTTAATAGTTTGTTTCTGTTGGAACTAGTAGTAGAGATGTTCTCAGTTCCTGGCATTAAAACAATTAAATTCCCCTCTTAATTTTATTTTACAATGTCATTTTTAAGATGGGGGTACATAATGTTGAGCTCAGCTGGCCACATCAGCTTATCTTTCGTGATGGCGGCAGGAAAAGACTCCTCTGCTCGATTTCTCCCCTGTGCTCTGGAGACACCTCACTGTTAGCTATATGGACCAAGGAGTATGCTGTCCGACTCTGGATTCAGCAAAGCTCTGACCAAGTGCTGCTCAATAACTTTAAGACCACGGTCCCACAATTCATGGAAATATTACACAGTGACGTTGAATGGCAATGAATATAGCACAACTCCGATCTGCCGATGTCCCAGGCTTTTATTTAGAAAAAAATATACCCTGGTGCTCAACGCACTGTTTCTTAGTAGGTTTATTACAAGATGTGGCCCTGAACAGACGCTCTGAATTGAGTATATTCGCAGCTCTACCCAATCAGGCCATGTCTACACATCTTTTCAAAAAAGTACCCCTTCTCACGTTTCCCCTGACAACACAAGATAGTATTTATAGTCCGACTAATCGTGTTTAGCCTTACATTTGTTGCGCTCCAATCAAATAGGAGTTAACATGGAGACTCATTTCCCGTACAATGGTGGCCTAAAATTCTGCCACTGAGCGATTCTGATTTTGGTGTTGTCTGACACCCTCACTATTTTCTTTTGGCTATAATTTGTTAATTCCTAGACTATTTGCATAACATTTAACATATTATTTGTCAGCAAGTCCTAAGGAACCCAAATATACAAATTTAAAAGAGCTAAGTGGCTGCGTTCAAAATATGCAATTTCTTCTACCTCCTGTTTCGAAGATGTGCTGTCTGGGTACTGTAATGTTTTCAAACGTAAACCAGTATAATGTCATGTTTCCCAATAAGAATTTTGTAAGTTTAAAAACCTAACTCTGGTATGGGTAGTGTTTTTTATCACTGTCGATTTGAAAAAAAGCTAGTGCTTGTGGCCTTACACGCGTGATGGTAGTAATTGTGTATCGCGCGACTCGTGTTAGTATTGCCTGTGTCTGCTTTCTGCCTCTCCCTTCTTTCTATCTTTAGTCCATCTGTCTTTTGTTTTTGGTAACATAGTGTAGAAAAAGACATGAATGGAATTTTAAATCTAGGTCAACTTGCGTATTTCAAGGTTTTTCTTAGAAATGGAGTACACTTTTTAGTGTGTTTGGGGAACGCGTGTACACTGCAGAAGGCTTTACTATCAACGTGAAACGTTACAATTTGCAGACGCAGGAGAACACAAGGGGGATTTCGAGTACAGTCATTGTGACAGCACTGTTCTTTACCATTCTTCTTTCCTTTTATTAAATTATTTGTTAGGCTTTACATTTACCTGATAATTTATATATGTGGATTAGAATATTTCACGACAATTCTAAAGGCGACGAACTGGAACGGGCTACGGACTACGACTTATCGAACTTGGAACACAAGAAGTATAAATGGGAAGGAAGAGGAGCTGGTGGAAGAGATGAGGAAAGCAAAACTAGAAATCCTGGCTATAACGGAAACGAAAAAAAAGGACAAGGAGTCATGGATCTCGATGGCAACACGTTGCTCTACAGTGGTGTACCCATATCTGAAAGAGCTAAAGGGGGCGTGGGTTGCATTGTGGCCCAAAATCAAAAAGACAGTATCAAGGGATGGAACTTTGTCTCGGAGCGCATTATGGTTGTAAAACTAAAAGAAGGAGAAACCATAGTCAACCTGGTCATAGTGTATGGGCCAATTGAGGATGAGAGAGCAGAGGTCAAGGAGGAATTCTTCGAGCTGCTTCAAAGGACAGTGGATGACTGCCTAGATGAAGTTATCATGCTCGGTGATTTTAATGCCAGAGTTGGAAATGACCATGCTAGATGGGGTGGAGTTATCGGAAGATATGGAGAAGATACTCTCAATGACAATGGAAAGCGACTCCTTAGATTCTGCAGTGAGCAGAATCTGATCATTACAAACACAAAGTTCCCCCATAAGCGCATACATGCATACACTAGATGTGAACCAACCAAGAATGAGAAGTCAGCGATCGACTATGCCATTGTTCGGAGAAGCTCATTCAGATATGTCCGAGATGCAAGAGTCTGGAGGGGGCCAGAGATTGGAAGTGATCACTACCTGCTAACAATCAAATGAACAACTGAAAGAGTTGCTCAGCCTAGGAACTGCCCAACATCACGCAAGAAACCACCAAGTAAACGAGCAGGAGAAATGAGCATTAGGACCTACAAGCTGAGAGAGCCAGAAATTAAGACCAGATATCAGGGGCTTATTGCTACAGCAGCGAGAAACACAGAAGAACGACCTGATGACTTGGAAACCCTCTGGAATAAATTCAAGGATATCATAAAGACAGCTGCTGCAGAAGCATGCGGTGAAGTCCGACTTGGGAACCAGAGAAAGAGGACACCTTGGTGGACAGAGGAAGTCAAAGAGAAAATAAGAGAGAAGAAAATGGCATGGAAACAATACTTAGGAGCTAAAAACACAACAGGACAAATGGAAAAATATAGAGAATACGTGACACTCAGAACAGAAGCAAAGAACAAAGTGCTAGCAGCAAAACAGAAGTCCTGGGAAGAATTTGGAGAAAGCTAGAAAAAGATGCACAAGAAAACCAGAAATTGTTCTATAAGACCCTAAAGAACATGAGGAAGGAAAAACAATGCCCTCTCAAATGTATAAAGGACAAGCAAGGCAAATTGCTTACTTCCCCGAAGGAAGTAATGGAAAGATGGAAAGAATATTTCTCAGAACTCCTGGATGGTGAGCATGGTGAAGCATCAGAAATGATAACCACTAGCACAGAAGAGAAAACCAATGGTGATGAAGATGACATAAAGATGGAAGAACTGAAGGCAGCACTAGAGAAAATCAAGATGGGCAAAGCAGCAGGGCATGATGGTATAACACCAGAAATGGTTAAGTACATGGGAGCATCAGGCGACCTATTACTCTTAAAGGTCCTACAGGCAGCATGGTGCAACAAGACCATACCAAAGGATTGGGAGATTGCCATCATAACACCAATTTTCAAAAAGGGTGACAATCGACAATGTGGAAACCATAGAGGCATATCCCTTCTCAGTGTCCCTGGTAAAATCTACTCTAGAATCCTAGAGCAGAGACTCCGACGCCTAGCTGAGCCACAATTGGATGAGGTCCAGTGCGGATTCCGAGCAAACCGAAGTACTCAAGACCTAATCTTCACACTCAGACAGCTGAGTGAAAAGGCCCTTGAGTATAAGAGTGAGATCCATCTTTGTTTCATAGATCTGGAAAAGGCGTTTGACAGGGTCCCCTGGAGCAAACTTTGGGACTGTTTGGCAAGGAAGAATATTTTAGCACCTCTGATTCATGCTATACAGAGCTTCTACAAGTCTTGCAGAAATTATGTGAGGACAGCAAACCATAAGTCAGAAGAGTTCAGGACCACCACTGGTATAAGACAAGGTGATATCCTATCACCTTACCTCTTCATACTCCTTATGGACGATGTCATCAAGGCATGTAAGGAGAGAACAAAAACGTATTCAGTGGGGTACTGGAAGATGAGACAGGTCTATATTTCGGAGCTGGCATTTGCTGATGATGTTGCCCTGATTGCTAAATCAGAGGCACATCTCCAATCCAACCTGCAAGTCTGGAAGGAAGAGCTGGAGAAGAGAGGGTGGTCATAAGCAGCTCTAAAACAAAATCCAAGGTGATATCACGAGAAGAAAGAAAACATCAGATTAAGTTGGGAGAACAGGTCCTGGAGCAGGTCGACCACTTTAAATATCTCGGAGCTATTATAGACCGAAAGGGATGCATCAAAGAAGAGTTGGCCACTCGAAAAGCAGCGGCTGGGAGACTTTTTCAGGCCATAAATCGTGGATTCCTCAGCAAGAAAGAGGTTGGTAAGAAAACAAAGACGGCTGTATACCGCTCCACCTATGTCCCAGTCTTGACATATGGATGCGAGTCGTGGTCAATGACTACAACCCACAAAAGCCAGATCCAAACCTCAGAAATGAGGTATCTGAGGAAGGTGGTTGAAGTAACAAGAAGAGACATGGTCCGCAACCAGACGATCCGTCAAGGCCTAAAATCCCATCCGCTGCAGACCCAAATAGAACAGTCCCAACTAAGATGGTTTGGCCATGTCTGCAGAATGGGAGAAGATCGGCTACCACGACAAGCATGGGAAACTAAGAGCCAGGGATCCAGACCCCCAGGACGACCCAGAGTCCGCTGGGAGGACAACATTAGACAATCTTTGAAGGACCGATGACTAGAATGGAACCAGGCCAGGAAGAATACAGCTGATAGAATGGTCTGGCGCTCTCTCTTCCAAACCTCTACACCTCACGGTAGAAGGGGAACGACTAAGTAAGTAAGTAAGTTAACAGACAGTATTATCTCTCTTTTTTAATTTCTGGCACATTCTGCGAGCTAGGAAATAAGGGGTGCGAGCCTTCTCAGGGTGCTCTAAAGGGGTGCGGGATGACTAAAAGGTACAGAAGCACTGACTTAGCACATTGTGCAGAAGTTACTGCATCACGGAAAGGGATATTCTCTGCTGTGTAAGGGATGTGGCTGTATTCTTTAGAATCTTTTTTCTACAGGAAGGTGGAGTCAGGATTCCACCAACAACTGCTATAGGCTTGCCATGGCAGCCCAATGGCACTGTCACATAATTTTTGGGTCGCTCTCTTGTCCACTATGGCCGTACTCTGTGACATTTGTTATACTGACTAATTACGTGCTTTTCAGTAGTCAGCACCTTTTTCTTTCTCTGCTATGTAGCAGATATTTTGTATTTTCAAACATTCTTACACCCCTCTCAGTGATAAGTCTGTCTGTTTGGTTACCCATTGGGAAGGAACAGATGGGATAATATTAACCGACAACCATGTTGGTTAATCTCAGGTGTGGCCGACATCAGACTACAGATTAACACTAAGATTACCCCAGCGACTTTGGTTAAGGATTGATAAGGCGAATGTGTCGCACTAGCCAAGATGGTAAAGAGACGGATTTTGTGTGCGCAAGCAACGGATCAAGAGATTACTTGTCTGTGCGACATATTTTGGACAGACATGAATGACATAATCGTTTCCTGCACACCTTTGTTTGCAAAGGAACCTGTAATCGAAGCTAGATAATCATTATCAGACGAGGCTTAAAGACGAGGGACCAACTTTGTAGACACTCCCTGACACTCTGGGAACGTGCTGCGCCCTACAACCTTGACCAGTAACGAGAGTGATCAGCGATCCAGCCTATCTAGAACCAAACCATCAGGAGGAGCTGAACCATCACTGACAGCTTAGTAACACATAAAAGCTGCCAAGTGCCCTCCTTTACAACTTACTATTACATCACACAGGGATGATAATTTTCTGATAAATAATTATTCATTTTTTAAAACCTTGTTAAAACCTAAGTGATTATTAAATCTGTTATTTGTAAATATACAAATTTTACGTTGATTTAATCATTTTGAATATACTGCATCTTTGCCTCGGTCAATTTGCTAAATACACTCTAAATAGAGCTATGCCAGAATAAGAAGAATTCCACTGAGTAAATCAGGGTGGGGGCTTGAACGAGCTGAAATTAATAATTGCTTACTTCTTCATAAAAGGCGGCGGATCAAAAATAAGTTAACACTTGTCTTGCCAACGCAGTATTGTTCTTGACTTCTGAAATATGAATCTACCATGAGATAGAAGGATCATTATCCTTCTATCTACAACTCTGCCAAGAGTAATCTTGGGCGAAGGAAGACACCTTTGAAGATCCATATTAGATACGCTTGAGTTTTGGCCACTGTTGGTCCACTGCTGCAAAGCAGGGGAGGCAATTCCGTGACAGACACGGTGAGCTGCGTTTGAGATGGGCCTACATCTCGACCGTTTGATTATATAATATAGCGGGGCTAGTTGCTCCCACTCACTATTCGGACCAGTTAAATCCCCTAATTCTCTTGTCATCTATTACATTAGTAAATATTTTCACACCAAAATTGCAAAATTTCTTATGGCGCATTTTATTTCGAGATGGGAACATATTGTGCGCCTGTTGAAACAATGCGCTTTCCTTTCCCATTCTTAATAATGGTGTATGGTTGATTCTGGAAACAATTTCTGAATTTTCCCCATTTATAATACGGGTGAATATGAATAAAGAATGGAGTTCGTTACAATGGCAGTAACTCGGCCGATTTAGCCGTTCAAGTATATACTCTCTTAAATAATAATTCGGAGACGAAATAATAGAAAGTTTATGTTCAGTTTCTTTGTGGTTTTTTGTTTTAATTCGAACCAAGATAAGATTTTTTTTAAAAAAAAGGTATTTGCCCATTTGCATAACATGTTGTGATAAATCAGGTGTTAATTAGCTAAATTTATGTCATTTTTTTCACTTCTCCCCATGTCATTTTTACCGCATGCTCCATAACGTCATAACCAATGTATCCAGATAAATGACCTCAGAAGAATTAGTGCCCTCATGAAGACATGCAGCTGAGAAAGCACAGCATATTCATTTCTCGCCACGTGACGGGTGACCTACTATTCAATCGATAATTTTTCCACAAATGGGTGGAGTTTATCACACCTTCTAGCGTTAGGATTAACTAACAAATACCATGGTATGTCGTGTCAATTTTGGAGAATCTATTCTGCAAACGAAAGTGGTTTTGCCCCACTCGCTTCCGAGTAAATAATAGCTGGCTAGCGTTACTTATTGCATCATCTACAGATGATTCCACGCCAATGCGCAGGGTCTTTGAGATTTTATGGAGGAATGCATTCAGTGACGATATTGGCCGAAGTAAAATAATGTTCAACCTTCTTTCCATTTTCAGTAGTTAGTAGCTCGTTCTTTGTCGGCCGTATGCGTTTGCAAGAATTAAATCAACATTTTCATTTGGTCGACCTGCCAGATAAACGAAATAAATAAAGTGGTTCCTAGTTGGCAGTGGGGTAAGTCACATTCACTCCCACGTTGGTGCCGTTCGAATGATCATGGGTTCGAGTCCCCGTTAAACGTATGATTTCTGTTGTTTATTTCTGTTGCCTAGTTTTCTAGTTGTTTATTTCCTATGTGTGCTTGCAGCGTACACTTTTCTGTGTATTATTTATCTACAAATAAATGAAGGGTCGTCTATAAATTTTCCGAGCAATCGGATTTCGCGTAACTTTTCATCAGCAGAGTAAATGATTTCTTTGACTAAGAGAATCACCTGAATTTGACTGGATATAATTTGCTGGAGTAAAAGGAAAGAAAACCACGCCTAGAAATACAAACAGTGACTTGAGACTTTACCACTTTGATGAGTTGTAACGAGAGATCCGATAATGGGGGTAGGTTTGATAACAGGACAGAGGGAGGAAAAACGACAGAAGAGAATAGAATTAGTGCTTTAGCTTGTGAAAATCAGAACACATAATTGAAACCCATATGATGTGCTGAGGCAAAGAGACGACTGGTAATCTCCACACTTCATCTTTTATGTTATAGGAATGAAAACTGCAAAGTAGTACCTATCAATGTGTACACTTACATACATATATCTATATATGTAAAAGACAAAATCTGTCGATCTGTATGTTACATAAAAATCCGCATGCCTGAAAATTTTTTCATCAAACTTAGCAGAGTTACTCTTTAGGATCTCGTGGGAAGCGCCATGGGATTCTTTTGTAACTAAAGGATTTAGTTATGACAGAAAAAAAAAATTACTTAACAGATTCCGATTATTTTCACTTATACCAGGGGCCATAATCAATGGAAATAACTTCATGCGGGAAATTAAGGGAAATATCTTAAATGATAAAAACATTAATAAATTTTGCAATTAACATCTCTACTTTTTATTATTTTACAATACAATTTAAAATTGTTCACTACACACGTCTAATTTTAATGAAAGTCTAAACAGCATTTATTTTTCTGTAGTTTTAAAGTTATCATTAAAAAAACACGACGGACCCTGTGTCCAGCTAGGTCTGTGCCTCGCCCAAAGGAGGCAAAATTTTATTTTTAAAAATAGTTTTTAGTTTTTCCAGTCTGCAAGGTATTTAATAACAAAACATGTGCCTTAATATAGCGGACGGATCCAGTACTAAATATACTTATTCCAGACCATTCGGTCTTTTATATTTGAAAATGCGCCCTAATCTAACCGAGGGACCCAGTGTCTAGGTTGAACAGCGTAGCCTCGCCAAAACTGTCTTTTAACGAGACAAAAGTATCAACTGTACACAATCCAGACCACAAGATCATTTATATTTGTATATACAGGCATACCTTGCTTTAATGCGTTTCGCAGATTTTGCGCTTTTTATTATTATTCATGGTTATTTATTAGAACGTGCCTTCTTCTTCCGATAGATTTTTGCTCTCCGCCAGTAAACAGATAACGATTCGCTAAAGGCTCAGATGATGAAGATTAGCATTTAATTTAGCAATAAAGTATTTAATGTTACAGTACATTGTTCTTTTTAGACCTAACGCTATTGCGCACTTAATAGACATAGTGTAAACATGATTTTAGGCTTTTATATGCTTTGGGAAGCAAAAAAAATTGGGTGTGACCAGCTTTATTGCAATATTCGCTTTATTGCAGTGCTCTGGAACCGAACCCGCAATTTCTCCGAGGTATGTCTGTATGTGCTTTAATATAACCGACGGTTTCTGCGTTTAGATGAACGGGGCACGCCTGGCCAAATTGATGCAAAATGTACTTTTAAAAAATAAAAAAGAAGGCAGGATTGTCGTAGATTTTGGATAGGTATTTAAGATAGATTCTGTTCCCGTCTGAATAGAACTGAAAAAGAGTGGTAACTCAGTGAGAGATAAGGTAAAGAAATAGATTTCACGAGTGAAATTGTGAAAAAGGTAGAGTCTGTCCCTGGATTGAGAAGATTACTCCAGTCTATCTTTTACGACTGTGATTTGTTTATCAAACAGTTTACCTTTCTGTATATATTAACATATACACTATAACCACTCACATACACACCCACAGATAAGTGACGACAATTAGACGCACAAACGTGAAACTATATTAATGGAGTAGGGATATTGGGCCGAGCTGACCAACACAGGTAAATTAAGTTTTATGTTAAGTTTATTTATCATAAAGAAAAACTTCACAACATTTATTATCAAAGATCAAATATAAAAATCATAGGTTACAGAATTAATAAAGACATAGACACATAAGTGCAATTCCCTCTGTTGAGACAAGATCCCGTTAGAAGAAGTTATTAACCCCCAAAAGGTCAAAAGATTAGCACTATGGTATAGGATTTGACTATACTGTAAAGAACAGTTTCTAATTTAATATATTCTGAAATGAACAGTATTAGCAAACATAGAAAAAAAAAACCCCAAAGTGAGTACATTAGTTATACAATAGAAGAATTATTCATTCCTTCTTTCTCTCGCTTCTGACAAAACCTGTGGCCACATTCATTCACTCTTACCTAATAAGTGCTTTCACAACATCTGGAACATATCTCCTGATACAACCACAAATCCAAGGTTGGGATTTTGGCAAAACAAGCCCCAGTTTCTCCAAGACTGATTAATCCTCTTATTTGGGAAACGCTTATTTTGTTACTGTTAATATGATTCTGTTTATGTCACATCAATTAGTCCAGGTAGGAAAATACTTAAGAGATCTAATGTTCACAGTGTCAGTAGCTGGTAAATTTGATACTAAAAGAGAAAATGTCCGGTATGTAAATCTCTCGGGATAAAAATCCTCGTCACTCCACGGTGATCGGTAGTTGGGAAATCTTAATTGTTGACAATTTCGCCACAGCGGGCTGAATGTATATGAAAATGGAAAAAGGAAATCTGGATATCTATAGGTCCAGTTACAATTATTCTTATCGTCTTTTTGTTGGTACTCTCTCTCTCTTTCTGGGTAAAACAAGAGAGCCGAACAGGTCAACCTCGAAGACCCGCTATTTGCATAAGAATGTTTGTTTTGCGTCTATTGGACTTAGACTTAGACCCGTTTTCTCAGATTTAGGCCGCTTGTAGTTTTGGGTTGTGATCCGTACTGGATTTATTGGAAGAAAATACATAACATTTAATCACAATATCAGTATCTATCCTAACCCGCGTAACGATATAATTTAATATGCACTCGGTTATTAGATTTAATTAGAAACCACAAGTGTATATCTTATTTTATCGTTTAAAAAAACCCGTGAAATAAGCGTTAGTCATTTATAAAATTAATCACAATGAATTAGAAATAAATATATATTTCGTCAGTACTTATAATGAATAGTGCATTTACTAGTCAATTAAAATATCTCTTACTTGTTAATAGCAATTAATTAAATTTTCGTTACAGCTGAAAGAATTAACTATATATATTTTAATCTGCTAGCCAATTAACACTGTAAATCCTAGTGAAATATAAAATGACGAACTTAACAATTAAATCACTCAAAATGTTAGTATATTTACCGCAACACAGAAATAGAAACTCTCCAATCGAAACACTAAGAAATCCACTTTAACAATGGTCTAGAATTTGAAGCTAGATGTTCCGAACTTTCTGAGGCTACTCGATAAATGATTTTACAAGCTGGGGTATATATATAAAATAGGTATAAATTCGCTAGTCAGTGCTAGATATAGCGCCTTCGCCCAGATTTTGGGGAATTCTGCGGTCGATTCATGAATCAAAGTTTTATTTCACACTTATGCCGACCGCAGACTCTTCGATAGCGAACGGACTTGCTTTTGGTCAGGCGTCTCTCACTGTAGCTAATTAAGTTCCAAACAAACGGATGTGGGGGAGGGGGTAACTGTGATTATCTCCCCTTTCCTCAGATTAATTCCCCCTGACCAATGTAACTACAAAAAGTACGACTTTTGATTTATCGCCCTTGATTTTACCATTAGACGACTCATTCTCTGATCTGTCACTATTCAGCGACTGCCCAATCGTTCGAGTGATAATACAGTTAACGGCTCAGGACTAGCTAATAGGTCTGTTTGTAAACATTCCTAGTGTCTGTAAGACATAGAGAGAAAGAAAATAGGCGTGGCTAAAATATGAGTTCGACACATATCGAAGCACATGCCTTCTGCGTTAACGAAACGTGAATATTAATAAGCAAGCAAAGGCGGAAAACACGTGTAAGCAAAAACGTGTGGATTCATGTAATATATTTACATAACTCTGTCACAAGGATAATATCACATAATAAACCAACCAAATTGTCTTTTAAATATGGAAAAGAGCCCGAAGATAACCATTTACTTTGTCCGTCGGTGTTGATCATCGAATAACTGATAATGTTTGACAAAAGTCACCTAAAAAAACTACAACATATGTCTCTGTAAGAGGGGAAATACCCTCCCAATAGGAGGGGCTATGGTAGCGCTTTCAGGTGATTTTCGTCAAAAATTACCAGCTATTTCATGATCAACACCTGTGGACGAACTAATTGCTTGCCTCAACGCATTACACCTCTGGAGACACAATCATAGACTGATCAGCAATATGCGAGTTCATTTACTTGGAGATACAACTGTATATAACTTTGCTCAACAACTGTTGTACCTTGGTGATGACAGAAGTTTCATAAGTCATTACTAGATATATGTGTGTGTGTGTGTGTGTATGTATATCTCAATCAATCAATACCCTTTAGCTCCCCAAGGAGCATAGGCCTTCAACAAACACATGCCACGTCTTCCTGTCCTGTACCATCCGCTCAAGTTCTTTCCATGCTTTCCTCATCATTTTCACCTCTGTATCCAGTTCTCTTCTCCATGTGTTTTTGGTCTACCTCTGCCTCTCTTTCCCTGTGGATTCCAGAACAAGGACTGCCTTGTAATGCTATCAACAGGTTTCCTCAATGTGTGTCCTATCCATCGCCAGCGTCATCTTCTCAACTCTTGTTCCACTAGCACTTGTCCGGTTCTTGTCATCAGTTCCACATTTGTGACTTTGTCATACCATTTCAGTCCTTCTATTCTACGCAAGCACCCATTTATAAAAGTCTGTAGCTTTTTGGTTGTTGTTTTTGTTGCTCTCCATGTCTCCAGAGCCATACAATAGGAATGACTTGACATTTGAGTTGAAGATTCTTATTTTCGTGTTGGACTTGATTTCTCTTGTTCTCCGTACGTTTCCCAATGCAATGAAAGCTCCTCTTGCTTTTTGCATCCTTATTTTTATATCACTGTCTGTCCCTCCAACTTTGTCTATATTACGGCCAAGATATATGTGCGATTCTACATCTTTTAGTGGTGTTTCTTCAAGTCAACCTTGTTATAATTGCTTGCATTTATTCTCATAATCTTTGTATGGGAGACTTTTTCAGGCCATAAATCGAGGATTCCTCAGCAAGAGAGAGGTTGGTAAGAAAACGAAGACGGCTGTATACCGTTCCATCTGTGTCCCAGTCTTGACATATGGATGCGAGTCATGGGCAATGACTACAACCCACAAAAGCCAGATCCAAACCTTAGAAAGGAGGTATCTGAGGAAGGTGGTCGAAGTAACAAGAACAGGCATGGTACGCAACCAGACAATACGTCAAGGCCTAAAATCCCACTCCCTGCAAACCCAAGTAGAACAGTCCCAACTAAGATGGTTTGGCCATGTCTGCAGAATGGGAGAAGATCGGCTACCACAACAAGCATGGGAAACAAAGAGCCAGGGATCCAGACCCCCAGGACGACCCAGAGTCTGCTAGGAGGACAACATTAGACAATCTTTGAAGGACCGAGGACTAGAATGGAACCAGGCCAGGAGGAAGACAGCCGATAGGATAGTCTGGCGCTCTCTCTTCCAAACCTCTACACCTCACGGTAGAAGGAGAACGACTAAGTAAGTAAGTATCTTTGTCTTTTCCCTGTGTATTTTCAGGCCCACTTGTTGTGACCTCTCATCCAGAATTTTCATTTTCTCTTGCATCTTATTATGGTTATGGGACAGAAGAGCCAAGTCTCATATATATATATATATATATATATATATATATATATATATATAATATATATATATAAATATATTATATAATATATATATATATATATATATATATATATATATATATATATATATATATATATATAGATATATATATATATATATATATATATATATATATATATATATATATATATATATTTTTATGTTTATGTATACATATACATAGTGTATTTGCGTATGCATATATATATATACCTATATATATATATATATATATATATATATATATATATAGATATATATATATATATATATATATATATATATATATATATGCATGCGCAAATACACTATGTTATGTATACATAAACATAAACACCCCAGTTTACTTTCACTCGTTGAACTGCAGAGATAGAAAGATCACCTTGTAAACGGTTTCTTGTTCTGTATTACTCCGGCGCTTTTTTTGTATTAATTTGTTTTGTTAAATTTACCATGAGCTTTTCTATACTTTGGTTGGTTTCTTTATTTCTCACAAGTACCTGAAACATACCTTTATGCGTAATATTAATTTACTGCTTACAGGCCTCGGGTTTCCCTCTTTATTTATGTACCAACATGTGGGAAGTTTTGGGAAAATCGTTCGCAGAAACTTATTTATCTACGCATTTTGTTACAGACGTCTATTATAGAATGGAACAATTTAGCTAATATACTCTTTAACTGTAAAATTGACATGCATACCAGCCTGTACTTAACGTAGAGAAATGCTAATATGCCTAATTATTACGTGTAAAAACAAAGATATATTGGAAGAATTCTCTATACCCTCTTCAAAAGCTGAAACAGAACCGAAAAAAGGTCCACACGAGATAGAAAATGATACGTTTGTGAAATTGCACAATTTATCAATAATAATTACATGTGACTTTTTGGGGTAAGCCCTTTTGTGAACCACAACACATTACGAAGCCCAGAGATGAAATAAAAAAATGAAATTGACACTTTATGGATAGAATGGACATATACACACGTCCAGGGCTTGTTGGGAAGCTGAGTTCTATAACCTGCGCTTCGGAAAGTGTTAAAGACGAGAGCAGATCGTGCAGAGCTAGTTAAATAAGATAATGGAATGACACGAAATCCGTAATGAAAGTGAGAACTGCGCATTATAAATATAACTCATCATTTAAATTGTTTACTTACTTCTGCCTTTCCAAACATCGAAGAAATAAAATTTCAGTTGTTCGCAATTTCAATTGTTCGTCCATTAGTTACATTCATAATAAACATAAATGGGTATGCTGCAGACACTCGTAAGAAACAAAGAAGTAGAAAACTAGACAATTAAAAAAAAACATAAGTGATAGTCTTACAGGATAGTCAGGACCATCCGAACGCCGTTTTCGCTTCGCTACGGGAGCAAATTCTGACTAACCACACTGCCAACTCAGAGCCATAACAAATAGTGCTTCGTGAATAGTCGTCATTTTCACGACCACTGCAAGAAACAGTGAAATATAGGACCGGGGAGCGGCACAGAACAATTATAGAACAATCACTTCTATAACTTTTCTACCAACCAGCATAGGTCAGATAACACAAGGCAAAGACCGCATCAAAATGTCACATTTGATTCAATTCATTACACGATCGACATGTGTTGTTTCTGTGATACAACTAACTTGCAACTAGACTAGACGATTGTAACAGATTAAATCGTTAAAATTCACGATGCTCGTAATTAATAAGGAAATTTGACAAACTATGGATGTACAAACATTACAGAAATAAACCTAAGGTTATACTCCTAGTTACGAAATGGTTGTTTTTATTGGTCCGCGGTGATTTACTTTTGTTGATAAGTCAAAGTAACAATTGGTCTAACGCAGTGTATTCAGCCGTGCGTTGGTCAAATGCCGATTATTACAATTGTACCACTTGTCCACGAACGAATAGCCTAATGCCATTGTACTAAGATGGTCCTATTTTTTCGTTATCTTTTACCTTTTTTTATCAACCTTCCCATTTTATTTTTCCCTGTCTTTGCCCTATCGTCTATTAATTTTAACTTTAATCTTTCCCGTCTTGACGCGTTCTTGTAACGTGTCGTTCATATCACATTGTCTCTTTAAACGATTTCGTCAATCTTTTGATACTGCAAGGCGATACGAGAGTTCGTTTGATAATTATTTAATCCCGTTTAAACTCTCCATATTGGGTACAATAATATGTCCATCATTTGGCGGATTAAGACAAAGGACTTGCAAGACTGAGCCATGTGGAATAGAGAATTGCTTTTCACAAGATTGTCTACCTTTGACAGCGGCTAGAAGCTTAGATTTTGTTTGCGTGAAGAAACGATGAATGATGAGATTAAAGGAAGCCGCCATGGGGAAACACAACGGCAGAAAAAAGAAGGACTTCGGTATTTTTTGACAAGAGAGACAACTTGGACCCTCTTTGACTAAAGGGGCCGATAATTTCTCTCTCAGGCGGCCAATTGCAAAGCCTTGTTTTGTATCACCGACATGGGACATTTAGTTGCAGATGTTTGTGAAAAGAGATCCCACCCCTTTTTCACCGATTGACAGGCACAGACTCTGAAGCAAGCGCTCATACCTGACTTTGCAAGATGAAAGATAAGTCAGAGGATGATAGGTCGAGCTAAACGAGCAGCATAAGAACTGTTCCAGATTGGCAGTTAGAGAATATAACGTGACGCTCAGAAGAGTTCAGTTGTATACAAACATTTTTGGAGCAAAGTGGAATTCCAGAAGCGTTAGCCTGATTCATAATTTCATTCCGGTGTCGGATTAATTCTAATAGTGTTTTAGGAGTTAGCAAAGGGAAAGAGGTTTGTAGACTTTATAAAAATTATAAACAATTTTCCTTTTTTATTATTTGTGATTAATTTTTGCAATTAGCCCCATATTTAATGAGCAAATTTTTTTTAGAGCTGGAATTGATTAAAAAGTTTTCGAACAATTTGATAACTTATTTAAAAAGCATAAATAACATGTTTTCCAATCACTAAGGACTTCATTTCTTTCACTTATAATACTACATCATCCTGAAAATATAATGAAAATACTAAAAAGTTACAACCAAACAATTTACTATTATTGACCATACTTGCCAGATGTCATGTAACAAACCTCTATCATAGCTTGAAGCAAAAAAACAAAAACACAGCTAAAACTGAATTAAAATTTATTTGACATACGGGCATGAAAACTGTTATCCTGACCGCTAAACACGAAACAATAATTGGATTTTGAACGAGACAGAGAAACTGAAATAGATTATACCATACTATCAAAAATTAGAGAAGTAATACCAGAAGGATCAGGAACAAGCTAAAGGAGTAATAAGATGAAAAGAAAATCAACTTCTGATATTAGATGTGAAATTTATTAATCCTCTTTGTGTCCTTAGTCCTGCAGAAATCTGAGTCTACACATTAAGTGTTTAGCGTTTAATCAGAAAGAAACTGGAAACCCTACGTCCGGATAGCAGAATTCGCAAGACTGGATATTATAAACTTTATAAGTTACAAGGAAGGATATCCACGCCCGCGTTTATACACGTCTGTGGCGCGAAATTTTATTTACCTGTTTATAAAACATACTCACAAGTTGATTCGTCCATATGTTGCTCAACTCACTCTAAAGCTTATTGCCTGAGCCAAGTTCAGTTACTCAACGCGTAAATGCATGAAGTGAATTCATGGAGACTCAAACGTGTATTGCACGACGTAAATTCATTCTTCTTATTCTTCCTCGTTCGTCCTGAAAAGGACGTTGATTGCGTTGTGTCGCCGTTTACAGCGAAGCTGTGATATTTGCGCCTTTCAGCCAACACATCCGTCTTCCAGTTTCCCTACAGTAGAAAGATTTCCTTCTTCTACACGTGAGATATTTACAATAATGAGTACTCGTCTTCGAGATAACCCACACTGTAAAAAAGACTTCCACATGGGACAGTCGGTGCATACCTTTGTATGATCATACAGTGGAGAAAATTAGGAAGGATTACGGACTGTGTAGATTACAATCTTCAGCATTGTAATAACCTAGTATATCTCATCATTGTCACGAGAGGGTAAATGTTATTAAAATTAATAGATATCCTGGACACAAAGATGTTTCAGGTGATACCAGGATAGTGCCACATAAGAGTCTGGTCTTAAAAGTAATACCCCCTTCTCTGAAGAGAGTAAGGGTGTATAGATATCAAAGGTAGGATCAAGCTGTATAAGTTCTTAGAGAAGATGGTAATATATTACTCTAAGTCCTTACGGGCTCCCTCTCCAGATCCTCCTCTGTTAATATTATTCTTATTCTTATATAAATAATTCTGCTAGGGGTATTGACTAAATTATTTACCAACAAGAACTGTAACTCAACTTAAATAAGCCAAGTAAGTCTGCTGGTAAATATTTACAATTTATTTTTACAAGTTTTAATTTCAGCTTGAAAATCTTTCAAGAAAACTTAAAATCCAATCACAAATTTAAATAAATAAACATTTGAAAAGTGTTCAAAAAATTATCCAGGTCTTTGAAACTGGTAGAAGGTTCTCCCTTGGATTAACTCATTCTGGTTGTCGAAGGTTTGTATATTAAGCTTAATGCTATTTTGTCACAGTTCTATGAATTTGGTTTAGTACTGACTAGGATGTTTTCCTAGCTAAAATGCACTGTTTATCCATCATTTGACTATCTAGTTTGTGGTGATGCTGGGTTAAATTGTACAGTAGACTGGTGTGGCCATTTATCTTGAAGTTTTGATTTGGTAATCTGTTCCAACTTGGGTCTGGCAAGAAAACTGTGTCTCCTCCAGGCCTTAAGATTTGGGTATCAGTCCCTATGGCAATCAAAGGGCGCTCGCACCACTTGATCCTATTGTAGAGTCTGGCTGTTTAAGGTGGAAGTAATTGCAGAATAAAACCTGAAAATATATTTAATTTCACCACCATATTGCCTATCTCTATCTCTTTATCACAGTAGGAGATGAGAGATAGTTTCAGACGACAGAGTGCAGATAGACGCACAGGTCACATCAAGTCAGCATTAACATAACTCAGTTCACTGTGAACATATCTTCCTCCAATTCCTTAGCTATAGTATATGTCCATGATTCGCCTCCATAAAGTTATTAGGTTTTGTGAAAAATACGAAGTAATAACTCAAACAATACAATAAAACAATTCCTTTCATCCTTCTTTATGTTCCTGGTGTGTGATCCATTCCATCAAGAAATAATTCTTTAAATACTTTTCTAAAACTATAGACACACTCTTGCCACCATTCCCAATTTATTTGAATATATACAGGATTTACGTTTGCCTAAAGAAATTTACACAGTAGCTAAGTAAGTAAGTATATATATATATATATATATATATATATATATATATATATATATATATATATATATCTCTATATATATATATATATATATATATATATATATATATATATATATATATATACATTCTTTCTTACCCTCAGACACACACAGTCGAGCTGTTAATGGTTGCAATGGTCTGCTCTCAGATACAAAAGGCAAAGGCACTGTTCATTAACACTTGTTAGCGCTCGCTGTAATTTGAATTTTTATTATGGCCTCAATTTGCATTATGCAGGGTCTATATATAGGTCACATCCGGCGACCGAGGCGACAGTTGCCGAAATGTGTACTAGAGTTCCCAAAATATATGCAAAAAATTGTCCTGCTGTTCAATTAAGAAAAACTAAGAATTCAAATATCTTCGTTATTCCTGGAGCGATTTTTTTTTTCATTTAAGGCTTAAGAAACGCTCTGAATTATCCTTTAACTTCCTATCAATTTGTCTTTTACTTTCCTAAGTGCATTTTATTCTATGCGTACTCTAATCAGCAAAATTATGGACTAACCTGAGGTCTCGATGCATTCAACCAGAGATTTATCTCTTAATATACTAATTTTCGTGGAAGTCTTTACACCTACCTGTAAAGTACCATTCCTGTTGTTGAATTAGTGACCTCTTCCAGGTGGTACTTCACGTTTAAGGTTGTATTTAAATTTCACATCCCATTGGTTTGCACACATTCGAGACTCCATTCTTAACTGCCTAATGTTTCTGTAAACACGGCATAAAGGTGCGTTTTCATTGGTTCGTATCTTCTTCTTCTTCTTTGATCCTTAGTCCCCGACCGTCAAAGCAGTCAGTGGCCATTACGCCTGGTGGCTTCTTGTAGGGCAACAACAAATTGATTCCACTTTGCTCTGTCGGCGGCCATCCTTCGTACAGTGCCCCAACTCTGGTTCATTCTTTGCATCTCAGCCTCCACAGTCCTCCGCCAGGTTGTTTTTGGTCGGCCTCTCGTTCGATTTCCTTCAGGGGTCCATAGCATAGCTGTTCTTGTGATGGCACCGGGGTCTCTTCTGAGGACATGGCCAAACTAGCTCCAGCGTCTGCCAGCTATGATGGTGTGCATGTCCTCTTGCTTGCTCCGAGTAAGCAGATCTTGGTTGGTGATGGTATTCGGCCAAAAGATTCGGATAATTTTTCTTAGGCATGTTGTGTGAAAGAGGACAATATCGACATTTCATTCTCTGTAACTCCCCAGCTCTCCGCGCCAAAGAGAAGCACAGAAAGCACTCAGCTCTGATATAATCCTAATTTTGTGCTTGTGCTGTACTGAGAGGACTTCAAGATGTTGTTTAGACTAAAAAAAGGCTGTTCTTGCTTTGTTCATTCTGTTGTTGATGTCTTTGCTTGCTCCGCCGTCTGGGGTTACTATACATCCTAGGTATGTGAAGGCATCTGTCTGTTCCAATTGCTGATTCCTTACTGATATGGGCTCAGGGTTGCTCACATTAAGCGTCATGACCTCTGTCTTCTTTAGGTTGATGTTCAAGCCCACCTGCTGGCTATACTTATTAAGTCTATCCGTTTTTTCCTGGATATGTTGATGTGAATGTGCTAGCAGTGCAATGTCATCTGCATATTCCAGATCTTCCAATGTAGAAAATGTAGTCCATCTTATTCCTCTTGGATTGCCCTCTGTTGTCTGGCACATCACCCAGTCTATGACTGTTAAAAATAGAGTGGTTGATAAGGGGCATCCCTGTCGTACTCCTGTCTTCACTTCAAAGGTTAGGTTGCTCTGCCCAATGCTGCACGTAAAGTTGGCATAAAGGCTTTTTATGATTGACACTATGCAGCTTGGAATTCCATAAGCCCTCAGTATTTTCCATAAACTGTCCCAATGTATACTGTCAAAAGCCATTTCAAAATCAACGAAATTAATGTACAACTGTCTTTGCCATTCTGAGCAATGCTCTATAATGTTCCTGAGGGTAAATATATGAACTACACATCTTCTGTTCTTTCTAAATCCTGCTTGTTCTTTCCTCAGTTTGTGGTCTACTGCTTTTGAAATTCTCTGTATAATTATCCTGCCTAGTATTTTGCTGGGAACTGAGAGAAGAGTTATTCCTCTCCAATTATTGCAGTCTGCAAGATCTCCCTTCTTGGGCAATTTGACAATTATTCCTTTTCTCCACTCTGTTGGTGTTGTCCCTGTTTTCCAGACTTGTGCAAATAGTGGTTCTAATAGTTCTGCTGCTAGCTCTGGGTCTGTCTTAAATAGCTCTGCATTTAAGTTATCATGACCAGGAGCTTTTCCATTCTTTAACCCTTTTATTGCTGTGATGATTTCTTCTTTTCGTGGGATGTCTGTATTAACCTCTAGATCATTTTCAGCCTCAGGAACATGCAATTGTGTCTCTGGTGGTTCCTTATTCAGAGTTTCTCTGAAATGCTCTGCCCATCTTGTTTCCTGTCCCTCTACTGTTGTGATGAGATTTCCTTGCTTATCTCTTACTAATGTAATATTGTTTGCACCTCGTTTTTTACTGATGATTTTAGTTATTTTGTATACTGTGCTTTGTTCATTTCTCAGCTGCCTCTTCTGCCTCTCTTGCAAGGTCATCCAGAAATGTCCTTTTGTTAGCACGGGTTTGACGTTTAACTTCCTTGTCCAGCTGACTGTACTGTTCACTATATATTGCCTTTAATCTGGGAGACTTAGGTTCTGTTTTCTTTTTTTTCGTTTCCTTTCTTTTCGCTATGGTGTTTAGCGTATCTGGTGTTATCCAGTCTTGGCTCTTTCTTTCCTGGAATCCCAAGCATTACTTGCTGCTTTCCTTGTATATTGTTGAGATGGTGTGGAATCTCTGGTCAACATCATCGGTCTCTGTTCTTTCCTGGCTTTTGATAATCTCATATCTTCTCTTTACGTCGACCACGAAAGCTTTTCTGGTGAGGGGATATTGGTTCGTATATCCTACAGTATTTCCAAAGTATGGTGTTTCATTTGGGTAAAGAAGGACGGGTTGTGAAATCCGACTTCACGACAGTCATCATTTCATTATTTACATAGTTTCACTATAATATTTAATTAACTGCATTTTTCCTTTTGTGTGTGAATTGTCTTTCATTATAACCTCTTTTTACAGGCTTTTCTTTAGCTTGCAATGTATGTCACTCTCTTGTCCCTCGCTTGTCACCTTCAAATCTTGCAATCTATTTTTCAATCACTTCCAGATGAGCAATAGCTTTGAACCTTGGCATAGTTGTGTATTCCCCATGACAATACAATAATCAGTCGTAAAAATAATAAAATTAAAATTAATATTAATTTTTTCCTTTGCATTGAATCATCACTGAAAAGGGCGATAACTGCAAATAACTTAGGTGTATTCTTTCCAACAAGATTTTCTCTCTTGAGAGAAATATTGAAACTTCTCTCCCCCCCCCCTCCTTTTTTTTTCCACACACACACTATCGCACGCGCCTGCACAGACATACACACAACTGACAACTACATTTAAAAAAATGTAATTTACAACTCATCAAAATAAAAATAAAAAATTAAACAAAAATAAATATTAACTTTCCGTGTAATATGCTGAATAATGAAATCCGCCTCCTGTGCTCTGGACTCGTTTCTCGCAAACTGATAATGTCTTTAGCAGATCGATTACATTTGACTTAAATTTAAAAACAACAACAAAAATAACACTAAAAAGAAGAAAATAAAAAATTAAAAAAAAATTATTTTAAACACAGGCTAATGTACTAAAAAGCCACAAATAATTTTTCAAGGAGTTTATAGCTTGCAGTCAAAAAATGTAACATCAAATTGACAAAAAGCCTGTGGCGCTTAAGCGCGTATCATATATTTTATCCATAAGTGTGTAATGAAGTATAAAGCAGAAGTTATTTTCATGTAGAATCAGCGCCCCAGGCTTTTTGTCAATTTAATGTTACATTTTTTTACTGCAAGCTATAAACTCCTTGAAAAAGTATTTGTGGCTTTTTAGTGCATTAAAAGCCTGTGTTTAAAATATTTTTAAAAATATTTTTTATTACTTCCTTCTAACCCTATATGTGTATATATTCGACAAATAAATGCATAGCCGTGTTGATTGTTACTTATCGTACTGTAACGATGCGACAGTCATTCATCGAATCTCCCGATTGGTTGCATGCCAAGTAGTCTATGATACAAATTAGTCAGTGGTGTAATATTGCAGTTCGTCCAATGTCGACTGCCCTGATGATGCTACTTTCGATATGTATCTTCTTCTTGGTTGCTTGCTCTTATGTACGGATAACTATTTCTCTCAAAATACTGGTTGTCTGTTTAAGTCTTCTCTCATCTCTGTACTTTCTCCCAATCAAAGGTATTGGTTGACAGATCCGTCAATCTATTGGAATGGACATTCTTGAAGAATATGTCCTCCTATTTACTTTTCTTAACAAGATGAACACATATTTACATCTAAGTGTTAGCTTGTTGAGGCGATGGTTCACATGAGTCTGCAGCAGCCGGTTCTCGGTCGGAAAATTATCACTCGATCTCTACGTGGTAAGGAATATCATCCTACTGATATGCCTATATCTGATTCTGAGAGCTATATTTCCTTAGAAGCTATTTTTATTATTGCTTTTATCTCTTCATATTTTGCTGTGACCTCAGGTTGAAATTTTCTCCCCACTTGTTTGCACGTCCGATTGGCAGAGTAGTTGGATCGCCGGCCTCTCGCGGCAAAGGTGCCTGGTTCGAAACCCAGTGGTGACACGCTCAATTTTACCTAACTGTAAACTGGCACCTGACTCTGCTCTTGAGTTAGGGACGGCAAAGACAACGAGAAAGTAAACAGTTCACCCCACCTGGACCTAGTATGATGACGTCTCTAACACTACATTTAGCTACGGCATCATTGCTATGGGATTATCTTTACCTTATTTTCCAACTTGTGTGTCAAGGTTATGTGTTTTCTTACTTCCAAATGTCAAGCAGCGGGTAGGAATCTATGTATTTTTTTGAATTTACAGCTGGTTTCCAATAGTGCGTCCAATAGACTGTCTAGTTAATTGCTTTCATTATTCCTCTGGGAAGTTATGACTCATAGGAAACTTGTTAAGAAAACTATGTCGACTTTAGCATTTTCTATGTTTTTTGTTTGTTTTGTTTGTTTTTGTTTTTTTTTAACAATTGGTTGTTTAGATCAGCTGAGTAATACTCCTGTCCCAGTTTGAAGATGTCTGAAAAATTTCCAGTGGGTACAGAGGTTTAGATTTCCAGTCCATTCTTTAATGCTGTGAATTTTTCTTCATTTTTTAATTTCTTGCCGATCCGTGTGTTTATATTGATATAATTGTGTAATGAGGTACGTTTGTCAAATGTATTCTGTAGGTATATCATTCATTTCTGCATTCATTAGATTGATTGTTTTTTCATTACTGATGTTCTCAATCAACAAAAGGAATATTTTTCTCCTCCATAGTGTAGCATAATTTGTCAACACATGCTCCGTTTAGGAAGGCAAGATGAAACGCAGGCAGACTAGGGGTTTGGCTGGTGTGGCATATTTTTTCTTTTGCTTTGAAGGTACCGCAATACAGGCAAGCTTTGCACCGCTTATCGGATACGCTAGGGCAGCGGTTTTCAACCTGTGCGCCGCGGCGCCCTGGGGCGCCATGACTGACGGTCAGGGCGCCGTGGGTGGGCGTGGATTTTTTTCGTATTTTTCTATTTTTTTCGTATTTAGCTGTAAAGAAAAAACAGAGATGTGGGAAATTTCATTTTTGGTGTTTGTCAACCTGCGTGACCCCGGAGAAATTTCACTTTTGATGTTGACCAGCCTTTGAAGTCCTGCTCCCCCGACCCGCCTATCAACTTTCCGCACATTCTCCTCGCGCGACCATAGTAGGTAACAGGGTGATTTTCTGTTTTCAGACGTTTTTGATTGTGTTATGAGTTTGATATAAACTATGGAAAGATTTTTTTAATTTGGCAAGTGTTCGTAAAAAGCGAGAACTTGTGGAGGATGACAAGGAAAGTGGTAATAAGGAAAGGAAACGTAAGTATAGAAAATTCGACGAAGGTTACTTAGATTTTGGTTTCACATGCACTCTTGTGAACAATGACGAGCGTCCGCAGTGTGTTTTGTGTTTCAAAGTACTCTCTGTCGAATGTGTGCTGCCTAGCAAGTTGAAGCGCCATTTAGAAAATGAGCATTTACTGTACACGTTTTTTGTTATGGAGATTGAATCATCAGTCAGCTGGTCGAGACCGCACTCCACCTCCACGTGGTGGTCCTGGAAACAGTCTGCAGCAGTGCAGTCTGGCTGAGCGAGTGCGGATCGCAATGGGAAGGCAAACCCGGTCCCTAAAAAATGCCGTGCTGAAGTCGGATGTGTCGACCGAAAGGTGCAAATATCACAGCTTAGGCGTAAACAGACACAACGCAACCACCGTCCTTTTCAGGGCGAACGAAGAAGAAGAAGAAGAAGAATCATGAGTGTAGTATATCAGTGAATGATTTTCAGACAAACATAAAAAAAAGGAAGAAACCAATTTATCTGTGCTGTTTTCTTTTTTATAGTAAGGGTTTTTAAAGTGCACTTTGTGTATATTTTTTCTTGTACGTGTAATTTTTTCACAGATTGTCCAACTGCATTTTAAAAAAAAAATTAAATTAAAAAGTTACATTGTTTAAAAGGCTTTCCAAAGCTCTGTCGATAAAAATCATATGACATGATAGCTCCCAAATAGGACTATAAAAGTAGGTGGATAAGAACGGGACAGCTGACAGTGTTTAGTGGTACGGAGGAAAAGTTGGTGGGATACATGCACATAGTTACTCAGAAGGATGGATTTATAAGAAAACCGATGTCCCCAGCGGAGTAAGCTCTCCGATACGTTCGCGCTCACAGTATATAAAGGATCAGCGCTGGGTTTGAAAACACACAGAAAATATGTACCTCTTCAACAACAAGATTTCTGGGCTTAACTTTAGATAAACAACTAAATTGGAATAAACATGTAGACAATTTAGTAGAAAGATGTAGGGGACCCCTAAATATACTAAGGATAGTAAAAGGTAATGGATGGGGGGGCCAGCAATAAATAATGCTTATGTTCTACAAGTCTTTCATCAGGGGGAAACTAGATTATGCCAGCATAGTCTATGACTCCGCTGCAGCTTCTAACAAAGCAAAACTAGACAGGATTCAAAATGCAGCCATGAGAACCATTACAGGTGCATTTATATCAACACCAGTAGAAGCGCCAGAAATAGCTCTTGGCATACCACCCCTTGGTCTAAGACGGAAAGAACTAAGATTAAATTATTGGAGTAAAGTAGCACAAGAAGTGATCCACCCAGCACATAAAGCATTTGTCAAAAACCAACCGAGTGTATGGGACGTCCCCTTAAATAAAGATAGATATCCAACAGGGTGGAGAACTATAGAAGATCTAACGCAGTTCAAAGAACTATCAAACACAATTAAAAATAGTAATAAATACAGAAGCAAAATACCACCCTGGGAACTAAAAACACCAATCATAGACTACTCACTTACTGAAAAGATCAAACAAAACATAGAAGATAAGGAAGCCAAAATGATAAGTAGAAAGTTCATAGATCAACTAACTAAACAAAGTCTGGCCGTCTACACTGATGGATCCAAGGGCGATAGTGGGCAACTAGGTGCCGGAGTTGTAATATCACAATGGGGAATTAAAAAGAGCTACAGTGTAACTGAAGGGGCTTCGATTTTTACCGCAGAGATGGTAGCAATTCTTAAAATTTTAGAAATAATCGAAGATAACCCACCAGAAGCTGTTACGATATTTTCAGACTCACTACAAGCACTAGAACACCCAGGTAAATGTAGCCGGCCAGACATTAAGGAAACATTTTTAGCAATTAATACATCACTAGGGAACAGAGGATGTAGTGTGAGGCTAGTGTGGGTTCCAGCACACATAGGTATTGCTGGTAACGAGTTGGCAGATCAAAACGCCAAGAATGGAAGAATAAGTAAAAACAATATAAGAGCAGGACTGGGAAGGTCGGAGATCAAGAGCCAAGTGAAGATAACTATAAATGAGGAATGGAAGACAACATGGAAGAAAAGTAGAAAAGGCAGACACGCGTTCAAACTGCTGAAAGAACCAACAAGGACGTGCCAGGTCAGAGAAGAATTAAAGATACCATCAAACAACAAACTGTGGCGTCTCCGTCTCGGTGCAGCATACTTTATGATAGAGGAACCACACTGCCAAAAATGTCAGGAAGAGAATGACATAGACCACTACCTGATCCACTGTAAAAAGTATGAACAACAAAGGCTTGAATTAAAAACTTACTATAGAAATCACAATATAGACATGACATGTGATAAGGTTTTAAGTAGAGATGCCCCAAGAGATGCCCAATCAATACTTAAAAGATATATACATAAAACAAAGGAAAACATATAAGGTTAGTAGTTCATAAAAGACATTCAACTAAATAGAAATTAAGCAACAAGAACTAACAAATCATTTAAAAAAAAAACAATTAAAAAAAACACATAATTTAAAAAAAAACTTACTGTTGCACAAGAATTTCTCGTATTCTGTGTACAACATATATTTTTTCTAATGCAAGGGAAATAACCTTGTGAAATTAATAGTCACTTTTTATAGTATGCAGTTGTCTGTTCTTGTTGGCAAAAGGTGGCAGATAAGTTTGTTAAGCGCTCTTAAATCATGTCCATGTATGGATATGACAGGCCGGTTTTCTCAGAAATAGTTGGCAACTTGCTATGCTGTCTAATGGTCTCCTTATAAGCTATTGATTTCGACGGTGTTCTTAGAAAGAGGTTCTATCTTCATTTATTGTGTGAACAGTATTCGTATTGGGCTCTTTACTGCGCATGTCCAAGTTTTAAGTCTTTGTGTTCTCGTTTCCGCCCTGCAGTCGAGAACGGTTCGTTTTGCGAGCAAGACGTCTCTGTGAGAGCGTCTATGCTTATTTTGTTCTGTCAGGAATATGGAGTCCTCTTTATAGATTGCTCGTTTATTGGAGATGACATTTCTCTTGTGATTTAATACGCCTGGAGGCATGTGAGTTAGGTGGTGTATTTCCTGAAGACAAGGTAATTGCATTTTTCAGTAACTTTGTAGACATCTTTTGAGATTGACATTTGTTTCGTAGCCTGTCATTGAAGAGTCTTCATTATGAGATGTTTCTCGGCTCACGTATTGCTACGTTGTAACGCATCAGGTTGATGCATGTCCTAAGGACTATTACTTGCTACCCTGCTACATGATCTAGGTTTGATACCTTTGTTAACTAGAGGATTTTTTGAGGACATTATTGATACTTCAGAAGACGTGCCCGTCTTGCTGAAGTCAGTTCAAGGAGAGTGGATTGATCTCCTACATATTGTTATCTCCTGGCTAAGATAGAAAGGGATGGAGAATTTTCCCGACTACATTACAGCCTTATAATGTATTGACATGCATATGATTCATCTCTATTATGATGCCGTCTACCGTCCATTGCTGTACTGACTATCTTGATGTAATAATGACTGTTTGATCGTACCTATGATGTACCTGCTTGTTTGTGTCTACACACCTCGTCATTGTGGCGTCTGTAATAAATGATCAAAACGTCACGAAATTTTACAATGTTCATTGACTCCATACGTCGTGATTTGGTGTGACGTTCCTGTTGGAACCGTACTTGTCTGACTGTACATCTACCTCACACACGCATACCAGACCTAAGACACCATAAATCATCACTCAACATTATGGAGTCGCAACATATTTGGTGGCCAGTCCAAAGGCATTCGATAAGCCCACCACGTCTCAACATTGATTTGATTTGGTGAGCATACTCGGGGTCCCTTACCCACTTCAACAAAATCTACACTTCAACATTCTTCAAGACATCAACATACAGAATTTTCAAAGTACCCGGCGTTGCCCGGTAAAAATATCGAAATTGCAACTTTTTGCTTGAAGCAAGAAATTTGACAGTACCCGGCGTTGTTAATGATATTGCCGGATAATACAAGTTGCTGCTATGAGTGCTTGAGAAAGCCAAGTACCGTTTGAAGTAATCTACTTTGGATAAGAAGGACAAGCGCCGTAACAACACTACATTCATTATATCAGAAGGCCAAGTACCGATTTCGATTGATTTACCATTGGATAAGAGGGTCAAGTGCCGTAACAACTCAACATACAGTATTTCAGAAGCTCAAGTACCATCGTGTTAGCAGTGGAAGCAGTTCAGATGTGCCATCATCGTTGGAGCTTCACTCTTTAGGACGTTGATTGACATCTGTTTTTCTGCTGTTCTACGATTGGATATCCATAAGTTAAGTGGCTTGTTTGTTCGTAAACCGTGCCCTTATACTTCTACTGAGTCTTCTGTGTTTCATCTCATTCTTTGTCATATTGTTATATGTTATATGTTTATATGTTATTTGTATATTTATATGTTTATAGTTAGCGGGTTTTCGGTTGGGCGGTGTCTCCCTTAGACTGTACCACGTCATAGAGGTTGTCTATCGTGAGCGTTTTCTGTAGAGTGTGCAAATTTCCGATACTGGAATTTGCAAAGCGACTTTAGTTGCTATTTTTGTTAGTTGTGATGACATGTGTTAGTATTGTTTTCGTTATTTTTTCGCACTCTTTAGTTTTGTTTTGATTTGTTTGTATTTGCTAGCCTCCTCTTTTTATTTGTTTAGTTTTATACAACATTTATATTTATACACTGTGGTGTCTTGTATTTGTATCATATTATCGCAGATATCATCACATTTTTTGTGATATTCCTTTAATTTTCGCTTTATTTTTTGTTGATTTCTGCGAATGTTTTCGTATTGTTGCTAAATCTTTGTTATTGTTTACATTGTATTGTTTACATTGTTAATGTTTACATTGTTATTGTTTACATTGTGATTGTGTTTACATAGTCATTGGTTACACTTATAGTAGTTAATTCACATTTGATAATGGATTATGCTGATGCACTACTACTATACTGATGATAAATAAATGATGAATAGTGTCGTGCACTATTGAATGGGAAGTGCACCTAGGATCAGGAGTTGATTGTTGATATTGCAATACAGTTGACATACAAGTTCTCTATAATAGACTTGTTTACCACGGAGATTTAGTTAATGTGTTGTGAGTATACAAGTGCTTAATTTAAGACTTGTTACCACTGAGTTTGAAATAAGTTAGTTAATTATTTCAGGTTTTTGGACTCATATTTTTAGACAACATGTCTACACTTGAATACTTCATTGAACAGGGTAAATCCCTTGGAAAGACTGGTGATAAGTTGGAGGAATATGCTACTGCTCTGTATAATAAGACGCTGAAATCTGAGGAAAAGATTCGGAAAGCAGAAGCTGAGCAAAAGAAGATAGATTCTGAGACTGCAAATGCAGGCAGATGAAAGGAATTTCCAAATGGAAATGGAAAAACAAAAAAGAGATTCTGAGCAGAAACAAAGAGATTCTGAAGCTGAGGAGAGAAAAATCCAGCTACAGTTGGAAGCTGAGAATAAAAGACTAGAGAAAGAGGCTGAGAATAAAAGACTGGAGAAAGAAGCTGAAAATAAAAGACTGGAAATACAAGCTCAATCTGAAGAGAAAAAAATTACAAAGAGAGGCTGAGGAAAGAAGGTTACAGAGAGAGGCTGATGACAGAAAAGCAAAAATGGAGCATGAAGAAAAACTCTTAGCTTTAGAGTTGGAAAAGTTGAAATTGATGAACATGAGTAATGGTAATGATGCAAATAAAGGTTCATCTGGTGATAAGGCTAATGCTAACACTTTTAAGATTAAGCTACCAGCATTTAGTCCTTCCAGTGATGACATAACGTTCTATCTGGACAGATTTGAACAAGCATGTAAAGCTCATAACATAGACAAAGCACAATATGTTTATCAGTTGTCAGGGATACTGACAGGTAAAGCTCTAAGTATGTTAAATATGGTGGATGATCCTGACAAGAACAATTATGAGGTTGTCAGGGCCGCTTTGTTAAAGAAATATCAGCTTAACGAAGATGGCTATCGTCTACAATTTAAAAACATGTTGCCTGAAACTGGAGTTGAATTCTCCGAGTTTATTGCAAGAATACGCATTACTTTTACACGTTGGGTTGAACTGTCTAAGACGGAACATACTTATGAAGCACTTATGGACTTAATACTTAGAGACAAAGTCATGTCTTCTGTCAATGAGTCTTTCCTTGCTTTCCTTCATGAACGTAAACCTAAGACAATAAAAGAAATGGAAGATTTCTGTTGCCAGTATGTAACTGCGCACCCTCACATAACCATAAGTAACTCTAAAGTGAAAGAAGGTTTGCCATCTGCTTCGGCAGCACCATACGGTCAAAACTTTGGTCGTAAATTCCAACAAAATTTTGATAGAAAGAGTAACAGTAATTATTTTCAAAATCATGGGAATCAATTTCATGGTGATTCTTCTTCGAAGAATTGGAGACAAGTTGACAATCCTCGATTCTATCAACCTAATAATTTTAGGCATTTCAGAAGAGGATATGGTAATAGAGGTTATTCCTCGCGAAGACCTCAGAACCAAACAAATAGATGTTCGCATCAATGTGGACATGATGGTAGTCGTGGAAACTGCAATTCGAACCAGGATAACAGTTACAATAGAGACAACAATAACTTCAGAGATAATAATAACTCTGATAACTTCAGAGGTAATAATAGTCGCGGTAGATCTCAACACAAAAAAAGAGATATCAGCAGGCTAACTCTGTACAGCAGGAAACTCAGGGATCCTGTAATCAGGGTGTTGATAATAAAAACTCTGACGCTGTCACTTGTTCTGCTTTTGACTTTGGGAGAGCAAACAAGTGCCCCCAATGCAGTACTTTATTCGAACCGACTACTATAACTACTTTGAGTTGTGGTCACCCTCTTCCCGCTCTTCCTGCTGCAGTTGCGCATGACGGGAGGGGTTCTTTAATCCTACATAAGGGTCTTGTTAATAATACTCCGGTCTCACTACTTTTCGATTCCGGATGCACCACTATTGGTGTTAGACAATCTCTTGTAGATCCATCTTGTGCTACAGGAAAGGTTATCAAATGTGTCACATTTGGTGGCACTCTAGAGAAATATCCTACTGCTGTAATTCACATTGCCACTCCTTTCTTTACTGGAGATGTGCACGCTTGTCTCTTACCTAATCCTATTGCGGACCTTATTATTGGTCGTATCCACGGAGTTAGGGAGTGTACCCCACAGCAGATTGCTGCTTGGGAAGATAATAATATTCAAGCTACCAATGCAGTGGTTACAAGAGCACAAGCTCTACAAACCCCCCAAACTTCATTGGATGGTAATAATGAAGTTCATAGCCAAGATAGTCACTTAGTTATCACTCGTGACTCTTTCATAAAATTGCAAGAAGAAGATCCTTCTCTAAAAAAATTCTTCATTCTTGCGAAGAAAGGTGATCCGAATCAGGATACAAATAGAAAATCTTGGATAGCAATGAAAAACGGCGTACTTGTACGTATGGTACAAGACTCGGCTACATCGGCACATTCGCAAATTCTTGTTCCCAAGAGCATGAGAGTGCAAATATTGCAACATGCTCATGACTCGCAATGTGCTGGACATATGGGTTTTTCCCGTACGAAGTCGAGAGTCCTTGCGGCTTTCTTTTGGCCTTTTGTCAACAAGGACATTCGTATCTACTGCCGATCATGCAAGGTATGTCAGGAGGTCAAATCTAGAGGACCACGACATGCTGCGCCTATCCAGGCTGCTGACATCCCTATTCGGCCGTTTCAAAAAATGGCCATAGATATTATTGGCCCTTTTAAGATCAAGTCGGCCAGAGGACATCAGTTTATCCTTACATGTGTCGATATGTGCACACGTTGGCCAGAGGCTATCCCTCTTAAGAGCATATCTACTACAGATATCGCAGATGCTCTTTGGTTGATATTTTCTCGCTTGGGGTTCCCCAGAGAAATATTGTCAGACCATGGCACTCAACTTATATCCGACACTATGTCACAAGTAATGTCTACCCTACACATTAAAAGATCTCTCAGTAGTATCTATCATCCTATGTCTAATGGGTTAGTTGAGCGTCTCAATAGAACGCTCAAGACTTTACTTGGTAAGATAACTGAAGATCATCCTCAAGATTGGGACAGGGTTTTACCCGCGGCTCTCTTTGCCTATAGAGAGAACCCAAATGAACACACAGGATTCTCTCCCTTTGAACTTGTCTTTGGCGCGCGTCCGCGCGGCCCTATGTCTTTATTACACGATCTCATCACTGCCGATGATATTAGCGATGACACTCAATCCTCATATGAGTATGTCATTGCTCTTAGGCAAAAGATCATTGAGGCATGCAAACTAGCAACTGCTTCTTCAGAAATTGCTAAAGAGAAGGCAAGGCAGTTTGCTAACAAGAATAGATGTCTACGACAACTTTGTCCAGGTGACAAAGCATTCGTCCTACTCCCCAGTAGGGAAAATAGACTTCTTATTGCATGGAAAGGTCCGTATGCAATAGTCTCGCGAATTTCCGATGTTGACTATGTGGTCGATATTGATGGAAAGCATAAAACTTTCCACATAAACATGCTTTCGGAATTTCACGAACGTCCGGACTATTTGCTGCCTATTTTCCAGGCAACGGATGATTCTCCTGCACCTCATGGTCATTACTCATCCCTGTCTGTCATACAGGATGAGGAATCTATTTTCTGTGATGTCAATCTTCCCCTTCCAGTGGTTCCGCTACATTCCACGGAATCTTGGAAGAACGTTTCTATTTCTCCTAATCTTTCTGTTGAGGAACATCGTCAAGTCTCGTCGATGTTACAAACATTTCAGGATGTTCTCACTGACATCCCTGGACACACAAATGTCATTGAACATGACATAGTTCTTACCGACAATAGTCCTATTAGGGTTAGGCCTTATCCTATCCCTATACACTTTCAGTCGCAAGTGGAAAAGGAATTGGATGAAATGATTCAATTGAACATAATTGAACCATCTACTTCACCATATTCTTCTTCCATGGTTATTGTCCGGAAGAAAGATAAGAACATACGAATTTGCGTTGATTATCGCAAATTAAATCAAGTCACTAAGTTCGATGCTGAACCGATGTTTTTGTTAGAAGATCTACTTATTAGACTTTCTAATTCTAGATTCTTCACTAAACTTGACTTGTCTAAAGGTTATTGGCAAGAGCCTTTAGCTGAGCATGCCAAACCTCTTACTGCTTTCTCTACACCTAGGGGTCTATTCCAATGGAATGTTATGCCTTTCGGTCTTATGAACGCCCCTGCTACTTTCGTTCGCATGATGCGTCGAATTCTTTCACATCGTTCAGATGTCATCGCATACTTAGATGATATCTGTCTCTTCAGTGATTCCTGGGAAGATCACTATTTGGGTTTATATGACTTACTGTCCACTCTACGTGAGTATAATTTGACAGCAAAACCTTCTAAAGCTTTTGTTGGTTTTGGTGAAATTTCTTTCCTGGGTCATCGTGTTGGTCATGGTCTCTTGAAGACAGAGGACCACAATACTTCCAAAGTACTGAACATCTCTGTACCTAAAACGAAGAAACAAGTTCGTAGTCTCTTAGGTCTAATCCAATTTTATGGGAGATTTATTCCGAATTTATCTTCGATCATGGCACCTCTCTCAACATTGTTGAAGAAAGGTTCGTCTAATTTGGTTCGTTGGTCTCCAGAATGCCAATCTTCCTTAGACCAGATCAAGTAAATATTTTCATCTCCTCCCATCCTAAGATTACCTACTCTTGATAGGACTTTTGTTCTTCAAAGTGATGCTTCATCCACTGGCATTGGAGCAGCACTTATGCAAGAGTATTCTGAAACTCTGCATCCTGTTATGTACATTTCTAGGAAACTAAATGCGACAGAGAGGAACTACTCGGTTTTAGACCGTGAGTTGTTGGCTATGGTTTGGTCAATTCTCAAACTACAAAGATTCCTCCTGGGCGCACATTTCATTCTAGAAACTGATCAAAAAGCTTTTACAGCTATTCAGACTAAGAACTTGAAGAGTTCGAGATCCACTCGATATGCTATTGCTCTTCAACCTTTTCACTTCCCGGTGCGAGCTATCCGTGGTTCGGATAATGTGATGGCTGACATTCTGTCTAGATGCCCACATGATTCCAACTGATTCTTCTGTCCTATATTTCTACATATACTACAGAGTCATAACACACCGATATTACTACAATAAATTAGCACATCTGTTCTAACTTTATGTGAACACATACTATTGTGCATTGTTGTCATCTCCTTCTGTTTCTGTCTTTAAGATAACAGAGGAAGACTACGTAGTTAATATAAGGGCCGAAAGTTTACTAAACGGCCACAATTGTTAATAATGTATTGTATCTTATGAAGCATATTGGTTGTTAAATAGCATTATATTGTTTGTACTTTCTCAGAATGTCATTGATGATCTGAGGACTTACCTTACTATTGTCAAGCAATGGCGAGTTCTAGATTGTGTACTTACCTTCGGAACGTCAGAGGATATGTCATGGATCGTCATGTACATTAATTTCATTATGTACTAAGGTTATTACATGTCATATAATGTGCTATTTGATATTTTCTATCAAATTTGTACATCCATTTTTAAGACAATATTAGAGTATGCTATTTGATGATGACTATAGTAACTTGCATACGTATATTGTGTTTACATGCTAGCGTGATGTGTGTTGGTGACACCCCCCGATATGAATATTATTTGAGACAGATTTATTTTTCTGTTGAGATATATTCTCACCAGACACTCTATGTGTCAATTTAGCCTCATGTTAGGCAATTTAATTAATTATCCGCGCATAATTCGTGCGTTTTGAGCCGCTTGTCGCTTGCTCTTGGATATTATTTTAAAAAAATATGTTCCACATTTTTTTTTTAATCGGGGGGTGGTGGTGATATGTTGCACAAGAATTTCTCGTATTCTGTGTACAACATATATTTTTTCTAATGCAAGGGAAATAACCTTGTGAAATTAATAGTCACTTTTTATAGTATGCAGTTGTCTGTTCTTGTTGGCAAAAGGTGGCAGATAAGTTTGTTAAGCGCTCTTAAATCATGTCCATGTATGGATATGACAGGCCGGTTTTCTCAGAAATAGTTGGCAACTTGCTATGCTGTCTAATGGTCTCCTTATAAGGCATTGATTTCGACGGTGTTCTTAGAAAGAGGTTCTATCTTCATTTATTGTGTGAACAGTATTCGTATTGGGCTCTTTACTGCGCATGTCCAAGTTTTAAGTCTTTGTGTTCTCGTTTCCGCCCTGCAGTCGAGAACGGTTCGTTTTGCGAGCAAGACGTCTCTGTGAGAGCGTCTATGCTTATTTTGTTCTGTCAGGAATATGGAGTCCTCTTTATAGATTGCTCGTTTATTGGAGATGACATTTCTCTTGTGATTTAATACGCCTGGAGGCATGTGAGTTATGTGGTGTATTTCCTGAAGACAAGGTAATTGCATTTTTCAGTAACTTTGTAGACATCTTTCGAGATTGACATTTGTTTCGTAGCCTGTCATTGAAGAGTCTTCATTATGAGATGTTTCTCGGCTCACGTATTGCTACGTTGTAACGCATCGGGTTGATGCATGTCCTAAGGACTATTACTTGCTGCCCTGCTACATGATCTAGGTTTGATACCTTTGTTAACTAGAGGATTTTTTGAGGACATTATTGATACTTCAGAAGACGTGCCCGTCTTGCTGAAGTCAGTTCAAGGAGAGTGGATTGATCTCCTACATATTGTTATCTCCTGGCTAAGATAGAAAGGGATGGAGAATTTTCCCGACTACATTACAGCCTTATAATGTATTGACATGCATATGATTCATCTCTATTATGATGCCGTCTACCGTCCATTGCTGTACTGACTATCTTGATGTAATAATGACTGTTTGATCGTACCTATGATGTACCTGCTTGTTTGTGTCTACACACCTCGTCATTGTGGCGTCTATAATAAATGATCAAAACGTCACGAGGTTTTACAATGTTCATTGACTCCATACGTCGTGATTTGGTGTGACGTTCCTGTTGGAACCGTACTTGTCTGACTGTACATCTACCTCACACACGCATACCAGACCTAAGACACCATAAATCATCACTCAACATTATGGAGTCGCAACACTTACTAACTACTCATAGGACAAGGAAAGACAACAAGGTATTAAACAAAAAAACAACAACTCAAAAAGAACAAATACTAATACAAATTAAAACCAAGTGTAAAGGACAATAGTTATCAATAAACAATACAAAAGAGAAAATAAAATGGACAAATACTAATATAAATTAAAATCAGCAACTGCTAAAGACAATAGTTATTTAAATTGAATACAAAATTAGAAAATAAAATGACACTAAATACCCCAATTATAACCAAATTTCAGGTTGAACAGGGTAGACCAAGATGGAATGAGAAGAGGCAATAACTGTCCGCTGTTAAGTGCCCGCTCTCCACCCATCACCTCTTCAAAACAATAACAACATTTGAAAACACACACTAACACTAAATTCGCCAGAGTGAGAGACGGAGGAGAAAAGTAGCTGCCAAACCAATACTATCCTATCTGGTGATTCTGTGAGCAGTCAAGAGCGATAGTCTATGATGATAAACGTTACTTAAGTCCAGGATAGTTGAAGACTAGTGCCAAAACCTGTATGGAAGACATTTTTCTTTGTGTAATTCAATTGGAAAATCCAAACTTATATTTTATTAAGTGATATATATAAATGTACAATCATCAGCTGTAAATATACTTATCCATTGAACACCATCTTCAAACACTCACCATTCATTACAAAATTAGATAGAAGTAAATAAAGAGGATATATTAATTGTATTCAACAGCATTATTCAATTACTAAAGTTGAAGTTGAGTTTTGTTGAATTATTATCACTTGAAGTCACACAGCAGGGTGGCGCAGTAAGGTCTGACTTCTGCTCAGTTCCAGATACTTTCACAGCAGTGACTATCGAATGATACCAGTGTACATCTTTGTCACTGGGACCTCACACATTCTGGAGAGTAGTATCCTATTTCTTCTCCAACACTATCATCACACATCTAAAAACCGTTACACTACACATAGTATGAATGAATCCATTTGAAGGATTTCTCATATCAGTATTAGTTTCACAATGCAAGTATTATTTATTTATTTACCAAAAAAAATAAAAATAAAATAAAAATAAATTATAATAATAAATAAAAATCAAAGGTGACTTGTTAAGTCTGGAGGCGTAGGCGATCATGTAATAGAGACCACTATCTTTGATGCTCTCATTAAGTTCCGAAGTCCACTTCTTCTCAGGCCATAGTGTGAAGCTATACATTCTATTTTTCTTTCCTACTGTCTTTTCTGTGGACACGACGTTTTGGTGTGCTCCTCTTCTCATTATGTTACAAAGGACAGTTCACTGTCTTCTCCTTATCTTTGTAATGAAATCGCTTTGTGCATTAGCTCTTTCCAAAATCTTGGCATTCTTCTGAAAAACCACATCTCTGTGGCCTTCAGTGATATTCTCATTTGTTTGCTCAATGCTCATGACTCATTTCTATAAAACAAAATTGGTTTAATGTAACAATTCTGCACTCATTTTTATGTGTTCGAGGACAAAGGTTAATTGCACAGGATATTCGTCATGTAATGAAACGCTGTTTTTACTTAGCATATTCTGTTCTTACGAGTATGTCATCAGCCAAAACTAGGTAGGAAATAATTATCTTGCACTTTACCTGCTACATGTCCTCATGACGGCACCAATTCTCCTGTGGTCATTATCTGGGTACATTGATTATGAAGCTCTGGAGCAACGCATCAAAAATGGCATGGGGAGAAGTGAAAAAAGCCAATAGACTGATATTTGACTAATTAATTAACAGCTACTTGATCACAGCATACTTTTTGTAAATTGATTTTTTTTTAAATCTTGCATTAGTACGTCTTAAAAAACAAAACAAAAACTTCAAAATAAACTTTCTATTATTCCCCACCGAATCATTATTTAATGGAGCATCGACTTGAGCGACTAGGTTTTTTGAAAAAAGGGGGACAACCGACAATGTGGGAATCAAACAGGCCTGTCTCTTCTCGGCGTCTCTGGTATAATTTACTTTAGAACCATGAAGCAGAGACATAGCTGAGCCACAAATGGATGAGATCCAATGTGGCTTTCGAGCAAACCGAGGTACTCAAGATCTTATATTCACACTCAGACGGCTGAGTGAAAAGGCCCTTGAGTGTAAAGGTGAGATGCATCTCTGTTTCTTGGATCTGGAGAAGGCGTTTGACAAGCTCCCCTGGAACGAACTGTGGGATTTCTTGGGAAAGAAAAACATTGCAGTACCTCTGATTCATGCTATACAGAGCTTCTACAAGACGTGCAGAAATTATGTGAGGACGGAAAACCAAAAGTCAGAAGAGTTCAAGACCACCACTGGTGTAAGACAGGGTGGTATTCTGTCACTTTATCTGTTCATACTTCTCATTGACGATGTTATCAAAGCATGTAAGGAGAGGACAAGAAAGTATTCAGTCGGTACTGGAAGATGAGACAGGTTTGTATTTCAGAGTTGGCATTTGCCGATGATGTTGCCTTTGATTGCAAAATCAGAGGCACATCTTCAATCAAACCTGCAAGTCTGGAAGGAAGAGCTAGAGAAGAGAGAGATTGTCATCAGCTGCTCTAAAATAAAATTCCTTCGATAGGGAAGACAGCATCAGTTTATGCTGGGAGGACAGGTCACGGAGCAGGTCAACCACTTTAAATACCTAGGAGCTGTCATAGACTGGAAAAAAGAAGTTGACGAGAAGACAAAGATTGCTGTATACCGTTCCACTTATGTTCAAGTCTTGAGGTATGGATGCGAATCATTGAGAATGTCTACAACCCACTAAAGCCAGCTCCAACCCTCAGAAATGAGGTATCAGAGGAAGGTGGTTGATGTAACAAGAAATGGTCCGCAACAGGCGATAAGGCATGGCCTCAAAACCCAGCGCATGTAGACCCAAATAGAACAAGCCCAACTACGATGGTTTGGTCATGTCTGCAGAATGGGAGAAGATCGGCTACCACGACAAGTATGAAAAGCTAAGAGCCAGAGATCCACACCTCCAGGACGGCCCAGAGTCTGCTGGGAATATAACATTAGACAATCTCTGAAGGAAAGATGAATAGATTGGAACCAGGCCAGGCGGAAGACATGCGATAGGATAGTAAGGCACTCTCTTTCTCTCTCGCTCTCTCTCTCTCTCTCTCTCTCTCTCTCTGGCAAAACTCTACACCCCAGGGTAGAAGAGGAACGACTAAGTAAGTAATATGTCCAAACATAAAAGACCATGTGGTACGATTATAGTAATTGACCACAAGATTTTTGTAAGGTATAGAGATGTAACAGTTTGTTCAGAAAGCGTTTATTAGGCTCAGAAAAGTGTAAAACCATCATTTGGACTATGAACCGATGGCATTCGTTATACACTATTTTGGCTTTGTCTGATACAAGAAGTAATATTCCTTTGCAACTTTAAGAAGAGGAAACAATATATGTGAGACTCGAAACAGTGATAAATCGGCAAAGGGAAGCTTAAAATAAAATACCGCGGCAGTCATAAGCTGAACGAAGTTAACAATGTCTGCAAAGGTAACACGTCATCTTCAGATACCATCTGATGCCCAGGTTGGAAAACGAGGCAACATGGTTTTGTTGCAATATCTGCAAGCCCTGTCCCCGAATCCATCGTACGCTATCTATGTTCCCCGACACAAGTCTGGGTTTTCCTCTATACCGTCTGGTGTAAAACAATAAAGTCTAGTGTTGAAGAATAATCAAACAAACACGTCGATGCTGCTACAAAACAGGTTAAGCGATCAGATAACTCGGGTAGGAGTGACAAAATAACCTCGATCAATGAAAACGTGCACAACAGATAATGGAAGATAGAACATGATAAGGGAATTGAAAACAAGATAAAGAGGACGAACATATTTCGTCACAGTAGCTAAAAGATATGGCGTCCGCCTTTAATTCTAAAAGTACGGGGTTCACTCCCAGTACAGATGGACATTTTTTTCAGAACCAGCTATTCCTAATAATGTCATACTCTCCCCCCCCCCCCCATTTCCTCGGTAGGGAGATCGGATGCCTAACCTCACTACCCAGGAGATCAGGGCGGAGTATGACGTCGGACGCCTAGCCTTCTCGGATAACGGCGAAAACAGGGTGTGCAAGTTGCGCACGTTAAAAATCCCGTGGCAGGTGCAAATAGTAAAGAGTAGGCCATACGGCCGCCGCCCTGGCAAAACTAGGAAATCTACCCACCACAAAAAATATTTATAGAATGTGAGGTTCCGGAATATACACAATGGGTTCTCGCCAGTGCTATGGAGTTCGTGCGCTGTGCTGAGATCATCCATGTGTGATTTAAAGGAGGAGATCAGAGCACTGAAGGAGTCTTAAACCCAAATATAACCAAACCAAACCCATAATAGGTGAATAATACTACCATGCTCTCTATTGAACTACTCTTTCTTTTTTTCCCCTTTCCTACCCTATTTCTAAAAACGTAAATTAAAACAAAATCGCTTACGCTCAGAATAATCACGCATGTGAAATAATCGCGTATTTTCATGAATAATTTACAAGGGCGTTTATTGAATTATAAATGCGACGCGACGGACCTTTCTTTCTTCTTTCATTTTTATATATGTGCCCTTATTCTTCCCTTGATACCTCATTTATGAATTCATTTATACTGATAGAAAAATCATTCGCTCCGAAATTATAATTTTGGGACGCATGAAGAATTGGTATACGCTGGTAATATATCGAATGAAATAATCGTTTTGAGCAACGCATTACAATAAGTTTACGCGCAAAAAAAAATATTTATGGTTTAATAAAAAATAAATGAAATAAACGAGACGGTTTGTTTATTACTTCTTAAAATAAGATTTCCATATTCCACCAATTAAATTGTAATAATTTTGTTTGACTTCTTATTCTATTTTCCTCTTGATGCCAAAACAGCACTAAACCACTACTGCATTGAACTCTTTGTAAGACTATGGACGACACGCTTCGTGTGCTCTTGTCTTCATCGCTCTTCAGTTTCCTGAGGCACACACCCCATCAAAATACGTATACTAAGTCTTCCTATCACGTGCCATTAGCTCAAGGCATTTCCATATCATCTTCCTCCCTTTAATGTTGTCTGCAGTTCTCTTATTTCTTCTTATCGATGTGTTTTTCTGTTTCCCTCTAACTTTCTTACCCCGGTGATTCTAGAACAAGGACTGCCTTGTCATGTTATCAACAGATTTCCTCAATGTGACGTCATCCATCTTCAGCGCCTTATTCTCATCTCTTGCTCCAGTGGCTCTTGCCTGGTTCTTGTCATCAGTTACACATCAGTGATTTTGTCATACCATTTCAATCCTTCTATTTTACACAATCACGCATGTATGGAAGCATTTATTTTGGTTGTTTTTTGTTGTTCTCCATTTTTGAGAGCCATACAGTAGGACTGACGTTACATTACACACACGATTACTGAAGATTATTTAAGAAAGTAGTAAATATAATTGACTCTCTGTGTCGCCCCAATGGAGCAATGAGTCTCTGCTGCAGTTGGCCGCTTTACAGGAAACCTGCACCAAAACATTTATGAGGGTCTGTAGGTGTTTGTTTTACATGATCAGGTTGCCAGCCTCACTCACAGCCTCATTTTAGTTACCTCCTGCCATATGCGTGAGGGAGCAGTGGTTGTGTTCTTTCTTTGTCCCCTCAGAGACGACGGTAACTACACAGGAGACTGAACCACTAGCTAGCACTATAAACAATAAAGCTTATTAAATATGAGAATCTAAATACACATGAGACCGGACAACTAGCTATTACTTTAAACAGTAAAGGTAATTAAATACCAGATACGTAATATACAGGAGACTGAACCACAAGCTAGTACTATGAGCAATGAAATTAAATAAATACGAGATATTTAACACACAAGAGACAGAAAGAAAGAAAAACAAGCTGATTGGACAATATATATGAAGAGGAACAATAAAGCATTTCAGAATTCGAATATACAATATTTTGACGCAAAAAAGATAAATTTAAAACTTTACCGAAATCCAGCCCTTAAGTAAAGATGATATATAAAGAAAGAAGGAGATGTCAGGGATGAAGGAAACATTCAATGTCCTCGTATAGCTCCTGGAGATCTCAGAGAAGACAAAGACAGAACATAACTACGACTCTCTCAGGTATGTCGTGAAAAGTGACTACTAGGAGGTTGTTCATGAGTGCTGGCAACCTTACCATGCAAAAAAAAAATGTGAACAGACACCATCGCCCAAGGAGCATATAAATGTTTGGTGCTGGTTTTCTGCAAGAGGACAAGCTGCAGTTGTTGTGATTGAAGTTACTTGAGAGCAGAGGCAGAAGCTGCAGCAGAGGTTATAATGACAGAGGAAAGCACAGAGAGACAAGTTGCTTTCTTTGACGATGCACAGTGAGTAATTGCAACGTTGAAAAGGCAAAATAATACAGACCTGGATGACCTCAGAATTAAATGAAATATTGTGTGGATATACAAGGAAGAGGCATAATATGTTGAATTCACTCACTCATTCATTCATTTATGCAATATCTTTCAGCTCCACAAATAATATAGGTCTTCAACAAACAAATGCTAAATCTTCTTGTCACGTGCCATTACTTGAAGGTCTTTCCATGTATACCCCATCATTTTCATCTCTGCCTCCAGTTTTCTTCTCCGCATAGAGTCTACCTCTACTTCTATAACCCGGGGAATTTTAGAACAAGGAGTGCATGTGTTACCAACAGATTCTTCGTAGGCAATATATGTTTAAAGTAATATCTATCTGTCTGATGAAAGGTACTTATTTGATAATGTAAAAGAAATAACCCTTGATTGGTTTGATGTTATATTTTATTATATTCGTTATCTTCTCTGGCGTATGAATTAGATTTACGTCGGTTTGTTCCTTGTTTGAACAGAACAGATTGGTCTTGCTTGAAAAGGTTTATAACCCGAGTTAATGTTTATTCCTTGACTATTTAAGGCGATTTAGTCTTATATCTTTATATCTTTTAATGTCTAACGTCCGCCTATTTTGGAGCTGAACTCTGGGGTCAAGCGCGCTTCTGCGCATGTGTGAATGAGCGGGGTTGTCGTCGAGGCTTCCGTCATGTCGGTTCTGCTGAACGCTGTTCGGATAGGAAAGTCCGAAGACTGGTCTCAGAAATGCCAATCCTCGCTGGATAAGATCAAAACTATGTTTTCAACTCCACCTATTTTAATGTTACCTACTACAGATAAGACATTTGTTCTTCGTAGTGACGCTTCATCCATTGGGATCGGAGCGGCACTAATGCAAGAGTACTCAGATACTCTGCATCCTGTAATGTATATCTCTCGAAAACTTAATGCGGCAGAAAGGAATTACTCGGTTTTAGACCGTGAATTGTTGGCTATGGTTTGGTCAATTCTCAAACTTCAAAGATTCCTTCTTGGCGCGCATTTCATTGTGGAAACTGACCAGAAAGCTCTTACAGCTATTCAAAGTAAAAATTTGAAGAGCTGGAGATCAACTCGATACGCCATTGCTCTTCAATCTTTTCATTTTTCGGTGCGAGCTATCCGTGGCTCAGAAAATGTGATGGCAAACATTTTGTCTAGATGCCCACATGATTCCACCTAACTGTTATGTCTTGGACTACTTAATATTTCTAACTCTACAACAGTTCTTTTCTATATCAAAATATGTACACATTTGTAATATATGATATATTGATTGTATCACCACTTAGCGGGGCCGAAGGGCGAGAGCCCAAGTGCCGCTGGATCAATAACAACAACAACAACATCACCACTTAGCGGTTCATTAATGTATATTTACCGCTGGTCTTTTGATTTTTTTTCTTCCTTGTTAATCATGAACTCATAGTACCTAATATGGAATTATTGTATGAATTTTTTGTATGCATTGTGTCATTGCCAGCATTGTAGAATACGTTGGTGGCACCCCCTGGAAATATTTATACTTAGAGAAACACTTTCTCTGAGATGATGAGATAAATTCTCACATGTCGATCTCTTCGACTTTGCCTCAATTTGGCGTTATAAATTGCTGATATTTCGCATCTGCGCATCATTTATGCGTTAGGAGCTTGATGCATCTTGCTCCTTGATGTATTTTGAAGAAAAAAAAATTCATTTTTTTTCCCGGGGGTTGCGGTAGTCTGTTACCAACAGATTCTTCGTAGGCAATATATGTTTAAAGTAATATCTATCTGTCTGATGAAAGGTACTTATTTGATAATCTAAGGGAAATAACCCTTGATTGGTTTGATGTTATATTTTATTATATTCGTTATCTTCTCTGGCGTATGAATTAGATTTACGTCGGTTTGTTCCTTGTTTGAACAGAACAGATTGGTCTTGCTTGAAAAGGTTTATAACCCGAGTTAATATTTATTCCTTGACTATTTAAGGCGATTTAGTCTTATATCTTTATATCTTTTAATGTCTAACGTCGGCCTATTTTGGAGCTGAACTCTGGGGTCAAGCGCGCTTCTGCGCATGTGTGAATGAGTGAGGTTGTCGTCGAGGCTTCCGTCATGTCGGTTCTGCTGAACGCTGTTCGGATAGGAAAGTCCGAAGATTGGTCTCTGTGGTCTTATTCTGGGAAGGAGATTGTTTCTCTGTATGACTATTATGTCAGTGGTTTTCCCAGTGTTCATTCGTTACGCCAAGTGATGGCGTGTGATATGTGCTAGTGTGTTTTTCTATGACTAAGGTAACGAAGACATTTTTCTGAACTCTTTCTATGCCTAGGTGGGCAGACGTGATATCGTCCGTCCATATGATTTGTTGCATATATATAAAGACGGCATGTTACCTAGCAGCACAAAAGCTTGATATATGCAGCAGTATTGATTACCGGACATGCAGAGCCCAATATGCACATTTATGTAAGGAACAGAGCCTTCAATTAGGTTTCATTATTCACTTTCGGTGTGAGCGATGCTCACGCAAGATGGAGCCATTTTTGACCCCGCTTTTGGTCTAGCGGATTATCGTCCGGAGAACAGGAATGCCCTTACTATCGAAGGACGATACAGAGATCTGTCTATTATAAATCCTATTATTGATGGTTGAAGATTGTCGTCATTCAACTTGCTAATTTACGAACTGTAATACTTAGCCAGAAGAGGTCCTACCAGGGAGCCTTTTATGATAAACACTTTTGCTAGCATTAACTGATGCGATTAGTCAGTTAGGGCCTGAGATGCCAGACAACTAGGACCATGAGTGCTTGTTTGCTAAAGTCCAGTTGTACCTATATTCGACACGAATGCCAATTTGATATTGCAGACCATTTTTCAAGTATACGATGTTGTTGTTAACCTGTTCCAGTGACCGTAAGCGTGATGTCAGTGTGTGTCTCATTAAATCCATGAACAAAAACGTCCACAGTAGTATACGTCAGTGACTTTTAACTATGAGTGAGTGTGTGCCTGATTTATTAGTCAACTTTACAGAACAGTCCATGCATTCGCGCACCTGACATTTACACTCTCACTCAAAGTCAACATTACCCCTTGTCAGAGCCCCAATACTCTCTGGACAAGGTGACCTGTATACCCAACACTGTGTCGGTTTCGAGTTGACTCATTCTACAACTTACTTGTATCAGGAGTGACCATGCAGGTATCAGCTTGGTAATGCTGCCATTGAGTTTCCTCAATGTCTCCAACTCATCGCCAGCGTCTTTGTCATAGGTTTTACTCCCCTTGTTCTGCAGTGATGATCCAACAGTGGCCAAAATTCAGAGTACCTACTAAGGGTCTTCAAAGGTGTTTACCTTTCCCTCAAGATTACTCTTGGCGGAGATGTGAATTGAAGAATGGTGCTTCAATTCTAGGGAGCCTCACAGTAATTTAATGAAATCAAGTACTACGGCTGATAGGATCCAGGTCGTGTAAACTTTTTATCTTTCCTGACCTTCTATGAGTTCGGATTTTGCTCGTTCTGAAGAACCCCCAACTGATTTAACTCAGTGTGACGTATAATGGAAATATAGCCAAAAGTGTCTGACAGTTTTTCGTGATCTCGCAGCGTCTATTATTCGCTAGCACAGCCTTGCAACTTACAGCCTGCGTTTACTCATTTTTAATCCACGCCTCTTTTCCCTGAAACGTAAACAAACGGAAATATACTGTTCAAAAAAAGAAACGCATAGCTACTGAAGGCACACACATAGCCATAATTTTGACATTAATTAACGTTTTTAAATTTAATGAGTTAATTGTTCAAATTGCACACAAGAATACCTTAGGGTCCACCCAATCAATTGACAGTTGTTCTGCATCTTGGTCACGAGAGTTATTTGGCGTACGGGCTTTCCCGTTAGTATGGTGTGTGGCCTCCTCTTGCATCGATCAGCGACTGGCATCTCCTGGGCATTGATGCGATCAGACGTCTGATGTGGGCCTGTGGGATGGCTGCCCACTCTTCCTGGAGTGCCTGGAACAGATCACGATGATTGGCTGGAGCAACGTCTCGGCGACAAACACGTCAATGCAGCTCATCCCACAGGTGCTCAATCGGACTCATGTCTGGAGACAGGGATGGCCAGGGAAGGGTGAGAATGTTGTTAGCAGTCAGGAACTGCGTGGTCAACCGTGCACAATGGGGTCTGGCGTTGTCCTGTTGAAACACAGACCTTTGGGCAGCCAAAAGTGGAAGGACATGGGGTCGAAGAATTTCATTGACGTATCGTTGCGCATTCAAGACTCCTTCAATGTGCACCAATTGACTCCTTCCGTTGTAACTGATCATTCCCCACACCACTGCACCTCCACCATGCGGCGGAGCTTCATCAACGCAATTTTGGGCAAAACGTTGATTTCGCTTACGGTAGACCCTACGCCGTCTATCATGACGCTGCAACAAAAAGAAAGATTCGTCACTAAACCAGACACGTCTCCATTGATTGTCAGCTGCCCAGGGACGATGATGGTTGGCCCAAAGAAGTCGATTTTGGCGATGGCGGCGCGTAAGGACAGGTCCTCGGTGAGGTCGTTGTGCCCAAAGTCCAGCGTCATGCAGTCTATTCCGGACAGTTTGATCAAACACATGACGTCCTGCAGTCAATGACTAGGTAGTTTAGGAGGCTGTTGTAAACCTGTCTCTGAGGTGACGAAGCCGAATAAAGCGATCCTCCGCTGCTGTTGTCACTCTGGGTCGTCCACTGCGATGCCGGTCTTCAACTGAGCCAGTGGCTTGGAACCGGTGCCAAAGTTGACTGATGATACTCTGATGCACGTTTAGATGCCTGGCAACCTGACTTTGACTTTCGCGTGCATGCAGTCGGCCAATAGCAATGTTCCTTAAATTTATCGATAGAGACGCCATAAATGTCTGCTTGAAAATGAACTGAATTTTTTTTGTGAAGCGTTATCCTTTTATAGGGTTTCAGTTGCGTAGTCAGTGAATAGTGTTCACTCCAAATTTTGTTGCTTTCACGTGCGCGCAACATGAGCTGTGATCAAAAATTGCGTCATAAACACTATCGACCACTGCGTTGTAACGATTACAAAAACGAACGCAATTCAGGTCAACACGTGCATTTGGCACTGTAAAGAACATTTGAGGCTGGTTTTTATATACCCTAGCACCAAATTTTACTTACAAACTCATAAAAACGCGCCCTCGGATAGCTATGCGTTTCTTTTTTTGAACAGTATATTACCAACTTCCGCGACCTGCCAGTCATAACAGGGAGCGAACCCGGTCTGTTTACCAGAGTTTCTCACACGAGCTGATCTGTCAATCATCAGATATCAGACAGATGCACGTGGAAAAACACCGGACCTATGAAGTGAGACGAGCGGGCAAAATATTTTCCCGTGTACTCTCTGATGTTCGTACATACAAGGGGAGACAACTCTTTGATCTCCAGAAGCGGGAAAATCTACTAGAAGCCCGTTACGCGGTTTAAGCCTCTGTTGTCGGTTAGCAACGCCGAACAGAGCGACCATCCAAACCTTTTATCTTGGGAAAGAGAGGTTTCTGATTTCTGCTATGCGTTATAGTGTGAAAAGTAACGTCATCTATAGATCAGAGAGACAATAATGTATATAAACTGCGTCTTCTCAAACCAGTTATCAGTTGTTGCTCAGAATTTTGGATAGTTTAGAACCATTGTGGAAGGTGAGTTAATAGCCTTCGTGGGAATTTCATTCGGATTTTCTGGTAATAGAAATTTGTGCTTAAGTGTTAAAATGTGTTAAGTTTTACCATTATAATTCACTGGGATTTCGTAGCGTTAAAACTAGTGAAATAAAATAACGCGTAGATATTTCTTGCCAGTTGTTCAGTTAATGTAATTTCCATCACCCGCTTTCTCACACAGAAGATACGGTTTAGCTGACTGAATTAATATGATAGGCGCAACTGGTAGTGGACCATAGAATTCACGTTATATTTCATTGTGTGTAATTATATAAGTGACTGCTATTTCAATACGATGCGACTAAAACAAACAGACGCCGACAATCTAATAGCTATTAATGACGGGCGATATTTGTTAAAAGCGCGTATGGATTATTAAATAATAATAGACCTTGTGCGCTGATCGTTGACCGGAACAAGAGGGGAAAGGCTGCATGCCTCAACAAAACCTGCACCCGCTAAGCGACGCGCGATATGATAGGCTATAGACACCGTTTAACCTTTTAACGTTAATCAGGACTGACGGAGAGGATGATAGATCTTCTCGTCCCCTTCCGTGTATATATATATATATATATATATATATATATATATATATATATATATATATATATATATATATATATATATATATATAAAATAGTAGCCTTTTTTTAATAATGTTTCTCTATTCTAGCAGACCTGATCAAACGGCGACCAGCGGTCTATTTTGGTCTATTGTGGTTCTTTTCTTCATCTATTGATTGATTAATGTTGTCCTCATTTTTGCATTACGCGTCCCCAAGTTCAGTTGTGAACAGGAGGCACCAAAGAGACACAGAAACATTTTAAATAGTAAAGTTAACTGGACTTACAAATACCCAGATATTCATTCAATTTTATCAGCCCACTGTGGCGTAATACTAATAATCATTACTATCTGACTTTTGACAGTCGTACCAGCGGATTTATCTAGCAAGTTACGCTGTTTCAAAATCGGCAATCACCACAGAGCCAGCCGATAGGATTTACCATCATCATCATTTATAAATTGTAACAGTTTTAGCAACCAGATGTTTCAAAAGACTGGAAGTACTTTCTACTGTTTACTGTGAACACAGATCGCGGGTTTTTTTTCTACATTAACTATTCGAGGTGACATTTGTCCGTTCAGGAATCAACCACCAACTGTAGCGTCCCCCTCATAGAAATCGTCTTTGTTATAGAGGAAGGACTGGGGCCAAATTTGGAAGATAAAAAACACTGGAAGTTTTTTATATTCAGGATACTTGTATGTCCAAGGGATATATCACCCAGATTAGGTAAGCATGATTGTGTGGCCACTGTATGTCAGACAGAGAGAGTGAATAATTTCTTAGTTACAGAAACTACATCATCTTTGGGTTTGCTTAAATATTGTTTACTTACTGAGTAGCGTTTAGTAGGAACTTTGTTCTTTTCTTTACTGTCTATGCTGTAACATAGTGCTAACCTTTAACCTTTGGGGTTATTAACTTGTTGGGTTTTTTTCTTATCAATGAGGGGAGGGCACATGTATTCTGTTATTTTTCTATGTATGAATTCTGATTTTATTTGATCTTTCTTTAGATATTCGATGTTGTAAAGTTTAATGATAATAAACAACAAAAGAACTTACCTTTGTGTTTTGGTCAGACCCATACCCAATTTACCATAGTTTTTCACGTTTGTGTGTCTTGTTGTCACATAATTGTGTGTGTGTTTAGTTAACATTATATTTCTAGATTTAGGGAGGTGCAAGATTGTCTTATACTAAATTATAGCCGTATAGATAGGCTGGACTAGAGAAACTACTCATTCCAGAGACATATCTTCTCCTTAAACTATCCACTCGTGAAATCTATTCTCACACCTTTACTTCTCACGTACTTATCAACTCTACTAAATAACTATAAGTTTGTACATTTACAGATAACAAATTTAATAATCAATTATCGTAAACAAATGTAAAATAAATAAGGGTGAGGTTAATTTAGATAGAGTCTTTAAAATTTCCTCACAGGTGATGGTCTGATTTGAAAAGTTGATTATTAGAGACTTCAATAGGCAGCTTTGGATGGATACTTAGTTGCCAGTAAGATATCGGTTGGTTTCTGCTCCAGCCGATGCTTGTTCTTTGCAGGTTAATTGACTGGTTCACTCTCCTTACTGGTGAAGTCTGGTGGCCGCAACACGTCCCTCGTAGTATCATGGCGTAAGTGCAAAGATGGCCTGCTGTAGGTGTCTAGCTTTGACTGCAGACTACTTATAACTCTCAATTGTTCCACAGATAGCACTACCAATTGGGACCACCGACTAGTATCATGCAATAAGAGAGCAACAAATTCCCTACTGAGTATTGGGTTTCCTGGCACAAAATCAGGTGTCCCCTCTTTTCATTCCACCATCCCATCTGCCTCAGAATTTTACCCTCTGTGAGCATTAATGTTAATCCCAGTGAGCGGAAAACATCCAGTGCATTTATAGTGAACATGTTTACATTTACATATGCACGGGTTGAAAAGGTTAATATAATACGTAAGTTCATTAGTCTTATCATCATCCATTCACTGCTCCATCTGGAACTTGGCATTACCTCTGCTTTTGATTCTCTATGAGAAACCTGCATAAAGCAGTCACCAGTCCTTGCAGTCGGGGTTCAAGAAATCATCATTCTATATGCTGAGGTTTCCAAGCTTGTATGTCTTGGACATCCACTTGCGTTTTTCATATGGTAATAATGCAAAATATAGAATTTAAAATGTACATCTCACCCCAAATATCTTTTGGGAATACCAACTTCTGGCTCAGAGAAATAGTTACGGCAACTTCATTAAGATGCCTCTTACACGTGGTCTGGGGTGTTACTTTACAATAAACTACCATTATGACTTAGTGTTCAGGTTCCTGGGATTCCGGGCTTTCCGTATTAATAATAGTGGAGATGTCGTTGTGTAAATTCACAAGATGCTCATTGCGTTGTCCGGTTATTTAAAATGGAATCCTGGTCCTATTTCTTATTCTGACTTGTCTGGCTGTCTTCTTTCCGAGTTTAATTTTACAGTGTGGTAAACTCACAAAGCGATAAATAAGGCAACATACGGCCCACATTCAGATTGCTACTATATGACAAGGCTCCAATCAGAAATGTATTTTTACATCTCAAATTCCAAACCAATCACATGCAAGATGCGTATATTTTCCCTTCTCTCACGAAAAATTCCTCCGTAACAAACGCAAAAATTAATGTGTTGTTTACAAGTCACCGTATATGGTATGCCAGCTTCCGTCTATTATCGATAATATTTACACTCAAGACTTCATAATCTCTCACAGGTAATCTCTTTCAAGATGGATAATTATTCTCCAACCGGTCTTGTCCCTAAATGGTTATGTCATTTACCCGGTCTGAGCCAACAATCAACAAACTGGTCAGACAGAACTATTATCAGACATAATCGACTGTGGTCATCCCAAGGTTGCTTACTGTTAGCCTTCAATTTATATGGCCACCAGTTTATGTTACACACCAGTTCCGTATGCGTGTTAAAGTTAGTGAAGAACTGTTACTGGTGTGTACATAGTGAAATGTTATGATCTGTTTATATGAAAGTATTTGTATCGTCTACCTCAATGTCGCTGCTCTGTGTTGATGTGGAGTGCTGTGTAGAATGTAGTCGGACTGACCTGGGCCAAATAGCATGGTAGCCTAATTAGCTCACCAGGCGTTGAGGTGCTGTGAAGGTGTCATGTTGCCATTCAACATAAGGCAGCTCTCAAGGTGAGTAGTCCCCGACAGTTTATAAATGTTGATGAAGAGGTGTGGATGAATGCACGCGAATGCTTGATGGTACTTTAAGGTAGATGATTCACCCACTCACTCCCATGCAGTAGTCAATGAATTCTGTAACTGCAGTTTCATGACAACCATTTATTACGTTACACAGTGACATCTACAACAGTCAAATAGACGAGGATCAGGAACATTAATTACATCAATGGATAAATGACTGGCAAGTACATCTAAAGTTCATAATGACCCATCCATCTAGTCGGACGAATCGACAATGATCTGTCCTTTCGAAGATAGTTCTATAACATTAATGGTACCACTGACTCAGCGCGTCAGGTACTCTAAATAACTCCCTCGTACACCAGGCGAGTTTTCATTTACATAGTTACAATAGCAATAAGCTGTAGCTCATCTGGTCTTCCACTCCAGATAGTTATATTCTTCTGTTCGAAGATATCGGCCGTAATATTGGGCCTCTACGAGAAAGTAAACACTGTAGATTCCTCATACGTAGACATAATCGTCCATGTTCAAATATACCGCTAACATGCGGGTTTCAGAATAATATCTATTCTCCTGGGCTTCTGTGTAAATATAAGACTAACAGTCTTAGTTGGCTCCATCGAGCATAACAAATAAAGTACTCTGCATCTCAACCATCCGTGAGCTCTCCTCACAGGTTGACTCAAAATATGTTCTGCAAACACTGCAAATAAAGGTAATGTTAAAGTTCATTTTACCTTGCTTCGAATTCCTATCACAACTTAACAACTACTGTCGTCTTCCTGACGAACAGAATAACACAGGGGAACCTTAAACACAAGTGGAAGAGTTTCCATCCCCAAGGTAATGCAGAGAGAACAAACAGACATCTTGTCTGACAGAACCCAGATCAACCGTCATTGCCGGAAGAATCCCGTTCGCGCCCGCCCCTGCGCATGCCTAGACAGCCATAATCAAAGAAAGAAACGGAAGATAACCCTACATAAACTGTCACAGTAAAGTTATTCCCAGTTCCCTAACCCTGACCAGCAGAAAATATCAAATAAATTTACAACCTATGAACCCGTCAAAAACGACAGCAACACTTACTCATTAATCCTGTCGCTCCATTGCACTTGCCTGGTCTGACAGGAAATGTATTACATATTCTTCTTCTTCTTCTTCTTTGATCATTAGCAGTCAGTGGCCATCACGCCTCGTGGCGTCTTGTAGGGCAGCAACAAATTGATTCCACTTTGCTCGGTCGGTGGCCATCTTTCGTACAGTGCCCCAACTCTGGTTCGTTTTTTGCATCTCAGCTTCCACAGTTCTTCGCCAAGTTGTTTTTGGTCGGCCTCTCTTTCGTTTTCCTTCAGGGTTCCATAGCATAGCTGTTCTTGTGATGGCACCGGGGTCTCTTCTGAGGACATGGCCAACCCAACTCCAGCGTCTGCCAGCTATGATGGTGTTCATGTCCTCTTGCTTGCTCTGAGTAAGCAGATCTTGGTTGGTGATGGTATTCGGCCAAAAGATTTGGAGTATTTTTCTTAGGCAGGTTGTGTGGAAAGAGGACAATTTCGACATTTCCTTCTCTGTCACTCTCCAGCATTCCGCACCATAGAGAAGCACATAAAGTACACAGCTCTGATATAATCTTAATTTTGTGCTTGTGCTGTACAGAGAGGACCTCGAGATGTTGTTTAGAATTTAAAAAAGCTGTTCTTGCTTTGTTCATTCTGTTGTTGATGTCTTTGCTTGCTCCGCCATCTGGTGTTTCTATGCATCCTAGGTATGTGAAGGTGTCTGTCTGTTCCAGTTGTTGATTCCTTACTGTTATGGGCTCGGGGTTGCTCACGTTGAGTGTCATGACCTCTGTCTTCTGTAGATTTATGTTCAGGCCCACCTGCTGACTATACTTATTAAGTCTATTCGTTTCTTCCTGGATGTGTTGATGTGAATGTGCTAGTAGTGCAATGTCATCTGCATATTCCAGATCTTCCAATGTAGAAAACGTAGTCCATCTTATTCCTCTTGGACTGCCTTCTGTTGTCTGTCGCATCACCGAGTCTATGACTGTTAAAAACTAGAGTGGTTGATAAGGGGCATCCCTGTCGTACTCCTGTCTTCACCTCAAAGGTTAGGTTGCTCTGCTCTACGCTACACGTAAAGTTGGCATAGAGGCTTTTTATGATTGACACTATGTAGCTTGAAATTCCATAAGCCCTCAGTATTTTCCATAGACTGTCCCTATGTATACTGTCAAAGGCCTTTTCAAAATCAACAAAATTAATGTACAGCTGTCTTTGCCATTCTGAGCACTGCTCTATAATGTTGCTGAGGGTAAATATAAGATCTGCACATCTTCTGTTCTTTCTAAATCCTGCTTGTTCTTTCCTCAATTTGTGGTCTACTGCTTTTGAAATTCTCTGTATAATTATCCTGCCTAGTATTTTGCTGGGAACTGAGAGAAGAGTGATTCCTCTCCAATTATTGCAGTCTGCAAGGTCTCCCTTCTTGGGCAATTTGACGATTATTCCTTTGTTCCACTCCATTGATGTTTTCGCTGTTTTCCATACTTGTGCAAATAGTGGTTCTAGTAGTTCTGCTGCTAGCTCAGGGTCTGTCATAAATAGCTCTGCATTTAAGTTATCATCACCAGGAGCTTTTCCATTCTTTAACCCTTTGATTGCCGTGAGGATTTCTTCCTTCCGTGGAATATCTGTATTAACATCCAGATCGTTTTCAGCCACAGGAACACTCAACTGTGTCTCTGGTGGTGCCTTGCTCAGAGTTTCTCTGAAATGCTCTGCTTATCTTGTTTTCTGTCCCTTTGCTGTCGTTATGAGATTTCCTTGCTTATCTCTTACTAATGTAATATTGTTTGCATCTTGTTTTCCGCTGATGGTTTTATAGTTTTCTTTAAGTCAGCCGCAAAAGCTTTTCTGGTAAGGGGTTCTTCAATTTGCTGATGTCAAACCTTTTCTGGTATTACATATTAGTAAACCACATTTCTCTCTACAGATTCCAGGTGTCAATATGGGTTCAAACGAAAGGGATTGATTAACCTAATCAGCAAAAAATGGTCGGTGAAATCCCGACATGACAAGAATTGAAGGAAGGGAGTGTAAACAATAATTAAGTACAGAAAATGAGACGTAGCGCAATGAGGTCGGCGATAAACATGAGTGCTAGGAAAAGAAAACGGACAATTCTGTCACAGTCTTCTTCTCTGGTTTCACCGGCGCTTGTCTTGTTCTTGCCATCAATTCCATATTATTGGTGACCTAGTCGTAGCAATTTCAAGCCTTCCTCTCTATATACTGGTAAATGATGGAAAATGCACTTGCTGTCATCTGAATTTACACAGCATAGAGAATGTGATACAAATGAAGAACATAAGAAATGTTTCACTAACATTAAAAGAAGAATCTTTCACATCTGAGTCTTTAAGGATCGTTCGCGTAAAAAGAATAAGGCTAGCAATTTCGCTTCTGATTTAATGCATCTCACGGATTAATAACTCTCCCTCACTGTTGTATTCGGGAGACGAGAGAGAACGTGCTCAAATCAGCTCAATGACATTTCCCAAACAAACAAAAAAATAAAAAAAGAAGATAATTGAATACATAAACATAACTGCCGAAGATAACTTTGCTCTGCGCACTAATATAAACGTGGAGAGAATATTTCTAGCTGCTATATGCGTGCCTTAGAGAGTGATGAAGAGATTAATTATCATAATTGTAAAGAACATACTGATAATGTTATGGAAATTGGTAGAATATTCGTGCTACGAGCTAACGAACGGGAATCGTTATTTCATCAGAGGGAAGTGATGGGCGTTATTGCTTTTTTACATTTCTGTCCTATAATCATTTAGCGTAATGAACTAATATAAAGTTATTATCAAAATCACGGAAGAAGAAAAATAACATTGTAGTGAAATAAAGACGTTTTGGTGAAAATTAAAGTGGTTGCAGATTATCATCATTTGAAACTACAACTGTAAATAGGTAATGTTAATATTGCATTCACTAACGCAACTAAGGAGAGTTAAAAAGAGAGAGAGAAAGAGAGAGTAGGAGAGAGAGAGTGAGAGTAAGCACTGAAGCTTTAAAATAAAGCCAACAAAGCATTTAAATGTGCAGTGATAGCACTAACTAATGATTCACTTTAAACATTACGTTCAATGAAATTTAGTTTCATAAGTTTAGGGTGTAAAGGGTCAAAAAGTGCCATCAAGCCGAACACGGCCGGGGGAAGACACGCACACCTTTATCCTTGACAACAGCCGCACCATGGCTGTTACCCTAAGGTAACAACAGCAAGAGGACGATGTCCGAAGGATACATTTCTCCACTGCACACAGAAAAAAGAAAATTCACAGACTACGTCAATCTCGGTACAGTATAATAACATCATTGTACAAGCTATATAGTAAGAGAAACTCAAAAGGCACTAGGAACTATCAATCTCTACAATTACCAGTAATCCAACCAAATAACGCTAACATCACTTCTGCCACTACGATCACTTCCTGGACCAGAGACAATATCGATCCTAGCAACAACACAAATCACACAACAGGCAAATGGCATTCAAAGGCTCTTCCACACTAGAGTAACATCGGGGCACATCAACCCCCTTCCAAAACTTCTGTCAACTCCCTATTCACAAACTTCCTTACCTTTTTACTTTTTTTCGCAAAAGTTTCAGCTCACATTGCATTCACGTTTGCCACAACAACTGACATTGCATTCACGTCTGCCACAACAACTGACATTGCATTCACGTTTGCCACAACAACGCACCAAATAAATCTCAATTCGAGCATACAACCAAATCACCTTTTTTAAAATCAAACCTCGACAAGGTGAATTTGCAATGTAAGGGCTTACACGAGTATTTTACAGCAGCCTACAATAACTGAAGACAGATAGAAGGACAGACAGGAAGACTGACGGACGGACAAAGAGAAAGAGAGACAGGCAGACAGACAGACAGACAGACAGACAGACAGACAGACAGACAGACAGACAGACAGACAGACAGATAGATAGATAGATAGATAGATAGATAGACAGATAGATAGATAGATAGATAGATAGATAGATAGATAGATAGATAGATAGATAGATAGATAGATAGATAGATAGATAGATAAATAGATAGATAGATAGATAGATAGATAGATAGATAGATAGATAGATAGATAGATAGATAGATAGATATATAGATAGATATATAGATAGATAGATAGACTGATTAGGCAGGTAAGCCGGTAGGTAGGTAAGTATGTAGATATATAGTAAGTAGGTGTGGCCGTTGTGGGTGGGGAATTGGGGGTTGCTGTTTAATTGCAGAGAGTGTTAGATCTAGAACTAGCTAGACTGCTAGAGTTGGAAATTTCTCCCTTACAGCCTTACGGGATTTTACCAGGTTCGGGGACTATCCTCTAAGGTGTTGTAGTTTGTGAGCAGTTAGTAAGAATTTATAAGTTTCTCAACAGACATTCCCTCCTTCCATTCATGGTTAAGGCTTAGCAATCAATTTACGACCTCTTTTGATGTCAACGTTTTGTTTAATAATCATAATATGTACATGATGGCGTGAAGTTACAGACATGCATTTTTCATTCATAATATAAAATGCAAGTCGCTCTCAATGATCTAGCATGGGGAATCGACACTTGTATGAATCAGGCTTATTCAACTCCTGTCTACTTTTTCTTTCCAAATACCAGTTTGCGTTGATCCAATTACATATAAGCTGTTCTACTTCAGATAGATTAATGCATTGTTCTCAATGGGTTACGTTATATGCTCATGTTCTGCAATTTGTCAATTGGTGCTTGTACAGGGCAGATTTCATCATCTCTGCATTTGACTCATAGGTGCAACTTGCAGCCATAAATTCTTGTCTAAATCTGCAACAATCGTTGAATTTCTACATGTCAATAATTGTATAGTAATTAGTTCCTACTTACAGACTTCGAATATAGAGTTTAAATACACAAAAATGCACTTTGAAGAGAACATGCCATCATCCCTGGAATTTCTGATTCTTCAACTTGAATAACTTTCATGCAGTAAAACCACTGCGTTATCAGCACAAACTTGCTTGTCTCACTAGCTAGACGCGTCCTTTTCAACTAACTAGGCTGTTGGGGAAATTCGCGTCCCTTCTAAATTTTTCTGAGCTCACGATTGGATAAAAATCACGTGACTAATTTTGACATGTAACGCGACTCTATCCTAATTAACATTTAATCTGTTTCTCGGAAAGTAGAAATTTATATGCTAATCTGGTTTTTTATAGCCTGTTTCCAAAGGAACAGCTATGTACACGGCTACATATAGATCCCGGGGCTCCGCAAATGTATCCCGTAGGGAGACATTTGAGTACTATCAATAACAAAAATTTATCCCCCAAAATTTCTAAGTTCAAAAAAAATTTTCTGAAAAATTTAAAGTTCAAAAATTTGTCTAAGTCCAAAAATATTTCAGAAAATTTAACGAAATTCCTACATCTGGGCTCCTATGTCTATATGGGACTGTCGTCTATAAAGGGGCCTTATAGATGGACATCATCTCCAAAAAATTGCAAACTATCTTTCACATCAATACATATTTCAACCAAATTTACAAATTGGCAACACTGACCAACAAAATCCTAAAAACAATCATAAGGTCATCACCAAAAAATGTGACGAGTGGCAACACTGGGAAATGAACAATAAAATATCTTATTTGCAGAACTTGGCTGCATTATCATAATCTATTACATTTCATTCACAATATAGTTGATTACATTCTCTTGGATATGGTGGGGGGTGTTATCTCTTTTCTGTTCCTGTTATTTGCTCCATATATAAGTCTGCAAGACTTAAAAAATCTTTTTTTTCTTCCTGGCGTACTTATTTATTTTATTTTCCAAGTACTCTGCAATATCCTTAGTAATGTCCAGGATCTCCAATTCCTATGGTAATGGCAATCCACTTTCATAAAATAGCCAATGTTTTCATGGGTACTCATCATTTTCTCTTTTTTTTTTTTTTTGGTAGTGAATGAGCCACTTGCTCATTATTACATGTAGAAAACATCTCTAGACATAATATGCATATTTATCAGACGATAATATAACTAGCATCATTTTTATAAGTAATCATTTTTCACAATAAAAGCATTAAAACCTCATGGCTTATCCTTATTTATTTATTTGTATGTTTCCTTGTTATTGACATTTTCCAAATGGTAAGTGTATAAATTCGTTCTAAGTCCGTCACTGTAGAAAAAATGTTCTATATTACATTCCTTTTTTTTTTTAAACTATGTGATGTCTGTCTCTAATATCCGTACGTCTGGTGGTGATCCTGTCCATTAGTCAGTATTTCTAATCATTCCTTCTTTTCTGTCAACACAGTATTTTTTTTCTGTGAACTCTTTCCTAGAAATATTATTTTATATATATATATTCTTCAAAGATCTTCTTTGACTTACCATACATTAATTTTCAAACATCTAATTATTCAGCAACCAACAGACGAATGTGTTACTATCATATTATGAAATATAAGGGAAAAGGAAAATATAGTTTCAAATCATCATGAATTTTCTACGTTGGGTTCCGTATTACTTTATTTCTCTGTTAAGACAACTGCTTATACTCTTGACAATACGTATCCATGTTGTCACTCTCAAGGCATCCTTGTATACCGTTTATATTTGTCTCCTTTTTTTTTTGTTTTTTGTATAATACCAATGTATCATTTATGGTGTTCCAATATCATTGTATCCATTCTAGTCCTCCTGTTATCTTGAGAATTCATCCTTAGTAACTCCCTATGTACCTTATCTAGCAATACATTTTTCAAAAACACATCAAACAATTATTTATGTAACAATCAACTGAGATGTAAGAACTTTTGACAATATGAGATGAAAAAAAATTTTGGGGTCATCACTCAAAAATGTGACATAGAGAGGAAGAAAAAATATTCAATTGATCGTGAGGAATCTACAATATCCTTATAAGACAAAGTGCCTGGTACTCTGACTACTATTTATCCATTTTATTTCTGGTTATCCTTGCATACAGTGTTCTTCTTCTTCTTCCATCCTTAGCCATCAACCGGCAAAGCAGTTTGTGGCCAGTACGCCTAGTGGCGTCTTAGGGCAACAACAAATTGATCAATCTATCGCTGTTTCCACCACGCCTAGTGGCGTCTTTGTGGAACAAAAACAGACCAAACAATCTATCATTGTTTCCGTAATCAGATTGGTTGGCAAGCAGGTGATCAGCCCACTGTGCATTGCATACAGTGTACCATTTCCATTTTCTTTATAAGTCCAATTCATCGCTCATGGTGCTCCAATATTTACAAAGTGGATCCTTCCTATTCCTCTTATTCTGTACTGGAAATACATCCTTATTAATTGTCCATGTACTATATCTGCGAATATTTATCAACAATATATCAACTAATCATTTATGGAACCATTTATACAAATGTCTAGACTTTACCAAAACATGAACAAAAACATGTCTTTTTACATATGTGCAATATTTCGACACCAACTCTGCCTTCGCAGGTCGAGGGTTAGTCAGAGTTATGTGGTGCCTGTAACATCCGCTGACTACAGCCAGATGGGCGACTTATGGTACTTAAAATTCAAAAATCTCATCCGTCAGTTATCTTAAGTGTGGGGCGGGGGTCTATTTCTTGGTGTCCTTGACAAAGTTTGCTGCATTTCCAATCTAGGTATTCTTTTCTTATGTCATAATATCTCCATGATATATCTGTGACATGTCTGTCCTTGGGATAACATTATTTATTTTTTTTTTTCAATACCTTCGGGGTGAGCAAATCTCAGTACGTCCAATTTCATCAATCATTTATTTTTTTCTCTCCTGTAATTCTGGGTATGTTATGAGTATATTAAATCGTCAATTTATTTCAACTATCTTACAACATTCTGTAATTCGTGATAAGGAATAGTCATTTGTTATACAACAATGTTCATATTACAAAGGCAATGAGCAAAAAGCAAAGAGATATCTTCTCCGAAAATGCGGATGTATCTCTATTTCGTTTACCTCTGGGCGTAGTAATTATTCAGTCATTATTATTATTTTTTTTTCATTATTTAATCTCCATTTTGTGTCCTTAGTACCTGTGGTTCCATGGGATTATCATAATCTATTTGTCCCTTGTCTACTGATAATCCTTCAATAATGACTTCAAATATGGTCCTCATATGTGCAACAATCATCTGCTCTGATTGTTCCATGTCCATGGTATTCATCCAATATTCCATTATCTCCTTGTCTTTGCTCGTATCCACGAAAGACTAAGATTATTGTTCCTCCAATGTTAATGTGGGGGATTTTGTGCATAAACATTACAACAAAATCGCAGCTGTGACAACATAAAGTTTCACCTTAATATAAAATGGCATCTTCATCATACATAACCAGTTGCTTCTTTATCTCATGTGTCATTAGTGGTTATCATGCGGTAATGGGGTATTTCATTTGCTAGGTCAGCATGTGCAAATGCTATTTCTTTAACATGGGCAAAGGCATCATCAACCAATAGGTGCAATTTGTTCAATCTGTGGTTAGCATATACTAATGCTCTCAAGGGATTCTTCATTTGCAGAAAATCAGCATGCGCAAATGTCATTGGGGTACTTGTGATAGGCAGTATCAACAAAATATTGTTGTAGTATCAGAGATCATGCTGGTGGGGTGTATGACTGGTATAGGGTGATTTATTTTCTCTTTTTCTTTTCTTTTATGTCGGCTGCTAACCTCAGGGCAGTCAATGTTTTACAATATTGGCTTATCATCATCAAAATGTGTGAGGGTGGCATATAAACATATAATACATCTTATAAAAAAAATTTCAATTGTTTTTCTCTTCTCATTTTTCTGTTATGTTTTTTCTCTTTTCATTTTTTTCTTTTCATTTCTTTTTTTTTTTTCTTTCCTGTTTTCTTGTGATTTCTTTTCTGTTTGTATCACAAGTACTAAAGAAAGATAAAAATCAATTCACTAAACACTAGATATACTATCAACATTCCTAACAGTAAATCCTAACCAATAGGGCTGCAAGTAATAGTTTAGGTTAGAATAGAATGAATATTGTAGCAGTATCTGTTGTCAATAAGTGGCAAGGAAAGGGTACATCAAGGATCTCCTGATTACAACATGATTGTAATTCCAAGGAATGAATATGATTGGGATTGAAAAGATCACAAGTCTAGAATGTCGTCTCAATATAGTGGAATGGAAAAAATAGTAAGTTAAAGATGTTGTAACAGTGGGGTGAAGGAAATCTTATTATAGAGAGTCAAGGTTGGGATATGGAATCTCCTTAGGAGAATGTTTAAAATTCTTGACAGTACTAATATACATCTGGGTCTAAAATAATAATGTACATTTTAAAAATAAATAATCCTGTGGAGAAAAATAGCATAACATGCAATACTAGTTTTGGGTATGAGTTATATGCTGTTAAGAGATGTCATAGTAGGAACAGTATGATTGATCAAGGTGATAGATATAAAGGAGTTTAGCATAATTTAGATCAAAGAAATATTAGTATGGGGTAAGAAAAACTACTGGTGTAAAGTGTCTGCATGAAAATGCACTAAGATGCGAAAATACAGGACTCTGGATCTGCAAGGACAAGAAGTCTGGTGAATGAAGCGTGGAATATGATCAGTTTCAAAAGTAGAGATCAATGTTATAACAGAATAGTGTGACACATGTGTTATAGGTAAGGTTTTGTAACATTCTAAATTTTAAGAAAATGTCTGTAACTAAATAATGTCTGTAAACTCGTAACACCATGTGTTATCAATTGTTTTGTCATTTTTATTTCACAAAATTATACTATCTAATGAAAATCCTCCGTGGGCTGGTCTTGATTTTTTCTCTGGCATCAGTAGTGGTATGGCTGGGAAAAAATACTTTCTCAGTGAGGCTTTGACATCTTAGTCTGGAAGCAAGTCATTTGAACTGTCAAAAACTGAAAATAGAGTACATGGGGAAAGTTAGTACATTGTTAAGAAGGTTTTTTTTTCACATATGCGTTGACCGTACATGGGATGGCATGTACATTGAAGACTTGAGGGGCGTGTCTCAGCAAAGTTTCTCAGGGCTAGGGGGGTAGAACTGTATTTCTCATAGTCTCTGCCCGCTTGTTGATTTGTTTCTCCAATTCTCGCAACGCCATAAGGAAGGCCGAATTGGGATCATCCGGTGTGGTGGTGGTTGCAATACTGGGTATAGCGTTGTTGACAGTGGGCACAGTACTGGAGATGGCGTTGTTGACAGGGTTGACAGTGAGTACAGTACTGGAGATGGTTTTGTTGACGTTGAGAGGTTGATGGGCAACTGAAGAAAACGTCAATGGTTGTACTGTAGCTGGAGGTGACATGACATTGACTGATTGTTGGGGCGCAGAGGAAATCGGTGATGATGGCAATGTAGCCTGGGAATGTGGGGCTGGATGTGACATGACTGGCGGTTGTGGCATTTCTACAAATGTAGCCACAGGAGGCGATTTGTGAGGCTCAGGAAAAAACGATTCAACTGTGGTGTGAACCTGTACTGGTGGGATGCTGAATATTGACTCGATACCACTATCTGAGTCTGATATACAGGACATTGTGTCGTCATCATGTACCTTGGAGTTTGGTACCAATAAGGTACTATCTGCATCACTGGTTTCAATAGAACTGGCTGTATCAATGTCTGTTTCTTGTTCGTATAGTTCCACTATTTCTCTGTCATTTTGTTCGTTGGGGTATGACAGAATTGTGCTGGGGCCGACACTGTAGTTTCTCATTTCTTGTTGCGTTTCGTCTTCTTAAAGATTGCTGGTATATGGTTCAACAATCTGTTTGGGTATAGTTTCTTCAGGATCTGAACTGGGGGTGTGATAGGTATCAGCTGACGATTTTTGACCGCGGGAGTAAGTTTGAGTATGGATATAAGTTGCTTTAGGAAGGTCTGTTTGTGTTGCTACACAAACCATCGTTGTTTTTGCACAAATTAACTTGGTTTTATTTGTTGTTGGTACTTGTTTTGTTGGCCTGGGTTGAGTATTCCAGGGAGTTGATTGTGCTAAATTTACTTGTTGGTATGTCTTGGCTGTCATTCCTGGTGTTATGGGACCGATGTGTGCTCTCCATCCGTCTGTTGTTAGGAGGCAAACTTGTCCGTTCCTAGATGTCATGTTACGAAACTCCCAAATTTTTCTTGTTTTAACTTCATTTATGAAATTTCGTACAGTCATTCTTTGAGCTCGTTTATTCAATGTGTTCCAGTGTTTGTTAGCTGCCGTCGTGTGCCTTGACGTGCTGTCATTATACCTGATCGATGATAGTATACGAGGTCTGCTTTCTGTTCCTCTGTGGCGATAATATGGAGGTGTTTGTCTCATGGGGGCATGGGATTTTGTGTGCTGGGGATTCGAACGGGGAACAGCGTGGATCGGATACCTCCGTTTCTGCCATGTGCTATGTGGTTTTTCGTATGTCCGGTAATCAATAAATCGTCTATCTCTGTCAAGCTGAGGACGACTTTTACGTTGATATATGTTGTTTCTACTGTAAACACTGTAACTTCGCCTATCCGCGTATGTTACTTTACGATGGGTTGAACAACTGTCATCATCTTCATCCGGGGTGTAGGATTTTCTGTTTCCTTCATGAGAAGGGTTTTCGCTTCGTCTGTGTACGTGTTTAGAAGTATAGCAACCTCCCGTTGTAGAGTTGTATAACATTTCTTCCATTTCAATAAAACCTGCATTAGGTTTCTGTAGGTCTACAGCATAATAGCTTCCAGTATGCGAGCCATATACATATTTATCTGGGGCAGTGGGATGTGCGTCTACTTTAGGATAACTTCCTGGCAGACAATATTCATTTCTCTTGTTGAAATTGGGCGGGTGGCGCGGAACGTGTTTGTTATGCATTGTCCAGGTATTTTCGTGTGTCAAACGATAGCTGTATGGGCTGGCCTGCCTATACTCTTGTTGTCGATACATTTTCCAGTCTTATTTATTCCTTGTCCTTATGCCCTAGGGTTGATTATAGTTGGATTTTCTCTGCTCTTTGTAGAGGACTGGTCACTAGGCAACAAGTTGTATTGTGTGCAAATGCAACAAGGTCTTGGATTATCTAGCATGGGATAATCGACACTTGTATGAATCAGGCTTATTCAACTCCTGTCTACTTTTTCTTTCCAAATACCAGTTTGCGTTGATCCAATTACATATAAGCTGTTCTACTTCGGCCAGATTAATGCATTGTTCTCAATGGGTTACGTTATATGCTCATGTTCTGCAATTTGTCAATTGGTGCTTGTACAGGGCAAATTTCATCATCTCTGACATTTAACTCATAGGTGCAACTTGCAGCCATAAATTCTTGTCTAAATCTGCAACAATCGTTGAATTTCTACATGTCAATAATTGTATAGTAATTAGTTCCTACTTACAGACTTCGAATATAGAGTTTAAATACACAAAAATGCACTTTGAAGAGAACATGCCATCATCCCTGGAATTTCTGATTCTTCAACTTGAATAACTTTCAATGCAGTAAAACCACTGCGTTATCAGCACAAACTTGCTTGTCTCACTAGCTAGACGCGTCCTTTTCAACTAACTAGGCTGTTGGGGAAATTCGCGTCCCTTCTAAATTTTTCTGAGCTCACGATTGGATAAAAATCACGTGACTAATTTTGACATGTAACGCGACTCTATCCTAATTAACATTTAATCTGTTTCTCGGAAAGTAGAAATTTATATGCTAATCTGGTTTTTTATAGCCTGTTTCCAAAGGAACAGCTATGTACACGGCTACATAGGCAGATAGATAGATAGGTAGGTAGTTGGTTGGTTGGCTGGTTGGTAGTTGGTTGGTTGGAAGGTAGGCTGGTTGGTTGGTTGATTGGTAGGTAGGCAGGCGGGCAGGCAGGTAGGTAGTTACGTAGGTGGGTATGTTAATTTAAAGACTGATTGGCATCGACGTATTGAATGCTAGATCACGATAACTCTTCATTGCTAACAGCTGCAGTTTACACAGAAAAATCCCATTTCACATTTGAACGGAATCTGATTAGCTAAAAGCTGAAGAATTACAGGGGAAGCAAATTTTGTTTCACTCTCTTGCAGGAAGTAAAGTGAAGCATGGGTGAACTCAGTGCAGACGCTAAATGGAATCTGACTCGTTGACATGTTATGTCCGTTGGAAAAGATAGACTTGAAATATGATTTCCTACATTCCTGGTTCAACTGGTGATGTCTTCGAGTTCTTGTCACTAAGATAAAATGCTTCAAGATTTTAATATTTATCTTGTCCTTTCACCGCTCACTTTCGGACTCTTTCAGGCTCTCTACTTAAAATTTCATTTTTAAAAATTGTTTTACTCATGTGTGCTTCTATGTAAAAGCTTCTCCGCTGTTTTTGTATTTCAGTTTCTTCTGTTCTTCAAGGATACACATTTGCTTATATTATTTTATCTTTCTCACAAGTGATCTATTTCACACGGGAGTTTCCACAACTTTTAAAATAAGCACATAAGGTTATTTCTATAAGTACCAAACTTAGTAGCATAGGTGATCATGTTTCTCCACAACTTCCGGTCTTCAGTACTGTTTATCATTTCTGTTCTTGACTGCATTCCATGTCATGATAACAAACTGCCCAGTGTATTCCTATCGTTGTCGTCCTCTTGTCCAGCAATCTTTGTGTTGTCACAAAATATTCCAGCTTTATTCTTATAACATGCCCATAGAAAGTGCATTGCTTCTGTCTAATGTGAGTAATTTTTTTTTAAAAATAAAGTTTTGCCTCGTTTTGGCGAGGCGCGTCCCGTTCAACCTAGTCATTTATATTAGGGCATATATCCAAACACAAAAGTCCCTTACGTCTGATATATAAATAATGTGAGTAATAAGCTTCCTGTGTGCAGGATATCCTCATGACTATTTTTAGCGTCTATGGTTTTCTTAATATTCTTCTGGAAACCTACCCTCTAGGGATTTTCCTGATTGTTTATTAGTTGTCCATGATGTGGAATCCTAGCCGGTGCTACGGAGTTCGTGCACTGTGCTGAGATCGTCCTTGTGTTATCTAAGGGATGAGATCAGAGCACTGATGGATTTGTCCGTGTGCAATGAAGAAGGTCATTAAATCCAATGCCATGACTCACTTTTATATGTTACAATTGGTTCTATATAACACTAAAGAAATCTCTTTCTTACTTCCATTGACAAAGAGTTGTTGCATAAAATACTCTGCATTTTAAATAACGCAGTTTTTGCCTGAATCATTTACATGCGATTATGCAGCATTATATAAACGACACTTCTAGAGAGACTTAACGGGCGTTCCTCTTCAAAACTATTGTCACCGGTGTGGTGTGTACTTTTATTTATCCTATCCCAAGTTAGATCTTTACTGGCTTAAAGCCCGCCAGAGGTTATAATTTCTTGGGTCATGTTTAAAAGATGACCAGGCTTGTTCGTTCCTCTTATGATGTTACAAGTTGGAGAGAATAGTGGTAGAGATGTATGAACTTGAACAGTACATCTAATTTGAACCAACTGACATACAATTATCCAACAGCTTCGTTCGTTAACAAGGAACTTTTATATAACTCGAACTGGTTGAATATCATCAGGCGATTTTCATTAAAGGTGCATATTTACATAAAATACAGTCTTGGTAAATTTTCTCATCATCTACAATGTATCATCCATCCTTAAAGCATCCAGGGTGGCTCATAACATTTTTCTTCACCGTCATATTCTTCCAATTTCTTAATAATAATAATCTCGTAGTTGGCTACTTCTTCAGATGGTTTCCTTAATGTTTATTTTCTCCTGTATCCTTTTCATTTTGATTCTATATAACCTTCTTTGCCCTCTTCATTAGTTTCTATGTCCCATTTCACATAACTGAGCTGAAATAAAAACGAAATATTTCGATGGTTTCTACTTACGTGGGTATACCACTAAACAACATCTGCATGTGTATAGATTTACACATCCAAGAAATATCTCTCTCTGCAACTGCAGCATGGTCGAAAGATTATTAACTTATAATCTATAACGTTGAATATCTCGACGTGGGATAAAGACGGTCACAAACGCGTCTTTAGGCACTGCTCAACTCCATACAACTGACTGCCCGAATATTCTCTTGCAGCCGGCCTCATAGTGCGTGCTTTGCTGGCTACTTTTCATTGGTTGGAGTTCTATTCTATTCAATTATTTACTGGTCACTCCCTCTCGTTGTCTTACCGGGGGTAAAGCTGTTCCTATCTACGTCACTAATCTCCATAACAACTGCCGCCTAAACTAGCGTGGTTTGTGTAAAAGCTGACCTAGTCGATTTCTACCACCACTCTACACTGCTCTTAGTGTCTCGGGTTATTTTTATATTAGTTAAAAATCTTGCTTGCTTATTTAACATTAATAGTGAATGATAGTTTTATTATTTTATTATAACTAGACTCTAGCACGAATAAATGCTATGGTGGTGGGTCATACGGCCACACTATATACCTCCCATATTTAAAAAAAGTACTCTCAGTTCTCTCGTACTGTTCTAGTCAGATATGAAATGAGGTATTCACAAACAGTAGTTATTGAAATATGAAAAAGACTTAGTGAGCATTGAGGATATCAGTGGTATGGTTGGGTCCGCAGCAGTGAAGCTACATATCAACAGAGAAAAGGTTAAGTTGTAAGAATGAACTAATATACAACTGATATCAAGGCTTTAAGAAACACCCTTACAAGATGTTAAATCTTACAAACATCTTGGTAGCAATATAAACAATAAACTGGAGTCCCAGTGGAACAAGAGATGACAAGAAGACGCTGATGGTAGATTAGACACACATTGAGGAAACCTAATATCAGCATTACAAGGCCATCCTTGTTCTGAAAAGTTCCAGAGTAACAGGTACAGTGAGACTAAAACACACCAAGAACGAGACCTGGACACAGAGATGAAAGGGGCAAAGAAGACATGGAAAGACCTGGCACAGGACATAAGAACTTGGCATGAATGTGTTGGAGACCTATGCTCCTTACAAAGTTGAAGGATCACCGATAAATGACTGCTGAACATCTACTTCAAAGATGCCCAACATATGAGGAACAGAGAAAGCGCAAATGGCCACCACTATTACCATTCACTGAAAAGCTCAACGGAGATGTCAACAGCCTCAGACTGACCATTGTTTTTGTTTTTGTTTTTGAACATTTTCAAGTTGACGTCTGAGGGTGAACGAAGAAGAAGAAGGAAGTTGAAGGACAATGAAGAAGATGGTGAAGATTATCAAGTGCTCTAGTGTAGAAGATTATCAAGTGCTCTAGTGTAGAAGATTATCAAGTGCTCTAGTGTAGAAGATTATCAAGTGCTCTAGTGTATAAGATTATCAAGTGCTCTAGTGTAGAAGATTATCAAGTGCTATAGTGTAGAAGATTATCAAGTGCTCTAGTGTAGAAGATTATCAAGTGCTATAGTGTAGAAGATTATCAAGTGCTCTAGTGTAGAAGATTATCAAGTGCTCTAGTGTAGAAGATTATCAATTGCTTTAGTGTAGAAGATTATCAAGTGCTCTACTGTAGAAGATTATCAAGTGCTCTAGTGTAGAAGATTATCAAGTGCTCTAGTGTAGAAGATTATCAAGTGTAGAAGATTATCAAGTGCTCTAGTGTAGAAGATTATCAAGTGCTCTAGTGTAGAAGATTATCAAGTGCTCTAGTGTAGAAGATTATCAAGTGCTCTAGTGTAGAAGATTATCAAGTGCTCTAGTGTAGAAGATTATCAAGTGCTCTAGTGTAGAAGATTATCAAGTGCTCTAGTGTAGAAGATTATCAATTGCTCTAGTGTATAAGATTATCAAGTGCTCTAGTGTAGAAGATTATCAAGTGCTATAGTGTAGAAGATTATCAAGTGCTCTAGTGTAGAAGATTATCAAGTGCTATAGTGTAGAAGATTATCAAGTGCTCTAGTGTAGAAGATTATCAAGTGCTCTAGTGTAGAAGATTATCAATTGCTTTAGTGTAGAAGATTATCAAGTGCTCTACTGTAGAAGATTATCAAGTGCTCTAGTGTAGAAGATTATCAAGTGCTCTAGTGTAGAAGATTATCAAGTGATCTAGTGTAGAAGATTATGAAATGCTGTAGTTTAGAAGATTATAAAGTGCTCTAGTGTAGAAGATTATCAATTGCTCTAATGTAGAAGATTATCAAGTGTTCTAGTGTAGAAGATTATCAAGTGCTGTAGTGTAGAAGATTATCAAGTGCTCTAGTGTAGAAGATTATCAAGTGCTCTAGTGTAGAAGATTATCAAGTGCTCTACTGTAGAAAATTATCAAGGGCTCTAGTGTAGAAGATTATCAAGTGCTCTAGTGTAGAAGATTATCAAGTGCTCTAGCATAGAAGATTATCAAGTGCTGTAGTGTAGAAGATTATCAAGTGCTTTGGTGTAGAAGATTATCAATTGCTCTAGTGTAGACGATTATCAAGTGCTCTAGCATAGAAGATTATCAAGTGTTGTAGTGTAGAAGATTATCAAGTGCTCTAGTGTAGAAGATTATCAATTGCTCTAGTGTAGAAGATTATCAAGTGCTCTAGTGTAGAAGATTATCAAGTGCTATAGTGTAGAAGATTATCAAGTGCTGTAGTGTAGACGATTATCAAGTGCTCTAGTGTAGAAGATTATCAATTGCTCTAGTGTAGAAGATTATCAAGTGCTCTTGTGTAGAAGATCATCAAGTGCTCTAGTGTAGAAGATTATCAAGTGCTCTAGTGTAGAAGATTATCAAGTGCTCTAGTGTAGAAGATTATCAAGTGCTCTAGTGTAGAAGATTATCAAGTGCTCTAGTGTAGAAGATTATCAAGTGCTCTAGTGTAGAAGATTATCAAGTGCTGTAGTGTAGAAGATTATCAAGTGCTCTAGTGTAGACGATTATCAAGTGCAAAGTGTAGAAGATTATCAAGTGCTCAAGTGTAGAAGATTATCAAGTGCTCTAGTGTAGAAGATTATCAAGTGCTCTAGTGTAGAAGATTATCAAGTCCTCTAGTGTAGAAGATTATCAAGTGCTCTAGTATAGAAGATTATCAAGTGCTCTTGTGTAGAAGATTATCAAGTGCTGTAGTGTAGAAGATTATCAAGTGCTCTAGTGTAGAAGATTATCAATTGCTCTAGTGTAGACGATTATCAAGTGCTCTAGTGTAGAAGATTATCAAGTGCTCTCCTGTAGAAGATTATCAAGTGCTCTACTGTAGAAAATTATCAAGGGCTCTAGTGTAGAAGATTATCAAGTGCTCTAGTGTAGAAGATTATCAAGTGCTCTAGCATAGAAGATTATCAAGTGTTGTAGTGTAGAAGATTATCAAGTGCTCTAGTGTAGAAGATTATCAATTGCTCTAGTGTAGACGATTATCAAGTGCTCTAGTGTAGAAGATTATCAAGTTCTCTAGTGTAGAAGATTATCAAGTGCTCTAGTGTAGAAGATTATCAAGTGCTCTAGTGTAGAAGATTATCAAGTGCTGTAGTGTAGAAGATTATCAAGTGCTCTAGTGTAGAAGATTATCAAATGCTCTTTTGTAGAAGATTATCAAGTGCTCTAGTGTAGAAGATTATCAAGTGCTCTAGTGTAGAAGATTATCAAGTGCTATAGTGTAGAAGATTATCAAGTGCTGTAGTGTAGACGATAATCAAGTGCTCTAGTGTAGAAGATTATCAATTGCTCTAGTGTAGAAGATTATCAAGTGCTCTAGTGTAGAAGATTATCAAGTGCTCTAGTGTAGAAGATTGTCAAGTGCTCTAATGTAGAAGATTATCAAGTGCTCTAGTGTAGAAGATTATCAAGTGCTCTAGTGCAGACGATTATCAAGTGCAAAGTGTAGAAGATTATCAAGTGCTCTAGTGTAGAAGATTATCAAGTGCTCTAGTGTAGAAGATTATCAAGTGCTCTAATGTAGAAGATTATCAAGTGCTCTAGTGTAGACGATTATCAAGTGCTCTAGTGTAGAAGATTATCAAGTGCTCTAGTGTAGATTCGGTGGTCTATGAAGAGACTCAAAAAGTATGGCCACTGCTTTGTAAAAAGGAGACTAAAATGAGGATATGATCAGGGCAGCTCCAGAGGATCTCATAGAAGAAGAGGAAAGACAATGACAACAGCTACTTCAAGGATGTTTCTTTAAGAGGAAACTAGTATGAGGTTGTGCATGGCCTTGACATCCTACTATTTAAACCAAGTCAGGACGACTCAGGAGACGATGGGCGGGACTGGGGGGTGCGAAGTGAGAAAGAAGCAGAACGCATAATGCACCAGACACCAGAACAGGAAATGAAGAAGAATGTGGATACATCGACAGCTAGCTAATAAATTTCCAAAATATTCTCTTGTCGGCACACTAAAAAAACATAATTGATGTCTGCTTGAGTGCTATTTTTGTAATAACATGTAAGAAACAAAATATGGCTCAGATAGCTGACTCAGTTAAAGAGGGCGCCTGGTTTGCAATTATAAATGAATACAGGGAGACAGAATGCGAGAAAAGTTGGAAGAATTCACCAATGAATGCAATAATTTTTCCGAGAACGAATTCACAAATGGGGGCAACTTCGGACATGTCGATTTCGGACAAATTAAAATGTCACGTAAGATGTTATAATATAAATAGAAAACAAAACAAAATATGGACGTTATCACAGGAAATTTTTTTCTTTGTATACCAGGTCGCTGTATCTTTTGTTTAGCATGTATTATTCATAGCAAGCATTTGTTTTTTAATTTGATGCTATGCAGAAACTTTTGTTGATAGCATTACCAGGCAGTGTTTGTTCTTGAATCGCTAGGGCAGTGTTTCTCAACCGGTGTGCCGCGGCACACTAGTGTGCCACCACGCCTATCAAAGTGTGCCGCCAAAATTTTGTAAATTTACTACATGAAGTATATTTTTAGTGATCATGTAATGTAAAACTGATCTTACAGCTTGAATTCATTCAATAATAATTGGAACTGTTAACTGCTTTGGACAAAAATAGATATACTTCAAAATTATTTTAAACAATTAAAAGAAAATCAAATTGAGAGTTTGTTTTCGTTATTCTAAAGTACCCTCAAATTAGTGTATTTAATTTAGTATATATCAATGTAATTGTTTATTCAGGCGCGGGGTCAGATAGGTGAGCCGCAGATTTTTAGAAAATTGAAAAGTGTGCCGTCAACACAAAAAGGTTGAGAAACACTGCCCTAGGGCAAGAAAAATAAAGACAGACAGAAGAACACACGGAGAAGAGAGCTACAGTGTGAGAGAGAAATACAATTAATAAAAAGACATGTAAAGACCTTGACCGGATAGCTCACGACGGGAAGACTTGACATGTGTGTGTTCAAGGCCTATAGTGCTTGGGCAGCTAATTAGTATTGACTTATTAGTATCGATACTTTTACCAAACTCTTACTTTAATATTTATGGCTTCTAGTAATAAAATAAGTTACGAATGATAATAATAATAACACAGAAACAACTAACGCTTAGTACAGGGATAATTTCAAATTATATGAATTAAATAAGCTGCTCCTCTTGTATCTAGCCGTAGAGAAATTCATCAAACACTTTATACCATTAGTCACAAAAAGGTATGCAGTTGACAGAGACCTTGAAGATACGCTAAGTAAGAAGATCAAAGTTATTTTTAAGTAAGTCTTCTTCTTCCTCGTTCGTCCTGAAAAGAACGTTGGTTGCGTTGTGTCTGTTTACACCGGAGCTACGATATCTGCGCCTTTCGGCCGACACATCCGACTTCAGCACGGCATTTTTTGGGACCGGGTTTATCTTCCCTCTTCGATCCCTACTCTCTCAGCCAGACTGCAGTGATGCAGCCTGTTTCCAGGACCACCACGTGGAGGTGGAGTAGGGTCTTGGTCAGCTCTGGTTCGCTGACCTTGACGCAAGCAGTCAAGCTATGGGTCGCTGACTGCATTCTCTATTGCTGCATCTTTGGGTCCCTTAAGTAAGTCTGAGAAGCGGCAGACAAGAAAACTCGATTTATGCATCAAAGAGCAGTAGTTAGATTACATAATAATAACCGGAGTGTAATTGGGAATGTGAAAAACATATACGATCAAAGAATAAAAACATGGTTATTATGAATATATACATTTTCTGTAATGGCGTGTCCAGGTTACCAACTGCCTTTTCTCACAGACAAAAAATTCTTCTAGAATAAGTTACAGCTGATGAATGTCAAGTACAGTCGCCATTTTAAAAGAATTTTATATAAATGACATCAGCGGGAACCGAATGAACCAAGCCTGAACATAAATGAGAAAAATATAGTTACGACCTGAAAAAAAGCAATTAATAATAAATAAAAATAAATAGCCAATTGTTTCAGCATACCCTTGTCTTACTAGTGAATTGTTTAATTCCTTGACTGTTTTTTCCAGACCTTAGTCAACAGTCTTTTAAGTGGACAAAGGCAAAGATATGGCAACAAACAAAAACAAAACGGACATTATATTTGTCCGTCTTCATTATATAGATACATGGAAAAATTCCTAACAACTGAAGTGGGGAGAAGAATAGAAGATTATAATCGATACGATGAACAGGGCTTCTAATGTAGTATAGAACAAGACGACACCAAAGGCTGCATCGTTTAAAGAAAAAAAAAAAGTCTAGTTGCCTGCAGAATTATGCCTTCAGTTATATACAGCTAGGAGATCTAGATGACTAATCGATAAAGCACTCAGTGCCAATGTCTCGGCTGTTTAACGTCTTCCCGTTGAACGCACGTCCCTAATCCACATCTTCTGTATGTCACTGTCTCCACCACTCTCCAAATGTATTATCTATCCTTCATCTTTCACCACCGTGTGTACTTGATTTCTATTACGATTTTGTTTGTTTCTTTGGGGGTTTTTTTTCGCATTTCGCCTCCCTCCACACTAGCCCGTCCATCTATTTTATTTTTAAAAATCTGTTTCTAGTTTTTAATTGCATTCAGATGGCACTTCATATCCGCATCTATTCTAGTGGCCATTTTGTTAATTAATAATGCTGGAGCATCACCACCGAAGTCTATTAACAAGTCGAATCATTTTGTGTTATTTTTTATGTTTTTAACTTAGTTCTCGCTTTCTTTCTCTCTTGCTGTTTTAGGTTGTCCCTGACGAAGGTCCTGGGGCCGTAACGTAGACAATTCCCTTTCTTCTTTGTCTCAGTAAAACGCGTCACTTATTTTCGTTTACAAGGCCATACTTGTCCACCTCCCTTTTGCTGTGGGTTCCATATTAGTATTAAAGATTTTATACTACAGACCTGTGTTATGATACACAACTTAAAAATACATAATATTTGTCGTACTAAAACCTCTGTAACCAACAATAATAAAATCCTTTCAGCATTTTTGGATAATAACAATACGGTTTTCCAAATGGTTTTCATCCATCGCTTTTAAACTCTCCACAAAGTATATGCCTTCAACAAACGTATGCCTCCTGTCCAGTACCATCAGCTCAATGTCTTTCCATGTTTACCTCGTTCCTTTCAGTTATGTCTACAGTTTTCTTCTCAGTGTGTTTGTCTGTCCTCCCTCTTCTCCTCTTTGCCCCGAGGATTCAAGAACAAGGACTATCTTGTATTGTTACCAACAGATGGTCCTATCCATCACCAGCGTCTTTTTTTCTCATCTCTTATTCCACGGGCACTTGTCTGACTCTTGTACTCAATTCCACATTGGTGACCTTGATGTAATAACACCAAGTCTCACCTCGTTCAATAGCAGACTGTCAAATACTTTATGAGTTCTGATACCATGCCACCTAATCTGATTACGTTCGAATTCATGATTTACTGTACGGATTTTTCATTTTTTTTTTTTCATTTCATTTTATTTATTTTTTTCTTGCTTGTTTACAGAAAAATACTTAATTTTGATTATGACTGCATACTGTAAACGTACGCTGTTATATTATCTTTATAATGTTGCATGCCTTCATATTAATTCTTTAAGTAACATGTGGGAATGAAAGGATATAATATGCAAGATAAATGAGAGTGGAAGGGCAGAATGTTAGACGGGCCTGCGCGCCCAATTCTTAACCGTTCGAAAATAAAGTTTGATCGTTCGTTCGTTTGTCAATCCTTCTATTCTACGCAAGCTCTTGCTTCTTAAGGTATAAAACTAAATCCTTGACTACTTTTTACATATAAAATTCATTTTGTTGACAGTAATATTTTCCATTACGATCAAACACACTAAGACAACTAGAAAAGCCTACAAAGCCATAATAGCAGGCCGGGTATTTTTAGTTGAGACCACCACCACGAAATTCGATTTCATCCGCCATTCTGAACCTCCCCCCTCCCACAGGGAGCTGCATAGCCCATTTCTTACAGATTAGGACGGTTGTTGTTTTGGGTTTTTTTTTTCCTTAACATCCTTCGATCGTTTCTTGGCAGCCGGTCATATGCATTTCCAGGCTACTATTTCTTCTTCTTCTTCTTCTTCTTCTTCTTCTTCTTCTTCTTCTTCTTCTTCTTCGGACACTCTCAGACGTCAACTTGAATATGTTCAACGAAAGCAATGGTCAGCTTGAGGCTATCTCTATCTCCATAGAGCTTTTCCAGGAATGGTACTGGTGATGGCCACAAGTGCTTTCTGTGTTCCTCATATGTTGGGCATCTTTGAAGCAGATGTTCAGCATGATTTTATCGGCGGCACAGTCACACTAATTGGGAGTTCCTATCTTTAGCTTGTTGAATGGGTGGTATCTCTATCTGTTGTGGCCCATGCGGAGTCTGAAGATTATCACTTGTTCTCTTCTGTTGAGCTGGTAATATGCATCATTCTTTTGTGTGGCCTGGATGTTCTGCTTCATTTCATATTCACTCTGCTCTAGATCTTTATTATTACACTCGTCAGATCGGTATTGCTTACTTTATTTACGTCTCTCTCTCTTTCTCTCTCACCCTCTCTCTCTCTCCTCTCTCTCTATCTCTGTCCTCTCGTACATGGCAAACGGCAAACACATTTCGTTGAAAATTAATAATAAATTAAGGGTCATGGCAGTGACGTTGGAAGTGGCTACGACACACCTGTCGTGAAATGACGTCTGTTTCACATCACGAATTCTAATAACTATGGCAATACGGCGCACCATACATTGTAAAAAGATATGATACACCGACCAATGAAAACGCTTTTTTTGGTCCCGTGTTTACAACTGCTGGGAAAAATAAAGATGGCAAGACCCTATTTGTGTAACATGATTAACTTCAGGATTTTACTACAGAAGTATAGAAGAAGTACCACTTGGCAGAGGTTATCAAAACAATATTAGGGATGTTACTCTACCCGTAAGTATTAATACTTTTACTAATAATATTATAGGACGGGAGAAATCTTAGGTTAAATGCATTCGAAGCTTCAGGTTGGCCTAAGTTTAGCTGTTTAAACTATGCATAACAGAAAATGCGAGTAGTAACCAAAAAGATTATTATATAGATATGTAAAGCCTAATTAGAAGTATAAGGTAAGCTTTAATTGACTAAAATCGCATCAGGAATGACGAAGATAATTTAAAAAGTAGTTTTCCTACATTTTACAAAAGGCCAAATGGTACCCACATTTTCGGATAGTTATTGCATTCCTAGGGGATTTCATCTCTTACGTCCGAGGTCAGCCTATAAATAGACTTGCCTAAACAAACTCCGGTGAGTCACGATTTGAAAAACACAGAGAGCGGGGAAAGCAGAGCATATATTAATGCCAGCGTTTGCCTTCTGCACTTGTTAGCAGACCTTATTCAACCATTGAGGGCTAGTCTATGTGTGTACCTGAGGGTTTAATCCTTTAACCAAAAGTCTCCAAATCAAAAGAGGCTGCTCTTACAAAAGTTGCAACGAACGCAGTGCCAGTTGGTGATAGCAGGCCCGTCATCACGTTTGTAACTACTGGAACGAGTTCATGTGAATTTTATATCCAGCATATAAGGTAGCCATCTGCAGTGACTAAGATAAGTTGCTTAAGGCAACTGTGCAGCTTATCCAGACTCAATAAAGACATAACTTCATCCAGTTGGTGATGACCAAACTAGTATAGTGTTTCTATAAACTTATAGTAATAATAATAAACAATTCTACAAGTGTGTAGTAAAATCTGTGAGAACAAACGCTAAATTCCATAGAATTGTACTCCCAATGCTAATATATAAAACCAGCCCGTGTGTTAGGCTTAGAATACTTCGACTATGCCAGTCGGGGAATCTAACGTATGCAGTAGTCAGGCTTATACACGATCTCGACTTCAATACTAAAGCTTTGCAAGCTTTGGGCGCCGTTCGGTCTGCATGCCTAAATAGGTTTGAGACGGCGTGACCTTAGTTCGTGTTTAACCATTTAATTTGAATAGGAGAGGAAAATTAAGGTTAACGTCCGATAAGGAGTGTCACGGTTCGTGTTTACCAATTTAAAATTGAAGCATTGTAGGGAATAAAAAGATACTAGGAATTGGAAAGACATACAAGAATAAATATGTACTGACTGTGTAATAGATAACAGCAGGATTAATAAGTATGTATGAGTATTTAAAACTATTAAGAAATAAAGAAGTTGGACAGAAGACAGATAGACTTGAAAATCTTTCTCAGTTTCGCCCGTAGGTAGGGGGGTAAAAGGGGAAGGAGTCCTTAATTTGAATATTTGAGGTCAGTTTTATTTGAAAAGGAACGCTATTCACGAAACAGTCTCTGATTGGCTGTAGTGTAATAGACTAACGGTTGTATAAAACCAATTAGTAGTTGGTATTCGGGGCCACTTGTTAACTGAAATTGATACACTAAGGACGTTGTTGTTATAGACAAGGCAAGAGTACTGTCTTGGTTGCTAATTCTGCATAGCAGCTATCTGGATTTGTTACCATATATCGCCCTATTCAACAAACTTGGTGTATAAAATTTTCTTTGATTGCGGTAATTATGAAAACCTTTATATTAACATTTATATTGTCATTTTTATCATTATTATGTATGCATTATTGAATTTGTATGAACCTTAAAGGGGAAACATTTATCTGGAGGGAAGCTAACATCAAAACTCTGTGTTGTTTCACAGCGTTATTAGGAAACAGTATTAACCTGGTGTAGAAAAGCCAGGCAGGCTCTCTGCCATATGGGGAGAGAAGAAAAGTAAATATGATGAAAAAAATGTTGTGTTATGACATAAGACCAGGAAGATCACTGGCCGTCTTCTTCAGCAAGTCACCGTGATTGTACATGACTTGATAGTATTAATGTAAAATGTTTCCTTTATCAAGGAAAATGTCAAACGGTGGTTTGAAAGTCATTTATCCAGAAAGGGGTACCAACCAAATTGAGAACGTTAACTAATTGTTTAGTTACCATACTGATGTCTGATGATATTGCCATGTTAGAATAATGAAAGAGAGAGATTATTAGATGCTGAGTGGGACACATTTGTATTGTTCCAGAGTTTCATCTACGAGTGAGCCCAGGTGATCTAACACCTGTCCCTAAGTTCTGCAGTGAGGCCTAAATACTGAGTGCCTACACAGTGATTTACCTATAGAAGCAGAATCGTGTCTTGGCAGTGGAGGCTGGCGTTTTATACATACTTCAACCAGCCTGGTTCCAGAGACCTCAGATAAGACTTGTCTGGGAAATTGATTTCACAAACACTTCACTCTCTCAGTTTTCACAAAAGATAGAGTATCAGACAGTGAGGAACAAAAAACGTTCAATAAACTTGTACCCTTTTCTAGGAGCAAGAGATACTTGACATTTTACCAGCTTGAGACATATAAGTAATTGTGGGAAAACACTGACTCAAGGACAGTTGTAAAATAATTGGTTGTAAATAATTTCATTATCATGTTGAGTTGATTATTCCTGTGTCAGAAGAATAACTAGATACAGGAAAATAAATTTAAAAAAAAAATAAGTTACATTCCAAACTTTACCCAGTGACTTGTTTAATCATTGTTTATTAGTAATAGGTGTAGTTGTTGTCCTGTTCATATACTTCATCACATGGCATATACCCTAGACACTTGCTAGACAACATACACACACCAATACACTTTAGTAGGGGAAGATATATAATCGGGTGAGGTCGTGGTGGAAGCAGACAGGTACCCTGTAAACATATTTGTATTTAATAAACCTCAGGGACTTGCATAGCTGACCTCACACCAGATACGAGTAATATAATATTGAAACCAATATAACAATCAATTCACCACATTAATTGGGACGCTCTTCCGGGATTTAAAGGTTTTTAGTACCCTACATTAAGTGAGTCACTAGTCCCAGTATTTGTAAAATATAATAGTAAAAATAATCTGAGAGTGGTTTGAGATATCATTGCCTTTGTCTTGTGTTTAGAGTTGGTTAATTAGTTAAGGTAGTGGATAGTATTTCATATTGTTAACTATAAAATGGCAGATATGGCCAAATACAGATCTGCTGCTGTGCAGACTGCAAGGGAAATGAATTTAGATGGGCAAGCTCTGATTCAGTATGTGACATCAGAGTGCGATAAGTATATGGAAAGGGAAGATAAGATATTAGCTGAGGAGAAGAGAATTATGTTAGAGGATGCTAGGGAGCTTAAGAAATTAGAGGCTGATAGGGAGGCTGAGATTAAGAGGCTGCAGTTGGAGGAGAAGAAGCTTGAGGCTGAGGCCAGAAAAGAAGAAAAGAGGTTGGAGGCTGCCAAGGAGGAGAAGAGATTACAGATGGAGGCTGAGAAAGAAGAGAAACGGTTACAAAGGGAACATGAGTTGCGACTAAGGGAGTTGGAGTTACAAGGCCATGCTCCTGATAATGGAAGTAGCTCATCCACCTCCGACTCTGCTGCAGGCCAGGTTGCCTCAACCTCAGCCATGGGGTTCCAGTTGGACCCATTTGTAGAAAAAGATGATGATATTGAGTCATTTTTATCTAGATTTGAAAGGTTAGCTACTATGTATGGACTAGAGAAAGAGAGATGGAGTATGAAGGTATCTCAGGGGCTTAGGGGAACCTCTTATGAGGTCTTCGCCAAACTGAGCAAGGATGATCAGGATGACTACGACATTCTTAAGCAAGCTCTTCTAGTTAGATATGAGAAAAATAGTGAATTTTACAGAAAGAAATTTAGGGATGCCAAACTGTTGACTGGAGAGAATTACCACCAGTTCTCTGCTCGCCTGGAGACATACCTGGAGAAATGGACTGTTCTGGGGAAAACCCAAGATTGAAAGGAAATGATTATGACTGAGCAGTTAAGAGAGTCCATGGCTCCAGACCTGAGAAAATTTCTCACGAAACAGGGTGCTGAGAGGCTGGGGGAGATCTTAAATGTGGCTGAGAGATATCAGGCAGCCCAGTCTGAGATAGCAAGTTTAAAGAAGAAACCTATAGACCATGATAAAGCTCCACCAAACCAAAACCAACCTACCTATGAACACAGAGATAAGTTTAATAAGGGTAAAGCCTATTATGATAAGCCAAGTTTTGACCAACGAGATAGAAACTCGCATTTCAGAGAAAGGAGACCCTACAAACCAGAAGGGAAATATTGTAAAGTATGTAGGATGAATAATCATAATACTATTGACTGTGGTAGGAAAGTTCCTCCATATCACGCGGCCTGCATGATAACAGTGGACAAGGGGAAGAAGAAACTGACAGAGAATCATATTAATCTTCAACATCCCCCCATCTGTGAAGAAGTGACATGTAATGGTGCCAAGGTTAGGTGCCTTTACGATTCAGGTTTAGAATATGACTCAGTTGTGAGTGCAACCCTAGTGCACCCTGAACAGTATACCACAGAGACAGTGGAGATACAAGGGGCCGTAAAGGGAATAGACACCATGACACTTCCAGTAGCCGAGATCAATGTAGAGACACGGTACGTGGAAGGAGTGATCAGAGCAGCCGTGTGTGACGACCTTAATTACCCGCTGGTGTTAGGAAGTAAATATGTTTTTCTAGGAAGCCCGGTAAAACCTGTGGTAATGGCCACGCTTCAGGTTAGGTCGACCCCTAGTAGAACGGAGGAGGAACCACCACTAGTTTATTCTCATAAGCAGATGAGAAAGGCCCAGGCAAAGGATAAAACATTAAAACCTTGCTTTGACAAATTGCCAACAAGCCATGCACACCCTAAGAAAGGACAATTTTATTTGAAGGAGGGACTGCTCTTCAGGAAAGCTAGAGCAGGATCCAAAGAACAGGGACAGTTGGTATTGCCAATTCCCTACAGGGAAAAATTGATGGCACAAGCTCATGTTGTACCCGACGGTGGACACCAGAGGAATGGAACCACACGTCAAAGGACATCGGAAAAATATTACTGGCCCCAAGTAGCTGCTGATATTGCACAATTTGTGGGGGCCTGTGAAAAATGTAGCAAGGTACAGTCCCCAAGTTGGGAAAATTATAATAAGATGCCAGCCAAGCATTCTGAAACATATGGGCCTAAAAATAACAAGGAAAATAATAAGGTTGACATAGAGGATAGGTATCCACCTTCCCACCAACAGTTTGCACCAAAAATATTTAGATTTGCAACTCTGAGAAGGGCATCCAGAGAAAATAGAAACTCAGACCAGTCAACCTAGGCTCAGTTTGAAGCCGCAGTTAAGGAACTGGCTGAAATCAATATTGAAGATAATCCGCCAGATTTGAACCCGAAACAAAATGTTAGAAGAAAAGTGGGGAGTGGACGAGTGAGCAATTCGGAAAATGCTCACAGCGCTTCACAATATGGCTATTAATTTAGCATGAAAAGGGCACTGGTGACATTGGTAGTCACCCGACCCTACACCGTCCAAGGGGAAGTATTGATCGGACCCTGGATGGAGATCACCCACACATATTATAGCAAAGATAAGGGAGAATTGATTTCTGATGCAGAAACTCATTATCCCACATATTATCTTATTTCACCAAATTGTCGGTAGGCGGAGAATATAGTTGGTGAATATGGCCTCCATTTGAGTGGCACATTATAAGAATATTATTAGAAGGGTGTTTCCACATTCAATCAAGCCTGAGATCAGACCAATTGTTGGCTGTGAACATTTCGGAGGAGCAGAGTGCCTCCATTGTTGCCTTTTTGAATTGAGGATAGTCCGAGTGTTTATTAAGGCTGATCAGGAAATTATTGGATCCCCTACACAACTCAGATATCACCATATAGATCAACTCCTCATAACGTACAATTTGAGGAACATCTAATATTCTCGGGACATGTCGTTGAGCAGACTCAGAGAAGAGAAATGGTGAATACTGATTGCTAAGCAGCATTAAGACAAGCAGTAACACTTGCAGCTGTTCAGTAACATAACTGAAATAGATTCTTGGATTGCAGAGGTCTGAGGCAGCTTTCTTGAGTTGTGCTTACTTTGAATGACCCCACTGCAGAAATCCATGAAAACACAAGGGCAGGAAAAGCCTAGGGAATAGTACTTTGGTTACGCTAATTGTCTCACAGATAATAACTTGCAGTGAATGCATGTTTTAGGAAAGGAGGTGTGTAGTAAAATCTGTGAGAACAAACGCTAAATTCCATAGAATTGTACTCCCAATGCTAATATATAAAACCAGCCCGTGTGTTAGGCTTAGAATACTTCGACTATGCCAGTCGGAGAATCTAACGTATGCAGTAGTCAGGCTTATACACGATCTCGACTTCAATACTAAAGCTTTGCAAGCTTTGGGCGCCGTTCGGTCTGCATGCCTAAATAGGGGTGAGACGGCGTGACCTTAGTTCGTGTTTAACAATTTAATTTGAATAGGAGAGGAAAATTAAGGTTAACGTCCGATAAGGAGTGTCACGGTTCGTGTTTACCAATTTAAAATTGAAGCATTGTAGGGAATAAAAAGATACTAGGAATTGGAAAGACATACAAGAATAAATATGTACTGACTGTGTAATAGATAACAGCAGGATTAATAAGTATGTATGAGTATTTAAAACTATTAAGAAATAAAGAAGTTGGACAGAAGACAGATAGACTTGAAAATCTTTCTCAGTTTCGCCCGTAGGTAGGGGGGTAAAAGGGGAAGGAGTCCTTAATTTGAATATTTGAGGTCAGTTTTATTTGAAAAGGAACGCTATTCACGAAACAGTCTCTGATTGGCTGTAGTGTAATAGACTAACGGTTGTATAAAACCAATTAGTAGTTGGTATTCGGGGCCACTTGTTAACTGAAATTGATACACTAAGGACGTTGTTGTTATAGACAAGGCAAGAGTACTGTCTTGGTTGCTAATTCTGCATAGCAGCTATCTGGATTTGTTACCATATATCGCCCTATTCAACAAACTTGATGTATAAAATTTTCTTTGATTGCGGTAATTATGAAAACCTTTATATTAACATTTATATTGTCATTTTTATCATTATTATGTGTGCATTATTGAATTTGTATGAACCTCAAAGGGGAAACATTTATCTGGAGGGAAGCTAACATCAAAACTCTGTGTTGTTTCACAGCGTTGTTAGGAAACAGTATTAACCTGGTGTAGAAAAGCCAGGCAGGCTCTCTGCCATATGGGGAGAGAAGAAAAGTAAATATGATGAAAAAAATGTTGTGTTATGACATAAGACCAGGAAGATCACTGGCCGTCTTCTTCAGCAAGTCACCGTGATTGTACATGACTTGATAGTATTAATGTAAAATGTTTCCTTTATCAAGAAAAATGTCAAACGGTGGTTTGAAAGTCATTTATCCAGAAAGGGGTACCAACCAAATTGAGAACGTTAACTAATTGTTTAGTTACCATACTGATGTCTGATGATATTGCCATGTTAGAATAATGAAAGAGAGAGATTATTAGATGCTGAGTGGGACACATTTGTATTGTTCCAGAGTTTCATCTACGAGTGAGCCCAGGTGATCTAACACCTGTCCCTAAGTTCTGCAGTGAGGCCTAAATACTGAGTGCCTACACAGTGATTTACCTATAGAAGCAGAATCGTGTCTTGGCAGTGGAGGCTGGCGTTTTATACATACTTCAACCAGCCTGGTTCCAGAGACCTCAGATAAGACTTGTCTGGGAAATTGATATCACAAACACTTCACTCTCTCAGTTTTCACAAAAGATAGAGTATCAGACAGTGAGGAACAAAAAACGTTCAATAAACTTGTACCCTTTTCTAGGAGCAAGAGATACTTGACATTTTACCAGCTTGAGACATATAAGTAATTGTGGGAAAACACTGACTCAAGGACAGTTGTAAAATAATTGGTTGTAAATAATTTCATTATCATGTTGATTTGATTATTCCTGTGTCAGAAGAATAACTAGATACAGGAAAATAAATTTTTAAAAAAATAAGTTACATTCCAAACTTTACCCAGTGACTTGTTTAATCATTGTTTATTAGTAATAGGTGTAGTTGTTGTCCTGTTCATATACTTCATCACATGGCATATACCCTAGACACTTGCTAGACAACATACACACACCAATACACTTCAGTAGGGGAAGATATATAATCGGGTGAGGTCGTGGTGGAAGCAGACAGGTACCCTGTAAACTTATTTGTATTTAATAAACCTCAGGGACTTGCATAGCTGACCTCACACCAGATACGAGTAATATAATATTGAAACCAATATAACAATCAATTCACCACAAAGTGAATGATCAAGCAAGCGAAAGTTGTCTACAAGATGATAGACATTTTGACCCAAGAAAAAAATATTTGTTAACTATTATTATTTATTTAATGTTGTAAAATATTTGAGTTTAACAATTTTCAAACAGAAAAGAGAAACTGTTTAATTAAATTGTAAATATTCACCAGAAGACTTTCTTAGATTTTTTAAGTTGAATTACAGTTCTTGTTGGTGAATATAGTTATATAAATTACCCCTAGCAGAGTCAGAAACATATTAAATACCATAATCACAGAGGCGGATCAGGAGAGGTGGCAGTTAGGGACTCAGAGTACAACATCACCATCTTCTCTGGGAACTTACATAGCTTGACCCTACCTTTGTGTCTATACACCCTTACTCTCTTCAGAGAAGGGTGTATTACAGATAAGACCAGACTCTTATCTGGCACTATCCTGGTATCATCTGATACACCTTTATGTCCAGGATATCTTAGTCTTTATAACATCTAAACCTCTCGCGACAACACCTCTCAATAGAAGACGGGCATAAACAGAGGTATGTACGGCGTTCGATTGACAGAGTTTTTACAGCGCTTGTCTCTCGACGAAAGTACCTGGTTCGAAACACGGTGCCGTCACGGTTGTCTACCCAGCTGTAGATGGGTACCTGGCTCTGCTCATGAGTTAGGGAATAAAAAGCAACGAGGAAGGAAACTGGTCACCCCACCTCTCAGAGCTGGACGTGGTATAGGGAAGTCTCTAACACTTCACTCCACTACAGCAGTTTATGCTATGAGACTACCTTTACCATTACGGCAAATGCCTATTATGTCAGTCTTGTATTTTAAATATACAGTATATAATGAAAAGGCGGAAGCGAATAGAGTGTAATCATATTTCAAGAGTAATGAAACTGTAAATCGCAAGGAAAGTATAACCAACAAAATAATGCTATAACCAGCATCTAAAGGTTTCAACGCTCTGAGACTATGAGCAAATGTAGTGCTTAGTTTTCCTTTAAACATTTTAAAACTAGGTTGTTCTTTGTTTTTGTTTTCAGATTTGCTTTTAGGCACACTAAAGTGGCAACAGGACAATTCTCGAGACTTCAGAGCATAGGTAGAGGCCTTGAAAACTGCATCATGGGTTACAATGACAGAGGAAAGCACAGAGAGACAAATTGCTTTCTTCATCCATGCACTGTCAGTAATTGCAACGTTGATAAGCCAAAATAACGCAGACCTGGATGACCTAAGTGTAGTACTCTACAAACTATGTCAACGATTTAAAAGTTGCGATCCAATGGATCTCATCTCATTGTCACATCCCCGGCAATGAAGAGGCTGACAGATTGGCAAAGGAATGCGGAAAGCTACTTCAGCGTGATGCAAGCATAACTTTCGAGAAGGCAAAGAGTTTTATCAGAGTCAGATACAGAAACAAATGAGATGCACAACATCGAGGTCACACACAAAATGATACATACAACAAGCTCAGCAGAAACGAACAAGTGGTAATCTTCAGATTCTGCACGTGCCACAACAGATTGGGATATCATCTATTCAACAAGCTAAAGATATGAACTACTGATCAATGTAAATGTGGCACTGATAAAATGACTGCTGAACATCTGCTTCAAAGATACGTACATATGTGAAACAGAGAAATCACATATAGCCTTCACCAGTGCATTCGTGGAAAAGGTCTACGGAGATTCAAATAGCCTCACACTAAATACTACTTACTCTCTTCGAAAACACTCAAGTAGACGTAGAGTTGACAAAGACAAAGAAGGCACACTTAATAGCCGAAAACAAGATTGTAAGACATTCTGGGTGATTCTAAATATGTAAACTAGCATTTGTGCACCAACCATCTGGAATGTTAATATCATCAGCCACGTGACTAACTTACAGCACCCTGAGGAGCACAAAGAAACTTATACCAATCCCTACCGTCTGGTGCCGTCGCTCAAAGGCTTTCCGTGTCTCTTTTATCCTATTCGTTTCTCTTTCCAGTTCTCTTCTCAGAGTGTGTAAGTTTTTTTTAGTTTATTTATTTATTTATTTTATTTATTTATTTATTTATATTTTTTAGGGGGGCGGGGGGAGAGATCATCCTCACTGTCTCTTACCTTGGGCAATCGCAACTGTTTAATCTATTTATAAAGATAAGAGTTTATCAGATTTAATACTCGTAAAGAAATTAAAGCTTTCAAATGTGAAAAAGAAGCACACATAAAAAAGTGACGAAAATAATAAAAATTCTTCTGAAACATAACATATCAAGAAGAATATAGTTTTATATCCGAACTTAACAATGGCTTCTTCGCATTCTTCTTTATCAGATGGCCAGTAATAACAGCAAGCATAAATCTTTATAGAAAAGCCAGACAACAACTTATTTATCTGGAGAATGGAACGTGAGGTGAATAACTCCCCTCAGGAAACTCCCTAACTGCGTAATCAGAGCTCGTCCAAGATTGGAACCTACAGAAGGGTGGTGGAACAAACTAAAGCAACCACAACCTCATGCCTGGGGCTAAACTATTTCAACAACAACAACAGAATCGTTAGCTAGCAAGAGCTCCAAAACAAAAAAGAGTATATTTTTATTGCGGCTACAAAGGGAAATCAATTAAGTAATTAGGAAGGAAAAGAAGAAACAGCAAACTTCTTAATAAACTATAGAAAAATAAAAGGGCTTTCCATGACAATTTGAGACAGCAATAACTATTTTAAATACCACTATGAAAAGGCAGACAGAGTAATACATAGTTCAACAAGACAATCAACTAACACACTTATGAACAAATAATAGAAACAAATAAAGGGGCTTGTGAGTGGGAGAAAGTAAAATTCCTGAACGAAAAGACACACCTAACGGTTGTCAAAAGATTATCACAACATAGCAGATCATTCCCTACATCAGCCATTTCATTTGCCCCTGCTCACTCTCCAAGGTATATGGAATATTGAGGATATTTATTGGTCTCTGACGCTAAACAAACACCCAAACACAAACAAAAGCACAGCGGCGGATGTGATGCTATTCTGAAAACCCTTGAGGAGAGGCGTCGAGTTAGACGTCCAAATTGTAGAAAGAAAATGACTGGATCGAAAAAACCTAGGAAGAATGATTGGATCGGGGAAACTATTTTACCTTATTTAATAGAGATCGTGGCCTGACCTGTTTCGTCTATAGACAAGGGCACTTATTGTGCAGAGATGACTGTAGAGAAGGCACAATAGAGAGACGAGATTCCAGACGCTGCGTTTACAAGAGGAGATTACTGTCAAATGGAAAGAGAAAAGAGGAGATGTAGAGACGAAAGTGAAGTTCCATGTGGATATGTAAGTTGTTGAAATTGCTGGCATGTTTGAGGCTAGCGAGTGTTCATTGCGGGGCTTAAGCCCGGATGAAAGTGTGGTACGTGAGAGAGAAATGAGTAACAAGTGGTGGAACGTAAGAGAAGGTTTAGGCTGGGTGCGGAAACTTGATTCTGGGAACATCAAACAGAAGCCAACGCCGAAGGCTTTAATTACATTGATGTGGCGAAAAGTATGTTCGACGGAAGGTGAAACCTCATTGGTCAGAAACAGCGTAGTGACATTTGAGATTTATGATACAGATACCAGAATTAAAAACAGGCAGAAATATCATAGGTACATATAAGAGTTTTAATACAAGTAACGGCGCGACAAAGGCTAACATCATGTGAACATTTAAGAGTTTTGATACAAGTGTCGGTTCGACAAAGGCAAAAGCAGCAAAAGGACATTTAGAAGTTTTGATATCTACGATAACAGGTAGAAACAGAATAGTGACACTTGAGACCTGTTCAAAGATAACGGAAAGAAACAGCGTGGTGACGCTTGAAAGTTTTGATACAATTCAGTACACGATAACAGCACACACAGTACGGTAACATTAGGAAGTTATAATTTAAGTATCTTTACGACAAAAGGCAGAAGCAGCAAAGGGAACTCGGAAGTTTTGATACAACTATCAATACAAGAAAAAAAGGCACAAATAGAATGGGCACAGTTGGGACATATTCAAAGGTAACAGGCAGAAACAGCATGGGAACATTAGGAAGTTATAATACAAGTATCTGTACGACAAAAGGCAGAAGAATTATGAGGCACTCAGGAGTTTGGATACAGCTGTCAATAAACGACAGAAAACAGATAGAAACAGAATAGTGATACCAGAAACCTGTTCAGTATTAACAGACAGAAACAGCATGGGGATGGTATCCGAAGTTTTTTGGACGGTGTGCAGCTATAGTCAAAACAATGTTCATATGACAAAAAGGCAATGAACAGCCGTTGAGAATTCTTCATTATTATATTGGGACACACAAAATGATATCTAGGCACATTTAAAGTAATCACAGAACAGAATACAGCAATAGACGGTGACAGTGGACAATGATGAGTGGTACATGTTATATTTCAAATAACAATACACTCTGATACTCTCCTTGATATCAAACTCTTGAGATCAGTTACTCTCCTACTTACTTCAGCTATGTCAGACACTCTTGCTTTCAACTCTATCTTTGATTAATGTGTTCACCAAACCTAGTTAATTTTATAAGACCAAGTAATATTGTTTTCTATGTGATTCAGTACAATTGTCTCTTTGACGACATTCCAAGCAGGCTTTTCTTCACGACCTTCGATAGAGTTAAATGGTTTTTACTTCTCTGGATGAAATGCGCCCGGCATGTTTACACTAGAGTATTATCACATTTCAAAGAGCCTCCATTCCTGACAGAACTTCGGAGATCCCCTTCAACTACTTGCCATTCCAATTGTCACTCATGTGGTGGGCGGAAACGTCGACCATAAGCAGTATGCGCAGTCCAGCGCAAAATGAACAGCTCAAACTTAAACTATATCCACATTTAAGAAAAGTCTTATCATTTTGCCCTTTTTAGTTTGAAATAATAAACGGAGGTTGTGAGAATGACGCAGAAGAATAATCTAAAAGATCAACAGGCAGAAAACAGCATGGGAAACAGCAAAGTTATTATATTACACATTTGGCAGAAGTGAGGCACTCAGGAGTTTGGATACATAAGAAAGACAACCGAATTGTGCCACCCTGTTCAGGAAGAAACAGCATGGAGCATTCAGAAGTTGCGCATGTAATATCATGAAAAAAGGCGTAATGGGCATCTTGAATATAAAGAAAGAAGAACAGTATTCATTTTGGTATTCAATACACTGGTATCCTCTAGTTATCTTCCTACTTAAATCCGCTGTACCAAACAACAGAGGAGTTTTATAACCACATTGTTTCTATGTGAATACCATTCCAACTTTTCTTGACCTTCTTAATTGGTTTTTTCTTCGCATGAATGTCTGTTGGATGGAAGAGCCTCCATTCCTTCTTCTAATACTTGTTCATTAAAATCGTCAGTAATGAAGAATTTATATCACATTTAACAACTCTCATTTTGAATTTTAGTTTTAATAAACGGAGGTTGTGAGTGAGGCAGAAGAATCTGAAAAGATCAACGGCTCACGATGCGAAACAGCAAAGTTTATTACACATTTGCAGTGTGTCGGGACATAAGAAAGACAACCGACTGGCCACCGGGGAAGAGACTGGAGCCTTGCCATGTATATATCATAAATAACGTAATGGATCTCCAATATAAAGACAAGAAAACTATTCATGTATTCTACCTGGTCCCCTAGGTAGAAATCCGCTGTACCAAACAACAGAGGAGTGATAAATCATTTAATAAGGAATTCCATAACGACTAATACTTCGCAAATTCTGTTGGATGGAAGAATTCTAAGAAATACCACGTAAAATCTAGTAGGAGAAACCTAAAAATACGCTCGTGAGATGTTAGGACTTGAAGTGGAACAACTACCTAAACATAAACATAAACACACGAAACCACAGGCACGAAACCCCCAAAAAATTAATAAATATACATACATACATACATACATACATACATACATACATACATACATACATACATACATACATACATACATACATACATACATACATACATACATACATGTACAACGTAACACAATATCGCTCCGCTGCAACAACCTATTATCACAACTCAACTACAACCCCACAAAATTAAGAGAACACATTGCTACATCCACTCACTAACGGATGTAATAAGAAACAGATGCTATAACTCATGTCACAGACATAAACTAATGGTCAGACATGTGATTGAATATGGGGTCTTTCTTAAGAATGTTCGAAGCGAGATTCAAGAAGATGAAGTGACCCAGACAGCTTTTATCTGATGTCATTTCGCGTCAGACGCACTTCTACACACCCACACACATACATGCCACGGAAAAATTTCTCACAAGAAACATAATTTCTCTATTTCTGTAATAATTAACGAAAACAGGTAAACGGTAATTGTTGCGTGATAAATTCTCGCAACATCGTTTTATTACAATATCTATTTTATAACGCAAGGGCAACAACTGCTTGAAATTTATAGTCACTTTTCTCGGTAAGCATTTGTCTTCCCGCGTTGGTATTGAATGCAGTTAAGTTTTGAGCTGTGGTCTTTTTGCGCTGGACTGCGCATGACTGGTCTTGTTTTTTGGTCGATCGGTTTCCGCCCACCACTAGTGGAGTGAGCGATTTGAATGGCGAAAGAGATGCCTCGTTGAAAAGGGGATCTCCGCTATTTTTTGTTCTGTCAGGGATGTGTAGTCCTCTTAATGGATATTTCGTTTATTCGAGATAATACCTCTAGTGTTTCCCACATGTCGGGAGGCGTGATATTTCCGTGTATTTCCTGAAGGCAAGGTAAATTGACTTTTCATTAACTCTATCGATTTTGGGTCGTGAGCGATTTCGATTCATAGCCTGTCTTCGAAAGTCGTCGTCACGAGATGTTTTTCCCAGCTCACATGTCGCTGTATTGTACTGCATCGGTTGATGCATGTCCCAAGGACCATTACTTGCTACTTTGTTAAATGAACTAGGTTTGGAAAACCTTTATTATCTAGAGGATATTTTTGAGGACATTATTTATACTTCGGCAGACGTGTCTGTCTTGCTGAAGTCAGACTAAGGAGAGTGAACTGATCTCATACATCTGGTTATCTCCTGGCTGTTATAGAAAAGGATGGAGTTTTTCACCTGACTACATTTACAGCACTATGAAATATAACATGCATCTGACTCATCATTGTAATGCTGTCTACCGTCTATTGCTGTATTGAATGTTGCTGTGATAATGACGGTTTGATGTGCCTACACATTTGCGTAACCATTTTGTCACTGTGGCGTCCACAATAAATAATGAAGAAAAACGTCAACGGCTGTTTCAAGACTCATTGACTTTATACGTCGTGAGTTTACTGACGTCCTATGTGGATTGCCCTGTTATTTTTGTATGAACATTGTTTGACTGAACACATCTGCACACTACACAAAACCAGACATGCGGATACCATCCATCATCATATGGCATCACGCATCATTTGGTGGCCATAAGCTGGTTTGATTCTGGTACCAGCAAACACGGGGTCCCTTACCCACTTCATTTTCAACAAGAATTCATCAGCATCCTTCAAGAAATTAACATTCTTCAATACAGTCAACATCTTCAAAATTTTCAAAGTACTCGGCGTTGCCCGGTAAAAGTCAAAATTTCAACTTTTTGACGGAAACAAGAATTTGACAGTACCCGGCGTTGTTACATGTTGCCGGATAACTCGGACTGCTGTTATCTTTTACGCAAGTCAAGCAAGTTGCTGCTGTCAAGGTTCCAGTGCTGTCGTTTTTGTGAAGGTCAAGTGCCGGTTGAAACGGGTTGTTTTCTGAAGAAGGCCAAGTACCGATTTCCATCAACTTACTTTTGGATTAGAAGGTCAAGTGCCGAAACAACTCAACACACAGTATTTCAGAAGCTCTTGTACCATCGTGTTAGCAGTGGAAGCAGTTCAGATGTGCCATCATCGTTGGAGCTTCGCTCTTTAGGACGTTGATTGACATCCGTTTTTTCTGCTGTTCTACGATTGGAAGCCTATAAGTTAAGTGGCCTGTTTGTATGTAAACTGTGCCCTTATACTTCTGCTGAGTCTTCTGTGTATCATCTCATTCTATATGTTATATGTCTATATGTTATTTGTATATTTATATGTTTATATTTCAGCGGGTTCTCGGTTGGGTGGTGTCTCCGTTAGATTATGCCACGTCATAGAGGTCGTCTATTGTGAGCGTTTTCTGTAGGGTTTGCAAATTTCCGATACTGGAAATTTGCTAAGCGACTTCTGTTGCTATTTATGTTAGCTGTGATGACATGTTTTAATATTGTTTTCGTTATTATTTCGCATTCTTTAGTTTTGTTTTGATTTGTTTGTATTTGTTAGCCTACTCTTGTCTATAATTTAGTTTCATACAACATTTTTGTTTATACACTGTGGTGTCATGTATTTTGTTTAATTATAGCGCAGATATCGTCACATTTTTTGTGATATTTCATTAATTTCTGCTTTATTTTTAGTTGATTTCTGCGAACGTTTTTGTATTGTTGCTGATCTTTGTTATTGTTTACATTGTTATTGTTTACATTGTTTGCATTGTTTACATTTTCAATGTTTACATTCTGCATGTGTTTACATAGTCATTGTTTACAGTTATAGTAATTAGTTAATGGGCTATGCTAATGCACTGTTACTACTACACTGATGATAAATGAATGATGAATAGTGTCGTGCACTATTGAATGAGAAGTGCACTTATGATCAAGAATTGAGTGCTGATATTTCATATACAAGTTCTTTGATTGGAGACTTGTTTCCCACAGAGACTGGGATAATATAATGTGATGTGAATATACAAGTGCTTAATTAAGACTTGTTACACTTAGGTTTGAAATAAATTAGTTAATTATTTCAGGTTTTGGACTCATATGTTAGACAACATGTCTACATTTGAGCACTTTATTGAGCAGGGTAAATTGCTTGGGAAGACTGGTGATAAGTTAGAAGAATTTGCAACTGCTCGATATGATAAAGCAATGGAAGCTGAACAAAAGAAACTGCAGATGCAGGTGGATGAAAAAAGATTCCAAATGGAAATGGAAAAACAAAAAAAAGGGAATCAGAAGCTGAGGAGAGAAAACTCCAGCTACAGCTAGAAGCTGAAAGACTTCAAAAAGAGGCTGAGAATAAAAGACTTGAAAAAGAGGCTGAAAATAAAAGACTTGAAAAAGAGGCTGAAAATAAAAGACTTGAAAAAGAAGCTGAAAATGAAAGACTTCAAAAAGAGGCTCAGGCTGAGGAAAGAAGATTACAGAGAGAGTCTGATGAGAGGAAAGCAAAAATGGAACATGAAGAAAAGGTCTTAGCTTTAGAGTTGGAAAAATTGAAATTGACGAGCATGAGTAATGGTAATGATTCAAACAAGGGTTCATCTTCTGGTAAGGCTAATAATGATACTTTTAAGATTAAGTTACCAACATTTAGTCCTTCCAGTGATGACATAATGTTCTATCTGGACAGATTTGAACAAGCATGTACAGCTCATAACATAGACAAAGCAAAATATGTTTATCAGTTATCAGGGATACTGACAGGTAAAGCTCTAAGTATATTAAATATGGTGGATGAACCTGACAAGAACAATTATGAGGTTGTCAGGGCCGCTTTGTTGAAGAAATATCAGCTTAACGAAGACGGCTATCGTCTACAATTTAAAAACATGTTACCTGAAAATGGAGTTGAATTCTCCGAGTTTATTGCAAGAATACGCATTACTTTCTCACGATGGGTTGAACTATCTAAGACGGAAAAAACTTATGAAGGACTTATGGACTTAATACTTAGAGACAAAGTCATGTCGTCTGTCAATGAGTCTTTCCTTGCTTTCCTTCATGAACGTAAACCTAAAACAATAAAAGAAATGGAAGATTTCTGTTGCCAATACGTAACTGCGCACCCACACATAACCATGGGTAACTCTAAGGTGAAAGAAGGTTTACCAGTTGCTTCGGCAGCTCCGTATGGCCAAAACTTTGCTCGTAGATTCCAACAAAATTTTTGATAGAAAGAGTAGCGGTAATTTCTGTCAAAATCATGGAAATCAATTTCATGGTGATTCTTCTTCGAAGAATTGGAGACAACCTGATAGTACTCGTTACTATCACCCTAATAATTATAAGCATTTCAAAAGAGGATATGGTAATAGAGGTTATTCCTGCCGAAGACCTCAGAACCAAACAAATAGATGTTCGCATCAATGTGAACATGATAGTAATCGTGGAAACTGGAATTCGAACCAGGATAACAATTACAATAGAGACAATAATAACTGCAGAGATAATAATAACTCTGATAACTTCAGAGGTAACAATAGTCGGGGTAGATCTCAACACAAAAAAAAGAGATATCAGCAGGCTAATGCTGTACAACAGGAAACTGAGGGAGCCTGTAATCATGTTGTTGATAGTAAAAACTTTGACGCTGTCACTGGTTCTGCTTTTGACTTTGAGAGAGCAAACAAATGCCCCCAATGCAGTACTTTATTCGAACCGGGTACCATAACTACTTTGAGTTGTGGTCACCCACTTCCCGCTCTTCCTGCTGCTGTTGCGCATGACGGGAGGGGTTCTTTAATTCTACATAAGGGTCTTGTTAATGATACTCCGGTCTCACTACTTTTCGATTCCGGATGCACCACTATTGGTGTTAGACAATCGCTTGTAGATCCATCTTGTGCTACAGGAAGGGTTATTAAATGTGTCACATTTGGCGGCACTCTAGAAAAATATCCTACTGCGGTAATTCGCATTGCCACTCCTTTCTTTACTGGAGATGTGCATGCTTGTCTCTTACCTAATCCTATTGCGGACCTTATTATTGGTCGTATTCACGGAGTTAGGGAGTGTACCCCACAGCAGATTGCTGCTTGGGAAGATAATAACATGCAAGCTACAAATGCAGTAGTTACAAGAGCACAAGCTCTACAAACACCCGAAACTTCACTGAATAGTGATAATGAAGTTGATAGCCAAGATAGTCACTTAGTAATCACTCGTGACTCTTTCATAAAATTGCAAGAAGAAGATCCTTCTTTAAAAAAATTCTTCGTTCTTGCGAAGAAAGGTGATCCGAATCAGGATACAAATATAAAATCTTGGATTGCAATGAGAAACGGCGTACTTGTACGTATGGTACAAGATTCGACTACGTCGGCACATTCGCAAATTCTTGTTCCCAAGAGCATGAGAGTGCAAATGTTACAACATGCTCATGACTCGCAATGTGCTGGACATATGGGTTTTTCCCGTACGAAGTCGAGAGTCCTTGCGGCTTTCTTTTGGCCTTTTGTCAATAAGGACATTCGTATTTACTGCCGATCATGCAAGGTATGTCAGGAGGTCAAATCTAGAGGACCACGACATGCTGCGCCTATCCAGGCTGCTGACATTCCTATTCGGCCGTTTCAGAAAATGGCCATAGATATTATTGGCCCTTTTAAGGTCAAGTCGGCCAGAGGACATCAGTTTATCCTTACATGTGTCGATATGTGCACACGTTGGCCAGAGGCTATTCCTCTTAAGAGCATATCTACTACAGATATCGCAGATGCTCTTTGGTTGATATTTTCTCGCTTGGGGTTCCCCAGAGAAATATTGTCAGACCATGGCACTCAACTCATATCTGACACTATGTCACAGGTAATGTCTACCTTACATATTGAACGATCTCTCAGTAGTATCTACCATCCTATGTCTAATGGGTTAGTTGAGCGTCTGAATAGAACGCTCAAGACTTTGCTTGGTAAGATAACTGAAGATCATCCTCAAGATTGGGACAGGGTTTTACCCGCGGCTCTCTTTGCCTATAGAGAAGTCCCTAATGAACACACAGGATTTTCTCCCTTCGAACTTGTCTTTGGCGCGCGTCCACGCGGCCCTATGTCTTTATTACACGATCTCATCACTGCCGATGATATTAGCGATGAAACTCAATCCTCATATGAGTATGTCATTGCTCTTAGTCAAAAGATCATTGAGGCATGTAAGCTAGCAACTGCTTCATCAGAAATTGCTAAAGAGAAGGCAAGACAGTTTGCTAACAAGAATAGATGTCTACGACAACTTTGTCCAGGTGACAAAGCATTCGTCCTACTCCCCAGTAGGGAAAATAGACTTCTTATTGCATGGAAAGGTCCGTATGCAATAGTCTCTCGGATTTCCGATGTTGACTATGTGGTCGATATTGATGGAAAGCATAAAACTTTCCACATAAACATGCTTTCGGAATTTCACGAACGTCCGGACTATTTGCTGCCTATTTTCCAGGCAACGGATGATGCTCCTGCACCTCACGGTCATTATTCATCCTGTCTGTCATACAGGATGAGGAATCTACCTTCTCTGATGTTAACCTTCCCCTTCCAGTGGTTCCATTACATTCTACGGAATCTTGGAAAAACGTTTCTGTTTCTCCTAATCTTTCTGGTGACGAACATCGACAAGTCTCGTCGATGTTACAAACATTTCAGGATGTTCTCACTGACATTCCTGGACACACAGATGTCATAGAACATGACATAATTCTTACCGACAATAATCCAATTAGGGTTAGGCCTTATCCTATTCCTATACACTTTCAGTCGCAAGTGGAAAAGGAATTGGATGAAATGATTCAATTAAATATAATTGAACCATCGACTTCACCATATTCTTCTTCCATGGTTATTGTCCGGAAGAAGGATAAGAACATACGAATTTGTGTTGATTATCGCAAATTGAATCAGGTCACAAAGTTCGATGCTGAACCGATGCCTTTGTTAGAAGATCTACTGATTAGACTTTCTAATTCTAGATTCTTCACTAAACTTGACTTGTCTAAAGGTTATTGGCAAGTGCCTTTAGCAGAGCATGCCAAACCTCTTACTGCTTTTTCTACACCTAGGGGTCTATTTCAATGGAATGTTATGCCTTTTGGTCTCATGAACGCCCCTGCCACTTTCGTTCGCATGATGCGTCGAATTCTGTCACATCGTTCGGATGTCATCGCATACTTAGATGACATCTGTCTCTTCAGTGATACCTGGGAAGATCACTATTTAGGGTTATATGACTTACTGTCCACTCTACGTGAGAATAATTTGACAGCGAAACCTTCTAAAGCTTTTGTTGGTTTTGGTGAAATCTCTTTCCTGGGTCATCGTGTTGGTCATGGTCTCTTGAAGACAGAAGACCACAATACTTCCAAAATACTGAACATCTCTGTTCCTAAAACGAAGAAACAAGTTAGGAGTCTCTTAGGTTTAATTCAATTTTATGGGAGATTTATTCCAAATTTATCTTCGATCATGGCACCTCTCTCAACATTGTTGAAGAAAGGTTCGCCTAATCTGGTCCGTTGGTCTGAAGAATGCCAATCTTCACTAGACCAAATCAAGAATATATTTTCTTCTCCTCCCATCTTAAGATTACCTACTCTTGATAGGACTTTTGTTCTTCGGAGTGATGCTTCATCCACTGGGATTGGAGCAGCACTGATGCAAGAATATGCAAATACTCTGCATCCTGTTATGTACATTTCTAGAAAACTAAATGCGGCAGAGAGGAACTACTCGGTTTTAGACCGTGAGTTGTTAGCGATGGTTTGGTCAATTCTAAAGCTACAAAGATTCCTCCTGGGCGCACATTTCATTCTAGAGACTGATCAGAAAGCTCTTACAGCTATTCAGACTAAGAATTTGAAGAGTTCGAGATCCACTCGATATGCTATAGCTCTTCAACCTTTTCACTTCACGGTACGAGCTATCCGTGGTGCGGATAATGTGATGGCTGACATTTTGTCTAGATGCCCACATGACTCCAACTAATACTTCTGTCCTATATTTCCATATATTACAGAGTCATAACACACCTATATTTCTACAATAGATTAGCACATCTGTACTTACTTTATATGTACACACTATCGTGCTTTGTTGTCATCTTCTTCTGTTCGTTTTTTAAGATGATAGAGGAGGACTGAGTAGTTAATATAAGGGCCGTTAGTTTACTAAACAGCCACAATTATTAATAATGTATTGTACCTTATGAAGCATATTAGTTATTAATTAGCATTATATTGCTTGTACTTTCTCAGAATGTCATTGTTGAGCTGAGGACTTACCTTACTAGTATCAAGCATGACGAGTTCTAGATTGTGTACTTACCCTCGGAATACCAGAGCATATGTCCTGGATCGTCATGTAGTTTAACTTTACTATGTACTTATGTCATTACATGTCAAAGAATGTGCTATTTAAATTTTCCTATCAGATTTGTACATCCATTTTTAAAGACAATATTAGAGTATGCTGTTTAATGATGATTATGGTAACTTGCATACGTATATTGTGTTTACATGCTAACGTGATGTGTGTTGGTGACACCTCCCCGATGTGAATATTTTTTGAGACATATTTATTTTTCTGTTGAGGTATATCCTCACCAGACACTCTATATTTAGCATCATGTTAGGCAATTTAATTAATTATCAGCGCATAATTCGTGCGTTTTGAGCCGCTTATCGCATGCTCTTTGATATTTAAAAAAAAAAAATATGTTCCACATTTTTTTTTATCGGGAGGAGGTGGTGATATGTTGCGTGATAAATTCTCGCAACATCGTTTTATTACAATATCTATTTTATAACGCAAGGGCAACAACTGCTTGAAATTTATAGTCACTTTTCTCGGTAAGCATTTGTCTTCCCGCGTTGGTATTGAATGCAGTTAAGTTTTGAGCTGTGGTCTTTTTGCGCTGGACTGCGCATGACTGGTCTTGTTTTTTGGTCGATCGGTTTCCGCCCACCACTAGTGGAGTGAGCGATTTGAATGGCGAAAGAGATGCCTCGTTGAAGAGGGGATCTCCGCTATTTTTTGTTCTGTCAGGGATGTGTAGTCCTCTTAATGGATATTTCGTTTATTCGAGATAATACCTCTAGTGTTTCCCACATGTCGGGAGGCGTGATATTTCCGTGTATTTCCTGAAGGCAAGGTAAATTGACTTTTCATTAACTCTATCGATTTTGGGTCGTGAGCGATTTCGATTCATAGCCTGTCTTCGAAAGTCGTCGTCACGAGATGTTTTTCCCAGCTCACATGTCGCTGTATTGTACTGCATCGGTTGATGCATGTCCCAAGGACCATTACTTGCTACTTTGTTAAATGAACTAGGTTTGGAAAACCTTTATTATCTAGAGGATATTTTTGAGGACATTATTTATACTTCGGCAGACGTGTCTGTCTTGCTGAAGTCAGACTAAGGAGAGTGAACTGATCTCATACATCTGGTTATCTCCTGGCTGTTATAGAAAAGGATGGAGTTTTTTCACCTGACTACATTTACAGCACTATGAAATATAACATGCATCTGACTCATCATTGTAATGCTGTCTACCGTCTATTGCTGTATTGAATGTTGCTGTGATAATGACTGTTTGATGTGCCTACATATTCGCGTAACCATTTTGTCACTGTGGCGTCCACAATAAATAATGAAGAAAAACGTCAACGGCTGTTACAAGAATCATTGACTTTATACGTCGTGAGTTTACTGATGTCCTATGTGGATTGCCCTGTTATTTTTGTATGAACATTGTTTGACTGAACACATCTGCACACTACACAAAACCAGACATGCGGATACCATCCATCATCATATGGCATCACGCATCAGTAATCTGGTCGTGTGTCCTGTCATGGTTAACTATTGCAACGCTGTTCGGATTATTTACTGTGGCTCTAATTCCCGTAGTCCCTATAACTTTTGTTACTTGGTGTTCTTTCTTTCTTTCTTCCTTCTTTCCTTTCTTTCTTTCTTTCTTTCTTTCTATCTATTTTCTTTCTTTCTAACGAGAGCTAAATATTTACCCATTGTCGCTAATTACTTACTATTCACAGGCCTCATGTTTAATTCTATCTCGCTAATAAGTAATTCGCCCTTCGATGGATAGGACACAAATTGAAGAAACGTGCTGATGCTTTACAGAGCAGTCCTTATCCTGGAATACTCGGGGAAAGAGATGGATGGGTGTGAAAAAAAAATCGAAAAAAGGTGATTCGTCTTACGAGGACAAAAGACAAAGAAAATAGCCAACGTTACGGCCACAAGGCCTTCGTCAGGGAAAGGAAAGAAAGTGACGGCTAGATAGGACACATAAGAACCTAAATAAATATAAAAATAAAACCTAGGTACTTCCCTAAAGGCACCGAAGTCCTAACACTTTTGCTGCCCGCGAACGGACGAGCGTGCCCGGAAAAGGAAATGACTGTCACCACCGGATGTACACAATACATACTAAGAAACTAAAAAACGAAACTGAACAATAAACTACCCAAACGTAATATTAGTGGGGACTGGAAATAGAAGAGGACAGAATGAGTTGGAGATGAATAAATATGGAATAAAAAAATCAAGACAATTTAAAAACAGTGTATTATATATTCATACATATTATTAGAGGGCGGCAGAAAAATAGAAAAATAGGATAAGAGTGGAAAGAGTCAAAATAGAACAAGAGAGGAAAGGGTGACCTCAGACAAAGGTGTGTAGAGTGTTAAGACCAGCTGGTTTTAGACACCCCATGAGGTGGTTAAGACGGTTCTCAAGCTGTTCTCGGCTAGCAGTGTCAGAGGAGCAGGATCTGATCGCCGTGACCTGGATGTCGATGGGACCATGGTGGTCAGGACCATTAAAGTGTATGGCAACTGGTGTGGATTTTTGCTGAGATATGTCATTCAAGTGCTGGCTGAATCTGTCTCCAAGTCGTTTGCCTGTTTGGCCAATATAGGTTTTGCAGCAACGTTTACATATGATCGTATAAATGACATTGCGCGACTCACAAGTGAAGCTGCTGGTGATGGTGTACGTAGCCTAAGGAAAAGACACCGTGTGGGTTGAGATGACATACTTGCACGTGTTGCATCGTGTCCGACCACAGGGTAGTGTACCAAAGTGAGTGGCATTCTCCTTTGGGAGACGGCTGTGAACAAGAAGATCCTTCAGGTTCTTGTCGCGTCTATCTGCCACCAAAGGTGTTTCAACGAATACTTCTTGGGTCACAGAATCTGCTTTGAGGATAGGTAGGTGGCGGAAAAGGATCTGTTTGATTGCAGTAGTGTGAGGGTGATAGGTCAAGATTAATTTGACTCTATCCGAAGTGGATTTATAGTGAGGTTTGAGGGCCTCCTGACGAGAGATGGGGAGCACACGTTGGAGGGCAGAGGTGAGAACATGTTCCGGATAAAGTCTGCTACGGAAGAAATCCAACATCTCATTGGCTCGGAAGTGGAAGTCATCGTCGTCTAGGCACAAACGGCGGAGGCGGAGAAATTGTGAAAATGGAAGGGAGTCACGACAAGCCCGAGGATGAGAAGAGGTATACAGAAGGTAGCTATGGGCATCTGTCGGTTGTAGTATACTGAGGTATTAAGGGAAAGAGATGCAGAGGTAAACATACACAAAACACATGGAGAGAAGAACTGGAGACAGAAGGGAAGATGAGACAGACGTGGAGGGAACTTGAGCTGATGGCACGTGACAGGAGGACTTGGTATGTATTTGTAAAAGGTCTGTGCTCCTTAGGGAGCGAAAGGGCATTGTGTCACAAAATTAACCATGATACAACGTTAAAATATCTCCAATGATACAACGTAGGGATAAAAACTAATGCGTAAGCTACTAGAATACATGATCGCCCACGCCGCGGGTCACCACCCGCCATGGAATTTAAATTGTTAGACGTGGAGGCAAAACGTTTACCCTTGGAGCGGGATGAGAACGGAGATCAGAGGAAAAAATATGACTGAAACGTGCTTGAAACTAGCAAGGCTAAAAGGACACAAATTGGTGGGGCAAGGAAAAATTCACGTCCCCAAGTTGACACAAGGTAAAGAAATCGACAAAAGGGACCTTAGCTATTATACGCCACAGTCATTTCTTGGACGCTTTTGCGATAACTTAGTCCGTTTATTTGAATGCAGTGATGAACGCATTATAGAAGATTCTAGAAAATATTTGAAAAGTAACTTTTTCTTAATAATAATGTTAGGAATATAAAACCTAGCTGGCCGGATGGCCCATCTTGAGCAGTGAAATAATATGCTTTCATTTATACAGACGGATAGATAATAAGAAAGATATTGACAAAAGACTGTGTTGTTCATATCAGCGAGCGTCTGCATTGAAACAAAAATGTCCCTAATTTTCAAAAACTGCAGACTTGAGACTCAAAGCGCTAAAATCTAGTTGGTATGAAAGAGAGGGGATGGGCTGGAGAATTGTGGCTAAAAATAACTTTAAAAGGCAAAATTGTGTAGGGGAAGGCAGAGTTGGTTCAAAAAACAAGTGTGTTTTTTGTGAAACGCAAGTAGAGACGGACGGACCAACAGACAATAAGGCATACTTGACTGAGGTATGACTGAAATGACTTTTTGGTAGTAGGTTTGAATTTGAAAGGAAAAAAGGCGGTGATTGGCCATAGATGAATATATTATCGGCGCTCAGACGCGCATTTTTGCCATTCGTTATAAGTTGTCCTAGTAGACACAGTGAATTATATAGTGGTGTATTCCCAGAAGCAAATTGATATCTTTAGAGGGACGCCATACTAAGGCCAGCAGCTCAGCTGAGTTTTGCTAGCAATTAACTGTGTTCTATATTCATAATTCTGGTAAGACTGAAAGTATTTCTTTGTATATTTTAATATGTGTTTAATGTTTCGAGTGATTTGATACTGTCATATCAAAATCTATCCCTTACAACAAGTAAGGATTCGCTCTAGACCCCCCGCCCCAGTTCAGGGTCTAGAGACAAATAAACTACATAAACTCCAGTAAGGATTATGAAGGACAGATCAAGTGTTGAGATCAGTGAAACATATCACCTATCCTATTCTATGGCAGAAAACTAATGAACATATTTCAGAATATGTAGTCTGGGAGAACTTATCCTATGTGAAACCAACTTGGTAAGATGTGTTGTATGGTCAAAAAGATCTGACCCGTCTATGTGGTGTTGTTGTTAGGTGTCGTGTTGTGTCCAGAAATGGGTTAGAGGATGGAATTCTGACACATGACCAATACTTTATTGCAGAGCTGTGAGTTTTTATTTGGCACCAATGTGGTGTCAAATGATGAGTTGAATCATACAAGAGTGGACCCGTGCAGTTTATATTTTGGCAGAGCAGCCTGATATTGCCCCCAAGCACGGAGAGGTGGGGCCACCAGATCTCAGCACCAGAGCTACACCTTCAAGCTACGTGAGCGTCTGGTCTGCTGAGAATTCACCAACTCAACTTATTTTCTAATACACCCATAAAATTTCCATCAAATAACTGGACAATGTGTAGTCACCATAGACAGGAAGTGATGAGGCCACCCCAACAGCACATCCATTAAGTGTTCTCCCAAATAGATTACAACTATAAACAGTAGTAATATTAACTAGTCTAGTAACATACATATGTACACACCTTTCATTTATTATGTCATATTCATGCATTTCTTTCCTAATTGCAAAACCTTTCATATGTTCTGGCCAAAATAAAACCTTGGTTCAGAACAAATAAATTTAAAGAAAATTACTATCCAAATTTTACACATCTCGAGTTAGTTCAGTGTGTTATAACATTTTATTACTATTATTAGACTGGTTAAATATCTGTGTGTGTGTTTGCAAACCACCACAACACATTGCATATCAATACCCTAGAATTTTAACGTAGTCACAATCATTAGAAAAAAAAAGATAGGTGTGAGGTCGTAGTGGTAGCAAGAAGGGCCTTCTGACAATTCACAGCTACATTTTATCTCAGGAGCCTTCACAGCTGACCTCATGCATCACACTTAGTAATATCACCATCATACAATACCATCAATCCTTTACATATATTGGGGTCTCTTGTCCCGGGATAATTAGCCTATCAATAATATTAGGATCTCCTGGGGGGAGAAATAAATTAGGGGAACACATTTTAAAAATTAAAAGTGTCCCTGAAAATAAAAGTTGGTGAATCTTCACAGCCAGTGGTAGTTAATTGATTAATTAATTAATTAGAATTATTTTAGACTAGAGTAATTAGAATTACTTTAGTGGTTGGAAATTTTATCTTGCACATTGCTAGATTTGTTTAAAAAGTATGGCGGAGCTAGCCAAATTCAGATCAGCTGCTGAGCTGACGGCAAAGAAGATGGGAATGGATGGTCAGATTTTAATTCAATATGTAACGGCTGAATGTGATAAATATATTGAAAGGGAAGATAGAAAGGTAGCTGAAGAGAAGAGGTTACAAATTGAGGCTGATAGAGAACTCAAGAGGCTGCAGATTGAGGCTGACAAGGAGGCTAAAGCATTAGAGGCAGAAGAAAAACGACAGCAAAGGGAGGCAGAAGATAAAAAGGCCGAAAGGGAGGCAGAAGATAAAAAGGCCGAAAGGGAGGCAGAAGATAGAAGGTTGCAGAGGGAGCACGAATTACGACTAAGGGAGCTGGAGCTACAAGGCCAGGCTCCTGAAAATGGTGCCAGCCCTTTTGCCTCAGATGCTACGCCCAGTCTGGGAGCTTCAACATCAGCTATGGGGTTTCATTTAGACCATTTTGTTGAAAAAGACGATGACATAGAGGGGTACCTAGGACGTTTTGAGTTATTAGCTACTACATATGAGTTAGAGAGAGAGAGAGGTGGAGTTTAAAGTTATCACAGGGACTGAGAGGCACTTCTTATGAAGTTTTCGCAAAAATGAACAGAGAAGACCAAGACAATTATGACATGTTAAAGCAGGCTTTGTTATTGAGGTACGAAAAAAATAGTGAATTTTATCGTAAGAAATTTAGAAATGCCAAACTGTTGTCTGGGGAGACATACCACCAATTCTCTGCCAGACTGGAAACCTATTTGGAGAAATGGACTGCTCTGGGGAAGACCCAAGATCTTAAAGAGATGATCATGATTGAGCAATTGAGAGAGTCCATGGCTCCAGACATGAGAAAATTTCTCATGGAACAAGGTGCAGAGAAACTGGGAGAGGTTTTAAATGTCGCTGAAAGGTATCAGGCAGCCCAGGCAGAGGTAAGTGGTGCTAAAAAGAAGCACATAGACAATTTTAAAGCTCTACAGCAATTTAATAAATTTGATAATAGAGAGCAGGGAAATAAAGGTAGGACAAACTTTGAACGGCCAAGAAATGACTACCGAGACAGAAACTCACAGTTCAATGACCAAAAATCCAATGAAAGAAAACCGTTTAACCAAGGAAAAAGATGGTGTAAATGGTGCAAGAAAGATAACCATAACACCGAATTTTGTAGAAGGAAACCTTCAAACATTGCTGCAATGAAGTCGGGGACGCAAAGATTAAGGGTTAATACTAAGGGACAGCAGGAACCTTATCACCCCCCAGTTTGTGAGGATGTTATTTGTAATGGGGTCACCATAAGGTGCCTTTATGATACAGGTTTGGATTATGATTCAGTTGTGAAGTCTAGCCTAGTGGACCCAAGTCAGTATACCACAGAAACAGTGGAAATACAAGGGGCAACTAAGGACATACCACTCATGACACTTCCCATCGCAAGGATAACGGTGAAAACTCGCTATGTGGAAGGAGAAATCAGAGCAGCAGTGATAGATGAACCAATCTACCCTCTGATATTGGGGTGTAGATACGTCTTCTTGGGGAATCCCGAGAGACCTGTGATCATGGCGACAGTGCAGACCAGGTCACAGAAGAAGGAGGAAGAAGGTGAACCTATAAATGCTCATCCAGAAGAGATGAGGAAGGCGCAGGCTGAGGACAGGACACTCAAGCCATGTTTTAAAAAATTGCCCAAATGCCACACACCTCCGAGCAAGGGGGAATATTTTATGAAGAACAAACTATTATACAGGAAGGCCGGAACTGGAACAAATGGTCACAACCAGCTGGTTCTTCCCACTTCATATAGGGATAAAGTGATGGAACTCGGGCATGCGATTCCCTTCAGTGGTCACATGGGGATCAGCGCCACAGGACAGCGTATAGCTTGTCATTACTTCTGGCCAGGGATAACGGAGGATATAAAAAGATATGTCAAATCCTGCCCAGAATGTCAAAGGGTAGCTCCAAAGCACTGGACTGCTCCTGCAACTCTAGGGGAAATGCCCATAGTGGGAACACCTTTTGAGAGGGTTGCAGTGGATATTGTGGGACCTCTCACTCGGACCAAGAGGAGGAACAGTTACATCCTTACTCTGGTGGACACTTGTTCTATGTGGGGAGAGGCGGTAGCCCTGCCATCAATTGATTCAAAACATGTAGCAGAGGCACTACTTACAATATTTACCCGATTAGGATTCCCGCATCAAATCTTGACGGATAATGGCTCTCAGTTCAAGGGGAAACTAACGGAAGAAGTTTTTAAGCTATTTCAAGCCAGACACTTTCATTGTAGTCCGTACCATCCGCAAGGGAACGGCCAGGTAGAGAGGTTCAACGGGACTCTCATTTCTATCCTGAGAAAGCTGGCACACGAAAAACCGGATCTGTGGGATCAATTCCTGCCCGCCGCATTGTTTGCGTATCGGGAGGTACCACATAGTTCAACCGGGATGGCTCCCGCAACTCTGCTATTTGGGAGGCCAATAAAAGGTCCATTAGAAGCCTTATTAAGGACCTGGACAGATGAGAAGGCGGAAGAGACTGTTACCTCATCTTATCAATACGTGAACGAACTGACCACTCGTTTGAAAGCTGGATGGAAACTGGCAAATGATAATTTGAAACAAGCCAGGAAGAAACATGCAGCATATTTTAATAGGAAGGCAAAGGACAGAGAACTAGCTGTGGGAGAGAAGGTGCTGCTTCTACTACCCGGTAGCCAGAATAAATTACAAATTGGATGGCAAGGTCCATATACGGTTCTAGAGAAGGTGTCTAGAACAAACTATAAAATTGACAAAAAGGGGAAGGAGAAAGTTTATCATGTAAACCTGTTAAAGAAGTATCTGGACAGACCACTCCAGGAAAGCACCCCCTTACTGACCTTAGCTATCGCAACTCAAATGCAAAAGGAACCACTCACCTCACATGAATATCCATTACATCCTTGTGAAACAGCAGCACAGGTAAAAGTCAGTAATCACCTGACTAAAAACCAGAGGGAGAGAGTTCAACAGGTTCTGGAGGAACATACAGATGTATTAACAGATAAACCAGGCCATACAAATTTGCTACAGTATGACATGAAACTGGTAGACTCAAACCCAATCTGTATGAGAGCTTATTCTATTCCGTTCGCGAAGGAGAAGGCATTGAAGGAAGAAATAGATTATTTGTTGAAGGAGGGGATTATTTCACACAGTGAATCATCTTTTAGTTCTAGTGTCGTTTTGTTGAGAAAACCGTCTGGGGAACACAGAATGTGCATAGATTACAGGAAACTGAATGCTGTCACAGAAGGACAAGTGGATCCATTACCAGACACAAAACAGTTATTTGCCAGACTGAACAAGGCAAAATACTTTTCAAAGGTGGATCTTAGTAAAGGCTATTACCAGATCCCAGTGAAGCCTGAAGTGAGACCTTATTTGGCTTTTAGCACTTCGGATGGACATTATGAATTCAACATGCTACCATTCGGACTGAAAAATGCTCCGAGTGTATTTTCAAGGATGATGCGCAAGTTGTTGGATCCCCTGAATAACCCATGTATCACGAATTTCATGGATGATATTCTCGTCGCCACAGAGACATTTGAAGAACACATTGAAGCTCTAGCAATGTTATTTAATAGGCTTAGGGAGGCGAACTTAACTGCTAGGCCAACAAAATGTTGTATTGGATGCAAAGAGTTGGAATTCTTGGGACACACTGTATATCAGGGTAGCATGACCCCTGATCCCAAGAACTTGGAAAAACTGCAGAGAGCACCTAGACCACAAACAAAAAAGGACGTGCGATCATTCGTGTCGTTATGCGGATTTTATCAAAAATATATCAAAGATTTTAACTCTATTTGTGCTCCTCTGACTGATCTGACTCGCAAGGGACTTCCAGATAAAATTAATTGGACTGCGCAAAGTGAATTAGCGTTCCAAGACTTAAAGGAAAAACTCACTAGCAAGCCTATTCTCAAACTGCCGGATTTGACACAGGACTTTGTCTTAAGAACCGATGCCAGTAATGTAGGACTCGGAGCGGCTTTGTTGCAAAGATCATCTTCACCTGATGGGGAACTGAAACCAGTCGCTTATGCAAGCCGCAAATTGAATAAGGCGGAACAAGGATACTCCACAAGTGAAAAGGAATGTTTAGCGTTAATCTGGGCAATAAAGAAGTTTCAAATCTATCTGTATGGTAGGACTTTTGTGGTCGAGACGGACCATCAGCCTCTCGTATTCTTATCTCAGGCTAAGCATGAAAACGCAAGATTGCTGAGGTGGTCTTTATTGCTTCAACCTTATCAGTTTAGTATCCAATATATCCCAGGCAAATTGAATGTCGGTGCAGATTTCCTCAGTCGGCACCCCTGTGATCAAAATTAGAGTAATGGCAGGAGTGAGGAGAGATTTTATCTATGTGTATCACTGGTTTTGGAACTTGCCGTAGGCATGTTTTCAAGTGGGGAGATGTGTCACAAAATTAACCATGATACAACGTTAAAATATCTCCAATGATACAACGTAGGGATAAAAACTAATGCGTAAGCTACTAGAATACATGATCGCCCACGCCGCGGGTCACCACCCGCCATGGAATTTAAATTGTTAGACGTGGAGGCAAAACGTTTACCCTTGGAGCGGGATGAGAACGGAGATCAGAGGAAAAAAATATGACTGAAACGTGCTTGGAACTAGCAAGGCTAAAAGGACGCAAATTGGTGGGGCAAGGAAAAATTCACGTCCCCAAGTTGACACAAGGTAAAGAAATCGACAAAAGGGACCTTAGCTATTATACGCCACAGTCATTTCTTGGACGCTTTTGCGATAACTTAATCCGTTTATTTGAATGCAGTGATGAACGCATTATAGAAGATTCTAGAAAATATTTGAAAAGTAACTTTTTCTTAATAATAATGTTAGGAATATAAAACCTAGCTGGCCGGATGGCCCATCTTGAGCAGTGAAATAATATGCTTTCATTTATACAGACGGATAGATAATAAGAAAGATATTGACAAAAGACTGTGTTGTTCATATCAGCGAGCGTCTGCATTGAAACAAAAATGTCCCTAATTTTCAAAAACTGCAGACTTGAGACTCAAAGCGCTAAAATCTAGTTGGTATGAAAGAGAGGGGATGGGCTGGAGAATTGTGGCTAAAAATAACTTTAAAAGGCAAAATTGTGTAGGGGAAGGCAGAGTTGGTTCAAAAAACAAGTGTGTTTTTTTTGTGAAACGCAAGTAGAGACGGACGGACCAACAGACAATAAGGCATACTTGACTGAGGTATGACTGAAATGACTTTTTGGTAGTAGGTTTGAATTTGAAAGGAAAAAAGGCGGTGATTGGCCATAGATGAATATATTATCGGCGCTCAGACGCGCATTTTTTGCCATTCGTTATAAGTTGTCCTAGTAGACACAGTGAATTATATGGTGGTGTATTCCCAGAAGCAAATTGATATCTTTAGAGGGACGCCATACTAAGGCCAGCAGCTCAGCTGAGTTTTGCTAGCAATTAACTGTGTTCTATATTCATAATTCTGGTAAGACTGAAAGTATTTCTTTGTATATTTTAATATGTGTTTAATGTTTCGAGTGATTTGATACTGTCATATCAAAATCTATCCCTTACAACAAGTAAGCATTCGCTCTAGACCCCCCGCCCCAGTTCAGGGTCTAGAGACAAATAAACTACATAAACTCCAGTAAGGATTATGAAGGACAGATCAAGTGTTGAGATCAGTGAAACATATCACCTATCCTATTTTATGGCAGAAAACTAATGAACATATTTCAGAATATGTAGTCTGGGAGAACTTATCCTATGTGAAACCAACTTGGTAAGATGTGTTGTATGGTCAAAAAGATCTGACCCGTCTATGTGGTGTTGTTGTTAGGTGTCGTGTTGTGTCCAGAAATGGGTTAGAGGATGGAATTCTGACACATGACCAATACTTTATTGCAGAGCTGTGAGTTTTTATTTGGCACCAATGTGGTGTCAAATGATGAGTTGAATCATACAAGAGTGGACCCGTGCAGTTTATATTTTGGCAGAGCAGCCTGATATTGCCCCCAAGCATGGAGAGGTGGGGCCACCAGATCTCAGCACCAGAGCTACACCTTGAAGCTACGTGAGCGTCTGGTCTGCTGAGAATTCACCAACTCAACTTATTTTCTAACACACCCATAAAATTTCCATCAAATAACTGGACAATGTGTAGTCACCATAGACAGGGAGTGATGAGGCCACCCCAACAGCACATCCATTAAGTGTTCTCCCAAATAGATTACAACTATAAACAGTAGTAATATTAACTAGTCTAGTAACATACATATGTACACACCTTTCATTTATTATGTCATATTCATGCATTTCTTTCCTAATTGCAAAACCTTTCATATGTTCTGGCCAAAATAAAACCTTGGTTCAGAACAAATAAATTTAAAGAAAATTACTATCCAAATTTTACACATCTCGAGTTAGTTCAGTGTGTTATAACATTTTATTACTATTATTAGACTGGTTAAATATCTGTGTGTGTGTTTGCAAACCACCACAACACATTGCATATCAATACCCTAGAATTTTAACGTAGCCACATTCATTAGAAAAAAAAAAAGATAGGTGTGAGGTCGTAGTGGTAGCAAGAAGGGCCTTCTGACAATTCACAGCTACATTTTATCTCAGGAGCCTTCACAGCTGACCTCATGCATCACACTTAGTAATATCACCATCATACAATACCATCAATCCACTACACATTGATTGATTGATTGATTGATTGATTGATTGATTTACTAAGAAGAATTTACGTTATATAGAAGTAAACCGTGCGTGTATATAACGATGTGCGTGTGTGTGTGTGTGTGTGTGTGTGTGTGTGTGTGTGTGTGTGTGTGTGTGTGTGTGTGTGTGTGTGTGTGTGTGTGTGTGTGTGTGTGTGTGTGTGTGTGTGTGTGTGTGTGAAACAGGTTGATGCTCCATAGTGGTGTACGTGTATTTGTGTATGTAGTTGTGAAGGTACGATTATTTCTATTAGTGCGTGCATTGTTATGTAACTGTGTGTATTATTTATTTCTGTTCCTGAATAGTTGTCGTGGCTCTGCACATTATTGTATTGTAAGTTTTGACTAGACGTTCTCCGTCCAACCTAGACACAAGATCTGGTTTTTATTTTAATGCGCATGTCAAAATAAAAAAGAGATTTTACTTTATGCTGAATTTATTTAATTTATACCGTTCCATATCATTTATATGTGACGATATTGTCTCCTCTGCTCCGCGGTAGTGGTCCAATAATGGCCAAACTTAGTCTATAATAATGAGGGTCATCAAATGTATTGACCTTCGCTCAAGATTACTCTTGGCAGAGATAAAAATAGAAGAATAATGTTTCCAAGATGGAGTGGGTTCAATTCTCTGCTCAAGACAACAGGAGGCTGACACTTGGGAGTCACGATCCAAATGGGTCCACCCCACTTAGAGTATAAAGGAGATTAAGGGGCTGAAACTCTTGATCGACGGGGGAGGGGCACTTCTGATGATCAGATTGCCCCATGTTGTATCGCTCGTTATAGAGTTTCCTAACTTTTCTTATCTACAGTGTGCCCGATTGGCTAAGCGGTTAGAGTGCTTTCCTTTCACGCCACAGTTACTGGGCTCCGGGGTTGAAACCAGGTAGCATCAGGTTCCAGTCCATCTCACCTCATAAAAAAGTTGGACATAATATAGTGAACTCTACAGCTGGATCTAGTGTGGTGAAGTTTCTAAGTCTTCATTGAAATACGGCAGTTTCTGCTGTGAAACAAACGGTTTTTTTTTTTCAAAACACTACTCTCGTGTAGATAAAATACTATTATTAAAACTACCCCCAACTTATCTTTGCCTAGTAAGGGTACACAAGTAAGACTAAACTCCATTAAGGGAACGCGGTTATTGTAAGTTTGGGAAACTGGCCATCCTTCGTACAGTGCCCCAACTCTGGTTCATTCTTTGCATCTCAGCCTCCACAGTTCTCCGCCAGGTTGTTTTTGGTCGGCCTCTCTTGGTCACGAACTCGGCTTCCGTTAATTAGTAGCTGTGTAGGATTTCGGAACTTCCGGTCTGGTAAGACCTCTATATGATTATTATTAATATTCTGATCCTCTGGTTATATTTTAATTAGAATCGTATCATTTGATTAATTAAGATTTGATTAATTAAAATGTTATTAATTAAGAATGGTTCAACACTTTTCTTACTAGTCTGCACTTTTGATTACAATACATGTAAGGTTTGATTAGTATGGTGTTGTTACATGGTTCGTTTTTGATTGTTTGAATTCTTTTTTTTTTTTTTTTTTTACATACACGCGAAATTGGTAATTTTGATTTGCCCTATTTACAGTGATTTGACAGATGTGATGCCACTTTCACTTATCGGCAGTTACTCATATTATTTGGAATTGAAAACAATATATACTACTGGACAAAAGTTAAGGGCCGCCATTCAGTTTAGACAAGGTTTATATAATTCTTCCTGAGCAGGGTCGATTTTCAAATGTCCGGTAGCTTGAAATCTCTCAAGAAGTCTCTGAATGGTAGAGTGGGACACTGCTAAACGTCTTGCAATATGACGAACAGATTGACCATCCTGAATCCATGCCATGGCTCGACCACGGTCTATCGTGCTGAGACTTCTCCTTGGTGGCATGGCTAATGCAGTGATCATTTCGACCACTTGTCATACTGATTTATTGCATACCAACGGTGAACACTCTTTACCGATGATCATTTTCCACGTGCATTCAAATTCAACTCACTTTTTCACCTTTTGAACTAGTGGGGCGTGTTGCAAAAACCACGAGTTTTTGCAGCAACAATGGCAATTTTCACGTGCGGGTTAAAGTGATCCAGTTTTTGGACATTTAAAAAAAATTAACCTCGTGCACACAGAAATGTATACACATTTCTCTGAGCTCAGTTTTAATGACATTTTCACTTGTATTTACAGTTTGCCAATCAATTATATAAACCTTGTCTAAACTGAATGGCGGCCCTTAACTTTTGTCCAGTAGTATATATCCTAATTATAACCTATCAGAGGTTAATCGGGATATTTCTCATCATCAAATTAAAACAAAATCATAATTGAGAGATAAGAATAAAAAGTGAAGAAGCCCACATAAATCGAGCTAAGCGGTTAGATCGCTGGCCTCCCGGCAGCAATGTTACCGGGGTTGCGGGATTGAAACAATGTAGCGTCACGCCACAGTCTACCCAGTGGTAAATTAGTACCAGACTCTTCTCGTGAGTTAGGGAAGGGAAAGTCGAAGAGGAAATAAACTGGTCACCCCACCTCATAAAGCTGGGCCAATTATATTCAAGACTACTCCCCTACGTCAATATCTGATATTGGACTACCTATTTAATCCAAGAACAAATCCTACATACTACTTTGCGAAAAAGAAAAGCTCCTTTAAAGATCACAGTTCTCATAAGATGATAGGAAACTCAATACAGAGCGATACAACAGGCGTTAATCTGATCATCAGAAGTAGTCCCCCCGTCGATCAAGTGTTTCGGCCCCTTATTCTCCTTTACACTCTAAGGGGGCGGGCCCACCTGGGTCATGACTCCCAAGTGTCTCAGCCTCCTGTTGTCTTGTGTAGAAAATGAACCCATTCCACCTTGGTTGCAGCTTTAAAATCCACAATTCCGCCAGCCAGAGGCAATTGTGAAAGTAACAAAGTGAAGACAAATTATTGCGATTGTTCCGCAGCACACCACTGACACACGTGCGTGAAGCCAACGAAGCGTTAAGCCATTACGAGCTGGCAACTGAAATCTAACTGCACCCGACACCTCATATAATACACCGCGGGTTACCTGTAGAGCCGCCGTCCCTTCACCAATACAACGAAAAACTCAGTTTATTGCGGACTTGGAAAAATGTCAATATCATGTTGTTCTAAGGGTCACTGTAGGGACAAAGAAAGAATATAACCACGACACTCTCAGGTATCTCCTATAAGGCGGCTAATATGAGGTTGTACGTGGGGCTAGCTGACTCATCGTATAAAACATATTACCACAGAAACAATTGCTGCTGTATGAGCATGTCAGGGCTTGGTGTAGGCTTAATGGACCGGTACCAGATATAGTGGTGGCTCTGTGCTTTGTGAGGCGCGCGAATGCTGATGATGATGATGGTGATGATGATGATGATGATGATGATGGTGCTGAGGATGATGATGGTGATGAGGATGAGGAAGGTGATGATGGTGATGGTGATGATGGTGATGATAATGGTGAAGATAATGGTGATAATGATAGTGATGATGATGATGGTGGTGATAATGATGATGATGATGATAATGATGACAATGGTGATAATGATGGTGATGATGATGATGATGATGGTGGTGGTGATGATGGTGATGATGATGATGATGATGATAATGGTGATGATGATGATGAGGATGATGGTGATGCTGATGAATTTTGGCCTGAGACATGAATATAACAGAAACGAGGAGAAATATATGTACAGGCATCCTTGTTGATAAAGCAGGCAGACGGATCAGCATGATTATTTTCCATTTCGCGCCTTCGAGAGAATCGAACTATCACTGCAGGTAGCACCTTAGCAGGATCATATACTAAAGCATTCATATGTTCTTGTTGCGTTGGTTCCTGAAATAATTTCTTTTTCATTATGAGATCGCCCGTCCCAGGAACAGCCTGATAACAGTCGCCTTTTACGACATGCCTCAGACGACAGTAATCATATTCCTTCTGTGTCTCCTCAGAGACCCAAGAACTACGTGGCGTAGGCTAATGTCAGCTGTAATGAAATTTTGATATATAGGCCTAAATAATTTTAAATTAATGTTTTTTTTTCACAGCTTGTGTATCAGCTTGTTAAAATACTGTAATAATAATTATATAAACGTAATGTTTACATAACGTACAGTTTTATTTTTAATTGCGCTCTGGTAAAAGAAAAGTAATCATCAATAGTTTGCCAACATATTTTACGCAAGTTTCATATATATAGAGACACGTGACTCCAAGGAAGTCTGCAGTAAGAGTTGAAGATAATTCTTTTTTTTCCTTCTTCAAGTACCAAGTAGCTACCTTTGAATATTTATAACACTTAAGGAAGGGAAACCTGAGGCCTGTAAACAGTAAATAAATATTAGACAAACATAAATATCACATATTTGAAACATATATATTTTATATTGTTTTATATATATTAATATAATATATTATATTATATTAAATTTGGTGGTGGAATATGTATAAATAGAATCTATAATAGAAATTAATATTTTTAAAATTAATTTATATATTAATTTATATTATATGATATATATATATATATATGAAGAATATATATACGAGTTTTATATATATATATATATATATATATATTCTTCATTTTCTTTTAGAAACATGGGCAATGAACACGCAATTAGAGGAAAGAATTGATGTTTTTGAGATGGGAATATATAGAAGGGTGGGTCATTTCTCAGGGAAAGGAAGAAAATAAACTTATTCCATTTTTACTCAGCTGCTCTTGAATGTCACTATGGTTATGAAATCATTAAGAAGGTGTTTCTCATATCTTGGTCATGTACTAACAGAAGATGGCAGATGCGAAACCCAGACCTAAGGGTCTTTTATATTTGGACACGCGCCCTAATATAACCGACTAGGTTGAACGGGACGAACCTCGCCAAAACGAGGCAAACGTTTTACATATTAAAAAAAAAAGATGCGAAACCGAAATGAATAAGAAAATAGGAATGGCCAAACTAAATGAGACAGATGCTAACATCTTAAGAAGTAACTCACAATTTCAAACTGGTGATCATCAAATGCGATATATAATCTTCATTACTGTATGGTGTAGAAACATGGACAATGAACAAGCAATAAGCAGAAAGATCTAAAACCGTTGAGATGTGGATATATAGAAAAATGAGGCACGTCTCATGGAAAGAGAAGAAAACAAACCTTGGAATGAAAAGAGAATTAATAAAGAAGATCAAAATTAGCTAAAATACTTTGGACAAGTGAAAAGACAAAATATCTTTTACTGAAGACCATAATACATGTAGAAGGAAAAGAGTTGTGCAAGACGAAGACATAGCTATAAGAGGGAAGATAACATCAAGAAATGGACAGGTCAAAGTCTATCAAGCTGTACCATCAAGACAAGAGACATAAAACGTTGGAGATTCATCGCTGCAGACATTGGATGAGGAGGTGGCAGCTAATGATAATTTTCATGGATGTCCTCTCCTTAAGCGACTGCTTTCATTTTTCGCTTTTTTATTTTAGTTTCTAAACCATCCCTGGACATGAAGTGAGCAGGTGCCATAGTAGAATAGATTATAAACAGCTATAAGTACTCCTAATGAGGGGACGAAAAACGAAACATAGGGCGACAGAGCGAGAAGGTATTTCACATTCCAAAAACACGGCAAAGTAGAAAGCATGATAAAAACATTGGCAGAGACCACCACGGACCGGAAGCTGTAAAGAGACATGATCACCCACGCCAATCTACACAAGATTTGAAGTAGAAATGTTCAGTCTCCCACATCCGGGCCTATTTATTTCCCTTATCTTATTAATTCGTTCGCTGTCTCCTTCTCAATCACTCCAAAAGTCTCATTTTCTCGAGACACCCTTCATAAGAGCCACACGCCTTTCATTCGCCGTGACCGAAGAGGGTATTCGCCTGTCACTATGCCAGAGACAATTAATAAGAAGTGCGCTAGGCAACGAGAGAAATAAGATCCTGTCTTTCAAAGGGTGAGAAAACGATAATAAGATGGCATATTGATGAAATTATTCAAATATGTGAAAAGCTATCTGTTTTTCATAGCGTGCAGTTGTAAGTTTAGGATACTGTAAGGAAATAAAGATTTCACAATTCTGAAGAGTGCTTTATTTATTCGGCCAAGTAACTTAGGGTCTCTCGTTCTAATGGCTTGGCGGAAGGTGCAATTTTGAATAAATCTGTTTGGTAATCTGTACTATCTTGCTACTTGGGTGCTTTTTTCTATCTCTCTCTCTCCCTCTCACTATCTCTCCATCTTATCTCTCTATACCTATCTGTCTTCCTCCCTCTCCATATTTTCCTAAATGAAAAGCATTCTTTATTTATTCATTAACATTCAACTTCCAAGCCCTCCTGTCACGTGACACCAGCTCACAGCTTTTTCAATCTCTTCCTCATCTTTTTCATTTCTGTCACCAGTTCTCTTCCATATGTCTTTGTCAATATCATTCTACCGCTTTTACCCTAGAGATTTCACAATAAGAGCTGCTATGTAATGCTATCAACAGGTTTTCTCAGTGCGTGTCCCATCCGTCTTCAGTGTCTTCTTCTCATCTCTTGTTCATCACTATTACTTCTCATCTCTTGTTCATCACTATTACTTCTCATCTCTTGTTCATGACTATTACTTCTCATCTCTTGTTCATCACTATTACTTTTCTGGTTTGTGTCATCAGTTCCACAATGATGATCTCGTACCAGTCCAATCCTACTATTCTTCGAAAGAACACATTTTTGAAGGTTTGTAGTTTCTTGGTACAAGCATTCTTACCAACAACAAAATTCTCATAGACAGTCAGGAAGACAATTTTCCTATGCAGATCCTATCTGACCATATATATGTGAGACTAGGACAATAAATAAATACAGAGAAAGAAAATTAAATTTTCACAGTTCCTTAGAAATATGCAACAGATATCTTTGACAGCTAGAAAATAAAATGAAAAAGTCAGTCCTTACTTGGAGAAACGGATGAGTATCGACAGTTGATCAAAACGATAAGACTCTGACAAAGCTCTATAGACTCGTCACTAGGAGATTTTTTTTTTTTAAGCAGCAGAGAATCAAGTAGTTGTTGGTAAATTCAAGTTAAAAAAAAAAGATGAAGACGGAGAAGGAAACCCTCGATACACTGCCGTCGGCGGAGGCTAAAGACAATTAATTAAAGATGCCAGAGACCGTAGGAAATGAAAAAAACATGATGGCAAACCTCGGGCGGCCTGACATTCAATAATTGAATGATGTTGTGCGTCTTCTGAGTCCTAATAAAATAAATGTTATGTCCAATGTTTCTCGCTATATTTTTTATCACATTTATTATCTTATTTGTTATCTCATTTGTTATCTCATTTGTTATCTCATTTGTTATCACATTTATTATCTTATTTGTTATCTCATTTGTTATCTCATGTGTTGTCTCATTTGTTATCTCATTTGTTATCTCATTTGTTGTCTCATGTGTTGTCTCATGTGTTGTCTCATTTGTTATCTCTTTTGTTATCTCATTTGTAATCTCATTTGTTGTCTCATTTGTTATCTCATGTGTTGTCTCATTTGTTATCTCATTTGTTATCTCATTTGTTGTCTCATGTGTTGTCTCATTTGTTATCTCTTTTTTTATCTCATTTGTAATATGATTTGTTGTCTCATTTGTTATCTCATGTGTTGTCTCATGTGTTATCTCATTTGTTATCTCTTGTTATCTTATTTGTTATCTCATTAGTTATCTCATTTGGTATCTCATTAGTTATCTCATTTGTTATCTCATTTGTTGAGAGTAAATATTTCCCATGCTAGTATCCTTGAATGGATATACTTGGCAAATTACCATGAGATGGTATTTGAAAGGAATAGAGTGGCTAATTCTCAAGCTAATTTTCTTGAGTTGATATACATGTGAAAGTACCATAAGATGGTATTTGAAAGGAACAGAGTAACTATTTCATATCCCAGAGAAAGTAACCATGAGATGGTCTGCGAAAAGAAAAAAATTAACTATTACACACGCTAGTAATTTTTAATTGATATACTTGAGGAGTTCACATGAGATGATATTTGAAAGGAAAAGAGTAACTATTTCACATACTAGTATTTTGAATTGGCATTCTTGAGCCTTTGCTAGTCTAAACAACACCTGGAAATCATCCAGTGTACAGCACAAACACCAAATTAAAATTATATGAGAGCTGTGTACTTTCTGTGCTTCTCTATGGTGCGGAATGCTGGAGAGTGACAGAGAAGGAAATTTCAAAATTATCCTCTTTCCACACAATCTGCCTAAAGAAAGTTCTCCGAATCTTTCGGCCGAATACCATCACCAATCAAGAACTGCTTACTCGGAGCAACCAAGAGAATATGCACACCATCATAGCTGCCAGACGCTGGAGTTGGATTGGCCATGTCCTCAGAAGAGACCCTGATGCCTTCACAAGAACAGCTATGCCATGGAACCCCGAATGAAAGCGAAAGAGAGGCCGACCAATAACAACTTGGCGGAGAATTGTGGAGACCGAGATGCAAAGAATGAACCAGAGCTGGGGCACTGTACGAAGGATGGCCGCAGACCGAGCGAAGTGGAAGTAGTTTGTTGCTGCCCTACAAGACGCCACGAGACGTGATGACCACTGAGTGCTTGAGAGTCGGTGGCTAAGGATCAGAGATACGTGACAAAGTACACATGAGTGGGATATGTGAAAGGATAGAGGAGCTATTTCACGTGTCAATATTCTTAAATTGGTGTACTTTAGGAAAGTACGCATGTAGTGATATGTGAAAAGAAGAGAACACAATTTATTTTATTTTTAAATAGAATTTAAATGTTGCCATATGAAAAGCTACATCATGTAGATACCTTTGTCAACATTGCCTCTGTATGGTTAACAACCCTACACCGGGTCAGAAGTATTGATTGGCTGGCAACAGAACGAAGCTCTATCAATATCGATCCCGTGCACGAGACAGCCTGTCGCTCAGCTATTGCTTTCTTAATTTCGAAACCCGGTGCTCACCCCGAAATATAAAAAAGAAAAAAAAAATTGTACTATACTGTCTTCATTTTTTTGCAACAAACTTCTTTCTTTCCCTAGTCATTGCTTGTTCTAGTTCTTTGCCACAGCATGTGTTGGATTTTTTTGAAAGCACCAACTAGCCATGCAACGAATTTTATTTGTGCGCCTTATTTATGACAAACTCACTCTGAAATACACTGAGCATGGTGCGTCACAAGGTGACAAAAGCATAATAATATCGATAAAGTGCAAACAGAACAAGGAAAAAGACAGTTCGGAAGAAGACAAAGAAGATCGCGACGAAGAAACCTGATTGGGGAAATGAAATAAGAAAGAGAAAACGACTATCTCGATAATGATTCTGAAGGGGGAGAAAGACGAGTAGAATAATTAGCAAGAAGAAAACCAGGATGATAACGATCATGGAGGAGAAGAGAAAAAGAAGATTTTAATGATAACGTTGCCTCATGTAGTTCCTGTGGGGGCTTAATAGAGACAAAGATAGAACAAGACTACTTTATCCCCAGGCATGTCGTGCATGCCCACTAAAATGAAGTTGGGCAAATGGCTGACAAAAACCACATCATTTAAAACAAATTGCAACACAAATCACCACTGCTAGAGCACGTGACTGCTTGGTACATGCTTCCTTCAAAGGGTCCATACGCGGTGGTAGCGCTTCATGTTCTGTCAGTAGTGCACAAGAAAATAAATGAATGATAAGACTGATGATGCTATTATGATAATGACGATGACTTACATGAAAGAAAGAAATTCTGCAAACCACAGGTATTTATTATCATTCAAGAATGTCTCGTAAAGATTGAATAATTCTTTTTCATTGCTTATGTCTGATCAGTTTTAGACTTTACCACAGTGAAAATTCTACACTATTAGCCCCCTTAGTGTGTATGCGTGCGTGCGTGCGCATATATATATATATATATATATATATATATATATATATATATATATATATATATATATATATATATATATATATATATATATATATATATATATATATATATATATATATATATATATATATATATATATATATATATATAAATATATATATATATATATACTGTTAAAAAAAAGAAACGCAACATTATTGCAGTGGTAATGGACACCAAATTTCAAACTTGTACCAAAATTTGATTTTACGGAATTAATGTTTCTATCTTGGCATGAAGAAACTTTCAGACTTTAACCATTAAATTTGGTTTGGACTTTTATTCTTTGCGACTGAGGCCTCCGTTTCAGTAAGGTGTATGGCCTCTTCTGGCCTCTATCAGAGAACGACATCTCCTTGACATGGATCCGATTAGCCGTTGGATCTGTTGTTGTGGGATGGCTGCCCACTCTTCCCGCAGTGCAAGAGACAACTGTCGGAGATTGGCTGGAGCCACGTCTCGCTGGCGGAGTCGTCTGTCGAGTTCATCCCATAGTTGTTCTATGGGGTTCATGTCTGATGACATGGCTGGCCACGGAATGGTCTGGACGTTGTTGTCAGCGAGGAACTGGGTGGTGAGTTGTGCAACATGAGGTCGAGCGTTATCCTGCTGAAAAATCGACCCTCGTGCAGCCAGAAGTGGAAGGACGTGAGGACGAAGAATTTCAGTGACGTATCGTTGGGCATTCAGGCGTCCTTCAATTTGCACCAGGTCACTTCTTCCCATGAGGTTGATCGCCCCCCCCCCCCACATCAGTACACCTCCACCACCATGTGGAGGAGCCTCATCAACGCTGTTTTGGGCGTAGCGCTCATGGACTCTGCGGTAAACTCTTCTCCGTCTATCGTGTTGCTGGAGCACAAAATATGATTCATCACTAAACCAAACCCGTCTCCAGTCATTCCCAACGGTCCATTGACGATGCTGGTTCGCCCACTGCAGTCGGTTCTGGCAATGCCGGTCGGTAAGAACAGGACCTCTGTAGGGTCTTCTAGTCCAAAGACCAGAGTCGTGCAGCCGGTTCCTGACCGTTTGATCTGAAATTCGACGGGCTGCTGACATTGACTGGACTGTGGAGGACGCAGATGCAAGTCGATTCCTGAGGTGACGCAGCCGTATGAAGCGGTCTTCGGCAGGAGTTGTGACTCTGGGTCTTTCACTGCGCGGCCGGTCTACCACTGAGCCAGTTTCTTGAAATCGCCTCCAAAGGCGACTAATAGTGCTTCTAACCACATTAAATTGTCTGGCCACTACACTTTGTGACTGTCCAGTCTGTAAACGTCCAATGATTATGAGTCGTTGTTCTGTAGTGAGATGAGCCATACTTGCGCATTGAATTTTGAACTGAATTTATTCGAGGAGCGTCAATCTTTTATAGGCGTTCAATAATATGGTCAGAGAGTTTTGTGTTCAGTAAGTTTCACGGGATTCTCATGAACCTGTCACGAGTTATTGTCAAAAATGTTGTTTTGACCTTGACCTCTTTCATGACCTCACGAATCATGAGGTGAGTACAATTCAGGTAACCACGAGAAGTTAATGACCAGGCGGACACAGTCGATAGGTTGACTGATGTCCAATCAGCGAATATCTTTTATAAAAGTGACACCAAAAAAGTTGCGTTTCTTTTTTTGAACAGTATATTTATTTGCTGTTGTTTCCGTATATATTCACAACGGGCTGATCACCCGTTGCCAGTCACTTCGATTACGGAAACAACAGCAAATGGGTTGATTTGCCGTTGCCCTAAAGACGCCACTAGGCGTGATGGGAAACAATGGCAAAGAAAACCTATCTGCTGTTGCCCTAAGACGCCACTAGGCGTAATGGCCACTGACTGCTTTGACGGTCTGTGGCTAAGGACAGAAGAAGAAGAAGATATATATATATATATATATATATATATATATATATATATATATATATATATATATATATATATATATATATATATATATATATATATATATATATATATATATATATATGTCAGAAAGACAGACAGACGAACTGATGGACAGACAGACAGACAGACGGGTGGGTGGATGGGTAGACAGACAGACAGAAAGACAGATAGACAGACAGACAGACAGACAGACAGACAGACAGACAGACAGACAGACAGACAGATAGATAGATAGACAGATAGATAGATAGATAGATAGATAGATAGATAGATAGATAGATAGATAGATAGATAGATAGATAGATAGATAGATAGATAGATAGACTAGTTTTTGTCTGTGTAAGTGCTTGATTGCTAGACAGACACTTTGCTTCCTCCTGTATTTTTATTTACTTCTCGAGCAGCTATTCTAGACCGTTTTTCCCACCTGCTCCCCAACGTCATCGATTTTACCATCTAACTATAATTTGTCTTATCCGTCTTGTTTAATCGGGAGTGCGCAATATGCAGCTTTCCACTTAGCTTCTGGGCTTACTTCTTTAGCAACTAGTTCTTTCCTAGATTTCTTTGTAGTTTATCATTTAAGTCCATTGGGACCCAAGACGCATCAAAAGTAAGGAATGCAGTCAGCGACCCATAGCTTGACTGCAAGCGTCAGGGTCAGCGAACCAGAGCTGACCAAGACCCTACTCCACCTCCACGTGGTGGTCCTGGAAACAGGCTGCATCACTGCAGTCTGGCTGAGGAGTAGGGATCGAAGAGAGAAGGCAAACCCGGTCCCAAAAAATGCCGTGCGGAAGTCGGATGTGTCGGCCGAAAGGCGCAAATACGGCAGCTACGCTGTAAACGGACACAACGCAACCAACGTCCTTTTCAGGACGAACGAGGAAGAAGGAAGAATTTAAGCCCATTGGATTTGGTGGGTTCCCCCCCCCCCCTCCCTCCCAACCACCTCTCCACTGCTCCCGATTCCAAAATATCCTAGTTGTGGTTTTTGTTTTTTTTTCTTTCATGGAAAACCCGAATAATGTGCGCCATTTTTAATTAAAATTATGGAAATTGTACTGTTTTTCAGAAAGGCTATCATAAAAAACGAAATGTCAGAAAAACCTGAAGATTAACATGACATTATAGATTTAGCTGACCCAAGCTGCAAAATTCATGAATAAAATAAGTCGCAGTTTATGTCTAAGTGGATGAAAAGGGAACCGTTTGTTTTTTTTAAGAAATAGGAGGAGAGCGTACTAGCATCAGATGATCATGTCCGCCTCCCTCCCATTTCTTCAACAACAACAACAACAAAAAATCCCTTTTCATGCTCTTGGACATAAATTGGGAATGGGAAAGGGGAGGTTGTAAGTTCATTATATATCAAAGCAGGGTTAGAGAGGGCGGCTCTCAATATGTAGTATTTTATTCGGTCAAATGCTCGATTCCGTTCTCCTAACTCGAGTCTGTCATTCAGACACCCCGACAAACTAAAATGGAATTGCTGTCTTCTGTAGGAAATTTATTTGTTTTGGATGTGTGCTATGCCAGCTGTACTGTTGGGTTGAACAGCGGTTCTCAAACTTACAATAGTCGCGTACCCCTTATGAGAATTTAGTTCACCTGCGAATCACTCTCGGGTGAAGAAAACTATAGTCTAATAACGCATATATATATATATACACACACACACACACACACACACACAATTATACAGTGTACACTGTACACTGTACATAAAAGTAATTATTTTAAAAAAAAACTTAAAAAAGGTAAGTAATGGGCCTTAAACAAACGTATGCCAAGTCCTGCTGTTCCGTGCCATCAGCTCAAGCTTTTTCCATGTCCGTTCATGCCCAGTTCTATTTTCCATGTCCGTTCATGCCAAGTTCTATTTTCCATGTCCGTTCATGCCAAGTTCTATTTTCCATGTGTTCATTGGTCTTCCTCTATCTCGCTGACCCTGAGGATTCAAAAGCAATTACTGTCTGGTGCTATTCACAGGTTTTCTCAGTGTGTGTCCTATCCATCTCCAACGTCTTCTCATCTCTTGTTCCACTATCGCTTGCCTAGTTCTCATCATCAGTTCCACATTAGTGATCTTGTCATACCATTTCAATCTTTCTATTCTCCGCAAGCGCAAGTATCCATTTATGAAAGTATTGTAGCTTTTTAGAAGCTGTTTTAGTTGTTCTCCATGTTTCAGAGCCATGCAACATTAGAAATGAAAATTCTGATGTATGCATTGGACCTGCTTTCTTTTTCATCTTCATCTATTTACCAATGTAATGAAAGCTCCATGTCTTACCGGGGGCCGAAATGAGAGCAAAGAATAGTGACACTGTCTGCCATCAATAGTACCTATACCTAGCGGTATGGCAGCTTGTGTACCCTGACAACCCCCAGAGCTATGCCAGTGGGAGTTTTACTCCTGGAAGGTTCAACCAAGCTGGACTGTTCTGCGTGGGTAGGGGTCAGACAAAAGCTGGTACCCTGGTCCTACAGGTTGGGGGTTTTAGCGCAGGGCCGACACCCCTGTCTATGGAAAAAAATCACACATGTTACGGAAACTGCAACGAATGGTAAAACTTTGATGCAGGAAGGACATCCGGGGTCTCAGGCTCGTATGACTGTCAGTGGTGAAAGCCGAAAGGAAGCCATTGGTATGAAAACGGATGCCCCGACTGCTAAACACGAAACTAGAATTGGTTTTTAGAACGTCAGAACTATGAATGAGGTAGGAAAGCTGAGGCAGATCACAGCAGAGATGAGGAACTACACATTATATATCCTGGGAATAAGTGAGAGCAGATGGACCAGGACGGGAAGAATAAAAACAGCTACAGGGGAAACTACTTTACTCTGGTAGAGAGGATGGTCAGCACAACGAAGGTGTAGCCATTATCCTGAAGGAATGGAAAGGTCTTTACTGGAATGGAAACCCATCAACAACAGACTGATAAGAACAAGACTGAAAGGAAGATTCACCAACACCACTGTAGCGTAGTCTTGAACCAATATCTAAGGGCAATTAACGAGAGCCTACCTTGCCTACCTATATCGAAATATGTCAACACATGTTTTCGACCAATCGCTGCACGAGCTGTAAACCGGTTTCGGAAACCGTAGGCTGCAAGATAGCGGGATGGAATCTGTGTTTTGGTAATATGTATTTGTGACTTCAGGTCAAAGGATAGGGCATGTCCCTCGGAACAGTGAGCACAATAAAATAACAGGAATCGTAAACTTTCATTAGATACATGGATTTAGTTGTAGAAGCATGGACACAGGAGTTTTGAGTGATTACACGCAGTATAACTTAGAGCGAAGACTGTTTTCCCCGGTTTCAACTGTGATTGCAAACGCTACAAGGGAGGCAGAAAAAGGTTAGCGTGTTTAAATGGTAGCGCCCAAATGGCCGGTTTAAACAAGACCGGGATGGAAAGAATCGGTTGGGAAACACCGGAAGAATAAATTATCGAAGTTTTGTATGATCGACAGATCGGGCAGAAAGGGTGGTTTTACAGAAATTTTTGTAAACATAAACTGACCCAGCCAGCCAATAGAATCGCTTGTCTTCCTTTTGCCCGCTACCTGTAATAAAAAGGGGAAACAAATCTGGAATATTTCTCTTGAACCGCCAGAACCCAGCTCCTTCGCCAATTGCCAGTGAAGCAGACTGCATGGGTTTAATTAAAAGCCTGTTGAATCTGAGATTGTGGGTAAGAGAATTAAGTCATAATATGTATAATATTAATTACTAGTGGTTAATGGAAGTGATATTGTGTGTAAATCTCATTGTGTGATTCGTAGAAGGAAAGCTACTTTGTGCTGTACAAATTATGTTCGACTTTAAAACTAAGGCCGGACAGAATGAGTGGTGTTAGTTTCAGAAGCTTTTGAAGCCTTTTCTGATTGCTGGACTAGACTATACTATCAGGAACTAGTAAAAGAGGAAAGATTGTAATTTAATGTATTGTTTGAGTAGGCCTAGACACTCAACACTCACCATAAGGCCTATGCAGTTAATGATGTCAATTATGGACATATTAGGAAAGTGTGTGTGTTGTAATGCTGTGTTATATTATTGCATAAAACTTGTTTAGACACTCAACACTCACCATAAGGCCTATGCAGTTTTGGTGATGTCAGTCATGGACATATTAGGAAAGTGTGTGTTGTAATGTTGTTATATTATTGCATAAACCTATTTGTCACTGACTGAGTCTACCTTTCCTGTGTGTTGTAATCATTTGTTATATTATTGCATAAACCTATTTGTCACTGACTGAGTCTACCTTTTCTGTGTTACCATCACTTATTCTGAACTGCCTCACTAATCTACCATCTGGGTAGGAGGATTTTAGAGCCAGATGCTATGTAAGACCTATTACATTTCAGGTCAGAGGTATCCTGTCACTCATCTTGTTAGCAGAGAAGAACATTGGTGTTGTACCTAGCGGTGTAAGATTGAACAAGCACCCTGTACCTACATCAGTTGGAAGAGTGGAGACCCTCAGTGTTGGGCTTCTCCATCTTATATTCTGGCTTCAAGGAAAAGGCGGAAGCGAAGAAGTTAAGTCATATTAAACAAGACTGACTCGCAGAGCATTGGCGTACCACACCCGGTTATAGTAGTAGTGATGTAAACAGTGATCTCAGTAACATTGTAGTCAGTGTGACATTTTCAAAAGATACATAACCTAGAAATATTGTGAAGTCAAGTGATATCAGTAACAGTGAAGTCATTATGACAGTTGTCAATATCCATTCCTCTAATACTGAAGATAAATTCAAGTACCATCATTAACATTGGTTCCAAAGGATTAGTTGCACTAAGACTTTTCATAACAAGGGAGCCTTAACAACTAGGAAAAGACTTTATTTGTAGTGTTTGACTTTTATTTGGTGTAGATACATCTAAACAGATGACTGTACATAAATAAAATTAAGAAATTGTAGTTCACTGTTTGTATTACTTTATGTCAGCTTTGAATTACTTTGAATTTAATTAAATCCCCTAGATACAATAACAGCCCATAGGTATAATTCTGAGAGGGGCACCATAGAATTCTGGTACTGAATATTACTATCTCGGCCAGAAATTCTTTACAGCCTGACTTTATACCTATGAACTCTATACACCATTGCTCTTTTCTGAGAATGGGGTATTTCTTTAAGACCAGACTCTTCTCTGGCAACTATCCTAGTATCACCTGATACACCTGGTTGTCTTATTCTTCATAATTGAGAAACCTCTCGCGACACTGGGACGCTCGTCTGGGATTGTTCCTGTATATTCTGAGCCTGCTGTTACCGTTTAGTGCTGTCAAGTGGGAAATTTTGGATAGTAAATTTTTGGTAGGGCAGGTTAAGAAATAGATTTTGAGTACCATTGAGTACAAATTAAGGTGTGGTACATGTGACGCGAAATCAGTCATTAATTAATTAATTAAGAAATTAATTTGATTAAGTGACTAATTATTTTGGCAAAAATTTTTTTTTACTTTGTATTGGTTGCATCTAAATTACAACATTGCCATGGCAGATTTAGTAAAGTTCAGGTCAGCAACACTGCAAGTGGGGAAAGAGCTTGGGATGACTGGTGATCTTCTGATCCAGTATGTTACGACTGAATGCGATAAATTCACAGAAAGGGAAGATAAGCAGTTAGCACGGCAAGCGGAAGCTGAGAAAGAGAATAAGAAACTGCAATTGGAGGCTGAGGAAAGAAGGGTTCAAGCAGAGAGAGAGGCTGAGGAAAGAAGGATTCAAGCAGAGAGAGAGGCTGATGAAAGAAGGATTCAAGCAGAGAGAGAGGCTGAGGAAAGAAGGATTCAAGCAGAGAGAGACCATGAGCTAAGATTAAAAGAGCTTGAACTTCAGGCAACTACCAACCACAATGGTAGTAGTTCACCTCATTTGGACAACAGCCCCAGCCAGAGCACCTCAAATGGAGCCATGAATTTTCATCTGGATCCATTTGTGGACAAAGTTGACGCAATCGAGGCTTATCTAGACAGATATGAGAGATTAGCGACTACTTATGGTCTAGAAAAGGAAAAGTGGAGTCTGAAGTTATCGCAAGGTTTGCGGGGAATTGCGTACGATGTCTTTTTGAAATTGCCAAAAAAGGATCAGGAAGATTACGAAGCCCTGAAGCAGGCATTGCTTGTTCGATATGAACAAAATGCTGAAGCATATAGACGGCGCTTCAGAATGGCGAAGATTCAACCAGGAGAGACGTATCAGCAGTTCTCAGAAAGATTAGAAACTTACTTACTGAGGTGGTGTAAGTTAGGAAACTTCACCACAGATTTCGAGGGGCTAAAGGAAATGATGTTGATTGAACAACTATTGGATTCCATAACCCCAGAAACTAAGAAGTTCCTAATTGAGAACAAAAGAGACAGGTTGGCTGACATAATCACATATGCAGAAAGCCACCACATGGCTCAATCCCTGACTCAAGGGATTAAAAGGAAACAGGAGGGAGTTAAGCAACCCCAAACTCATAATAAGTTTGATCAAAAGGACAATGCAACCAAATACAGGCCAGGATATGATAATAAGGATAGGAACCCACAATTTCAGGATAGGAAACCTTACAAAAAGGAAGAAAAGTGGTGCAAAATTTGCAAAATGAACAACCACCATACAACAGAATGTGGTAGGAAGTCCCTCCATATCACGCTGCATGCATGATAACAGTGGGAAAGGGAAGGAAGGAACTGACATCGAGTCTGGTAGATCTCCATCATCCCTCCATCTGTGAAGAAGTAATATGTAACGGCACTAAGGTAAAGTGTCTGTATGATTCCGGATTGGAATATGACTCAGTTGTGAGTGCGTCTCTAGTGCACCCTGAGCAGTATACCACAGACAAAGTGGAGATACAAGGGGCATTAAAGGATACAGCCACCATAACACTTCCCATAGCCAGAATCAATGTGAAAACTCGCTATGTGGAAGGAGTGATCAATGCAGCAGTGTGTGAGAATCCTAATTACCCGCTGGTGTTAGGAGGGAGATATGTTTTCCTAGGGAAACCAATAAAACCTGTGATAATGGCAACACTCCAGGTCAGGTCAACCCCTGGAAAGGAGGAGGGAACACCACTCAATATTCATCCGAGAGAGATGAGAAAGGCCCAAGCTAAAGATAGCACATTAAAACCTTGCTTTGGCAAGTTGCCAAAAAGCCATAACCCCCCAAAGAATGGACAGTTTTATTTGAATGATGGATTGCTTTACAGGAAAGCTGGGACAGGACCCAATGGGCATAGCCAGTTAGTACTGCCATCTATTTACAGGGACAAGGCTATGGAATTAGCACATGTTGATTCAGACGGTGGACATAAGAAGATTGGTACCACCTGTCAAATGACATCAGTGCATCACTATTGGCCAGGCATTGCTGAAGACATAGTTCGGTATGTGACTGCCTGTGCACAATGTAGCAAGGAAAACCCCACATGTTGGGAAAATCAACAGGACCTAGGAAAGCATTGGGGCGGACGTAGGCCTGAAAAGAAAAAGGTAGACATAGTGGATAGGATGGCACCATCTCACAAAGGGTCTACCAGACAACCAGTTACTATGGCAACTCTCCGTATTGTACAGGGAGGGGATACAACACGTCCCATACCGACAAGATTTAGTTCGGAACACCAGGTACTGGATCAAAATAGGAGTGTGGTTAGTCGACCACCCTTGATAAAGGACCTGCGGGGAAACCCCAGGAAAATAGGTAGTGGGAGAGTGTGCAGTGCGAACCATTTGACTGATGCACAGCCAACTTCACTATACGGCTATTAAATTAGCATTATGAGGGCACGGCAACATTGGTAGTTGCCCAGCCCATCACAGTCCATTGGAAGTACTGATACGGACATGGATTGAATAATATATGGCATTTTTACAGGGAGAATTGATTTCTTGGTGCAGGAAAATTTCATGTCCCCATATGAATCATATTATATGCTCTGAGTGTTTTCTCCAGGGTAATGAGGAGATTATTGGATCCCTTACCAAACCCAGCTATCGCTGATTCCTGCTGGATGATTGCCTCGTTATTGGTCTCAGATTGAAGCTCGACAGAAATCTCTCGCTTAAAAATTGGGGGGCTATCTGTAGCGTAGTCTTGAACCAATATCTAAGGGCAATTAACGAGAGCCTACCTTGCCTACCTATATCGAAATATGTCAACACATGTTTTCGACCAATCGCTGCACGAGCTGTAAACCGGTTTCGGAAACCGTAGGCTGCAAGATAGCGGGATGGAATCTGTGTTTTGGTAATATGTATTTGTGACTTCAGGTCAAAGGATAGGGCATGTCCCTCGGAACAGTGAGCACAATAAAATAACAGGAATCGTAAACTTTCATTAGATACATGGATTTAGTTGTAGAAGCATGGACACAGGAGTTTTGAGTGATTACATGCAGTATAACTTAGAGCGAAGACTGTTTTCCCCGGTTTCAACTGTGATTGCAAACGCTACAAGGGAGGCAGAAAAAGGTTAGCGTGTTTAAATGGTAGCGCCCAAATGGCCGGTTTAAACAAGACCGGGATGGAAAGAATCGGTTGGGAAACACCGGAAGAATAAATTATCGAAGTTTTGTATGATCGACAGATCGGGCAGAAAGGGTGGTTTTACAGAAATTTTTGTAAACATAAACTGACCCAGCCAGCCAATAGAATCGCTTGTCTTCCTTTTGCCCGCTACCTGTAATAAAAAGGGGAAACAAATCTGGAATATTTCTCTTGAACCGCCAGAACCCAGCTCCTTCGCCAATTGCCAGTGAAGCAGACTGCATGGGTTTAATTAAAAGCCTGTTGAATCTGAGATTGTGGGTAAGAGAATTAAGTCATAATATGTATAATATTAATTACTAGTGGTTAATGGAAGTGATATTGTGTGTAAATCTCATTGTGTGATTCGTAGAAGGAAAGCTACTTTGTGCTGTACAAATTATGTTCGACTTTAAAACTAAGGCCGGACAGAATGAGGGGTGTTAGTTTCAGAAGCTTTTAAAGCCTTTTCTGATTGCTGGACTAGACTATACTATCAGGAACTAGTAAAAGAGGAAAGATTGTAATTTAATGTATTGTTTGAGTAGGCCTAGACACTCAACACTCACCATAAGGCCTATGCAGTTAATGATGTCAATTATGGACATATTAGGAAAGTGTGTGTGTTGTAATGCTGTGTTATATTATTGCATAAAACTTGTTTAGACACTCAACACTCACCATAAGGCCTATGCAGTTTTGGTGATGTCAGTCATGGACATATTAGGAAAGTGTGTGTTGTAATGTTGTTATATTATTGCATAAACCTATTTGTCACTGACTGAGTCTACCTTTCCTGTGTGTTGTAATCATTTGTTATATTATTGCATAAACCTATTTGTCACTGACTGAGTCTACCTTTTCTGTGTTACCATCACTTATTCTGAACTGCCTCACTAATCTACCATCTGGGTAGGAGGATTTTAGAGCCAGATGCTATGTAAGACCTATTACATTTCAGGTCAGAGGTATCCTGTCACTCATCTTGTTAGCAGAGAAGAACATTGGTGTTGTACCTAGCGGTGTAAGATTGAACAAGCACCCTGTACCTACATCAGTTGGAAGAGTGGGGACCCTCAGTGTTGGGCTTCTCCATCTTATATTCTGGCTTCAAGGAAAAGGCGGAAGCGAAGAAGTTAAGTCATATTAAACAAGACTGACTCGCAGAGCATTGGCGTACCACACCCGGTTATAGTAGTAGTGATGTAAACAGTGATCTCAGTAACATTGTAGTCAGTGTGACATTTTCAAAAGATACATAACCTAGAAATATTGTGAAGTCAAGTGATATCAGTAACAGTGAAGTCATTATGACAGTTGTCAATATCCATTCCTCTAATACTGAAGATAAATTCAAGTACCATCATTAACATTGGTTCCAAAGGATTAGTTGCACTAAGACTTTTCATAACAAGGGAGCCTTAACAACTAGGAAAAGACTTTATTTGTAGTGTTTGACTTTTATTTGGTGTAGATACATCTAAACAGATGACTGTACATAAATAAAATTAAGAAATTGTAGTTCACTGTTTGTATTACTTTATGTCAGCTTTGAATTACTTTGAATTTAATTAAATCCCCTAGATACAATAACAGCCCATAGGTATAATTCTGAGAGGGGCACCATAGAATTCTGGTACTGAATATTACTATCTCGGCCAGAAATTCTTTACAGCCTGACTTTATACCTATGAACTCTATACACCATTGCTCTTTTCTGAGAATGGGGTATTTCTTTTAAGACCAGACTCTTCTCTGGCAACTATCCTAGTATCACCTGATACACCTGGTTGTCTTATTCTTCATAATTGAGAAACCTCTCGCGACAACCACAATTATACAACGTTATGCACCAACAAATGACAGCGATGAAGAGATCATCAAGGACGAGTTCTATCAACAGCTACAAAAGGAAATGGAAATTGCAACTAGATACGATCTTATTATAGTAATGGGAGACCTCAATGCAAAAGTTGGGACACACAATACTAATAACGAAAGAGTAATGAGGAAATGCGGCAGTGGAACAGTAAATGAGAATGGGGACAAATTAATAAGCTTCTGCAGTATGAACAGCCTGGTCATTGGAGGAACACTTTTTCCACAAAAAGAAGTGCACATGTTAACGTGGGAATCACCAAACTGGCGGGACAGAAACCAGATAGATTACATAAAAATCAATGGCATATGGAGACATGCATTACAAGACGTGAAAGTAAGAAGAGGCGCAGATGGGGGAAGTGATCATCACCTAGTAGTAACAAAACTGAAGGTGAAACTCAGAGCTGCTGGACCAGTTGCAGTCAAACAGAAAAGATATAACATCACGAAACTTAAAGACCCCCTCACCAGAAAAGCTTTCGTGGTTGATGTAAAGAGACGATATCAGATTGCCAAAAGCCAGGAAAGAACAGAGACCGATGATGTCGACCAGAAATTCAACACCATCTCAACAATATACAAGGAAATCAGCGAGTCATGCTTGGGATTCCAGGAAAGAAAGAGACAAGATTGGATAAAACCAAAAACGTTAAACACCATAGCGAAGAGAAAGGAAATGAAAAGAAAGAAAACAGAAGCAAAGTCTCGCAGGTTAAAGGAAATATATAGCGAATAGTACAGTCAGCTGGACAAAGAAGTAAAACGTCAAACCCGTGCCAACAAAAGGACATGTCTGGATGACTTGCAAGAGAGGCAGAAGAGGCAGCACTGAGAAATGAACAAAGCACAGTTTATAAAATAACTAAAACTATCAGTGGAAAACGAGGTGCAAACAATATAACGTTAGTAAGACAAGCAAGGAAATCTTATCACCACATCACAGTGGCAGGAAACAAGATGGGCAGAGCATTTCAAAGAAACTCTGAACAAGGAACCTCCAGAGACACTGTTGAATGTTCCTGGGGCTGAAAATGATCTAGATGTTAATACAGACATTCCACGAAAGGAAGAAATCATCAGGGCAATCAAAGGGTTAAAGAATGAAGAAGCTCCTGGCCACGATAACTTAAATGCTGAGTTATTCAAGACAGACTCTGAACTAGCAGCAGAACTATTAGAACCACTATTTGCACAAGTCTGGGAAACTGAGACAACACCAACAGAGTGGAGTAAAGGAATAATTGTCAAATTGCCCAAGAAGGGCGACCTTGCAGACTGCAACAACTGGAGAGGAATTACTGTCCTCTCAGTTCCCAATAAAATTACTAGGCAGGATAATCATCCAGAGAATTTCAAAAGCAGGTGACCATAAACTGAGGACAGAACAAGCGGGTTTTAGAAAGAACAGAAGATGTGCAGATCATATATTCACCCTCAGAAACATTATAGAGCAATTCTCAGAATGGCAGAGAGAGCTATTCATTAACTGTGTTGATTTTGAAAAGGCTTTTAACAGCATACACATGGACAGCCTATGAAAAATACTGAGGGCTTATGGAATTCCCAGCTGCATTGTTTCCATTATAAAAAGCCTCTATTCTAACTTTACATGCAGTGTTGGATTGAGTAATCTAACTTTCGAAGTGAAAACAGGAGTACGACAGGGATGCCCCTTATCAACAACATTATTTTTGACAGCCATAGATTGGGTGATGCGCCAGACAACAGAGGGCAGTCCAAGAGGAATTAGATGGACAACGTTTTCTACACTGGAATATGCAGATGACATTGCACTACTCGCACATTCACATCAACACATCCAAGAAAAAAAGCGATAGACTGAATAATTATAGCTAGCAGGTTGGTCTGAACTTCGATCTGAAGAAAACAGAGGTCATGACATTCAATGTGGGCAATCCTGAGCCAATAACAATAAGGGGCCAGCAGTTAGAACAGACAGACACATTTACTTACCTAGGATGCATAGTAACACCAGACGGCGGAACAAGCAAGAACATTAACAACATAATGAATAAGGCGAGAATAGCCTTTGCTAGTCTCAACAACATTTGGAAGTCTTCCCAGTACAGCACAAACACCAAATTAAGACTGTATGAGAGCTGTGTACTTTCTGTGCTACTCTATGGTGCGGAATACTGGAGAGTAACAGAGAAGGAAATGTCGAAACTGTCCTCCTTCCACACAATCTGCTTAAGGAAAATTCTCTAAATCTTTTGGCCGAATACCATCAGCAACCAAGAACTGCTTATTTGGAGTAACCAGGAGGACATGCACACGATCATAGCTGGCAGACGCTGGAGTTGGGTTGGCCACGTCCTCAGAAGGTACCCTGATACCATTACAAGAACAGCTATGCTATGGACCCCCGAAGGAAAGCGAAAGAGAGGCCGACCAAAACAACCTGGCGGAGAACTGTGGAAGCCGAGATGCAAAGAATGAACCAGAGTTGGGGCACTGTACGAAGGATGGCCGCCGACCGAACAAAGTTTAATCAATTTGTTGCTGCCCTACAACCGTGCGTGATGGCCACTGACTGTTTTGACGGTTGGCGGCTATGGATCAAAGAAGAAGAATAGTGACACTGTGACCTATCATGCATATTGTAAAAAAGCGACTAAGGAGGGTTGGGCACGGGGTCGGTTACCCCCATCTTGTAGAAATGTAAAACGACAAAAACGTCAAAAAATTAACCACAAAAAGACAATACGAATTTTCAATTCAAACGTAAAGTCAAAAGTCAAGTGAAACGTCAAGTCAAAAGTCAAGTCAAAAGTCAAGTCAAACGTCTAGTCAAAAGCTACACATAGTCTGCATTTTTTCCAAATTCTGAAAAACTACTCATATACTCTGAAAACAGACAATTTTATCAAGGTAGACCTTTAGAGAGCTCAGTGTTTTTATAGTAGATCTTCGCAACTCCTGGGTTGCCTACTGCTGCTCTAAGAGTTTTAATAATCAGCAATGGTGATGTTGACCCAGTACTGTCAAGAACAGGTTGAAGAAGACAACGGCTGTGTTCACGCAGAGATGTAATGGCTTGCTCGTTCAAGCACGTTAACCCTCAGTAGAGGCTTTACTGCTCATCAAAGCTGAAATTATGAAACTTCGATCACAGTATCTTGTTAAGACATTTCATTTTCCTGAGAAGTCCAGAAACTAATATCGTCGTTTAAGACGACTATGTTGATATTGCATCAATAATTGGTTGTGTGGAGCCTGTGAATGATCACTCTGAAGGTTGGTTGCCTTAAGATGAGCTGAAAGAATTTTTTGTTTTTAACAAATATTTTCTTGGATACCCCATGTAATTACGATGTGTCTCTGGGAGACAAAGAAACATAAGTTCCACTCCCTCACGCATGTGAGAAGAAATTAATTCAGTATGGAAGGTGAGAGAAAGGAAGGGCACAATGTCAGACGGTCCTGCGTGCCCAATTCTCAACCATTTGAAAATAAAGTTCGTTCGTTCGTTCACGCATATCAAAAGATTCGACTATATAAGGTTGTGCATAAGGCTGGCCAGCCTCATCATGTAAAACTTAACTCTTTGACTCCGGAACAACGCTCAGAGTGTTGTTCAGATTTGACACCTGTGCCAAAACAACTCTCTGAGCGTTGTTTTTAGTCTATCACGAATTAAAATTACGGTACAGGGTGGAAAATAATTGCGCAGTCAAAGAGTTAATGCTACAGAAACCACATCTGTAAGAACACATAAATGCTTGGTGCAGGCTTCCTGCAAGGGAACCAGCTGCAATGTTGTCTCCTTGTTACTTAGTGAGCGAAGGGCAAAATGACTTATTGCTATGATATTGCACAAGCTTCAGAGGCATCATATATTCTTTTCTTACTGTACACAGTTTGCAAGATTTCTCATTTGGGAAAGGGTAATAGGAAATATAAGCAGAAACATATAGCACTTTGCTCAATAAGCCACACACACAAAAAAAAAGATTGTAAAGGAACATTTCTGTAATCAATATGTAGAGTTTAAAATTAGTTGTCAGAAAATTAAGCTCGGGACATTGAGGAATTCGGAGAACATGGTTTCCTATATTCTCTGACACGGAACCTTCAGTGAATAATTTGTTCTCCTTGACATCCGTGTTGCACTTCCAGGCATCATGTATCGATTGTGAGAGGTTTCATTTTGATGAATAGAATTAAAACTAAGATAAGAAAAAAATAAAAGCTTAGAAGCTGACAGTTGGATAATCTCACGAGGCTTAAATTGTAGTTAGCTTTAGGACAAATAGTTGATTTGGACAGTGTTTAATCTCTGTCCAAAAATATTAGAAGCAGACAAATGGCTTCTGCAGCTGATTAAAAAAAAAAAAAAAACAACTACAAATACCAACATTGTTATGAAGAGATTTTATGTTAAATTTATGGGATTTAATCAGTTACTATCTTATCTATTTTAAAGACCTGCCTTCTTTACTTTTGTATTCGTAATAATGACAGAAATAATGGATGATAGGAATAACGAGCAAGTAGACCGTCAAACATAACGGGAAGATTTTACGATGTGCGCCCTCTACTGTACTGTATATTCTTGTGACGGCATTATTTCTCCTTTGACAATTTGATTCCTTTCCTTTCAATTTCATCTTCATTGGATATATGTAGTCACACCGGTCTAGATGCACTGGTTATGTACCCACGGAGCTACCCATCAAAACAGAAATGAGAAGTGAAACAAAGCGAAAGGAATGAAATTTGACTACTTAATTAACATATTTTTTTTTTATCACAATATATTTCGAAATGTCCGATATCTTCTAAAATATTGCCTTGATAGCATGTGTCATACGTATAACTTTAAGATTCATTGACTTTCTTCCTCGTGTGAGCGGTACATAAAGTTAACCATGAGCAAAGACTGGGTCTGGTGGGTATAAGCCTACATTTTTATACTTTCAGGAACTTCATTCTTTCTCTACTCTTATGTTAAAATTTAAGATAGAGGCATATATTCAGACGTAACGGCGATGCATTTTGCTAGAATTTTTGTGTAACATGAATGGGAAAAATTTAGAAATTTTCCCGAAAGCTGGTGTCAATAATTCTAACACACTGAAAAATGCACCATGAAAGGTTGAATCACATGCGTGTTCTTTTTATGGGTTTTAAATTTAGCTCGCAGTGCAATGTGCACTGTTTCCGTATTTCTCAGACAAGCTGCTGGGATTATTTCAAAATGTAAAAACTGTCATTAGGAAAGCTATTAATAGATCTATTTAAAAGGTCAAGATAGTCCCAAATCAGATACTGTCGTAGGGGAGTGAAGTGTTACTAGGTCCAGCATCGAGAGGTGGAGTGACCAGTTCCTGTCTTCGCTTCCCTTACTCAAAGAGCAGAGTCAGGTACCCATTTACACATGGGTAAGCTGGAGCGTGTCAGTACCGCGATTCGAACCCGACACTTCTGCCGCGAGAGACCAGCTCTCTAGCCACTCTTTCAATTGGACGCTTAGTTTATCGATTATTAATGTTTAAATGGTCGAATAGATTTTATATTATTAATAAATTTTTGGCAACAACTTTTGCGACTTACATATATATATATATATATATATATATATATATATATATATATATATATATATATATATATATATATATATATATATATATATATATATATATATATATATATATATATATATATATATATATATATATATATATATATATATATATATATATATATATATATATATATATATATATATATATATATATATATATATATATATATATATATATATATATATATATAGTGCTGTTATTTAAGCTTTTAATTGCATTATTGCAGAATGCTGAATTCAAATTTTGTCTACGTAATATTTTTGCACATGGGCTGAAAATGGTGTGCATAAGCCGCTAATCCTTAGAGACAGCAGAGTCGAGCATTTCATTTCATTTATTCGAAAATCTCATCAATGTTCCTATCTAACAATTGGAGACTCGTGTACAACTTTGCAGCCCACGAGCTATAACAAATTCCATTGAAAATTTTGAGTGGAACCTTGCGCAATAATATCATTGAAAGATATCGTTTATATGTCAAATTAGATCAGAATGACCAGTAGAAATGATCTGCCGCAGTGTCACTGTCGTAAATTTATTTTGAGAGAAAAGAGTCGTAGAAATAGTGGTCCGGTTTAGAGTGGAAAATGATGATGGAAAGCTCAGTGATAGAAAATGTAGAGATTTAATAGTTACTTCACAGCGTGCTGGAGGAGAGTAAAGACAGACTTATTTACGACAAATCGTGTCTCTCAATCTTCTCTTTCACTCTCTTGGTCAAACAATTATTTGCCAGTTTTCCAGACTCGCATCTGCGCGCACACCGATTTGGTGTTTTCAAACACACACACGACGTTGATACAAACTATATTAAACGAATAGGGGAAAAGTTGGGCTTTGGGTATATCCAACACACAGAACTAAATGAGTTTATGTGATTTTATTCACTTTAAACATCAATCACTAAAAATATCAGATATTACATAAATTATCATAAGTACACAAATGCAAATAACAAATTTGGGAGGGGTGAAGAAGATTGGTATCGACTAAGCCCTTCCCGCTTATTAGACCAAGACAAACCCAGTCCAGAGATAGATAATATCAGGAACACGGGTACGTTAACCTAACAGTAAAGTTAATTACTCTGAAAGAGGTGTTACAAAATTAGGTATAGGTGATAGAAAAAAAACCTGTTCTTCCCAGCTGTTCTTCCCTTTACTAAGCAAATGGAAAGGAGGTGGTTTTAAACAGAGTTAACAAATTATCAACTATCCCACTTAAAGGAACAATGTAGGGTATACAGAAAAGATATATATTACCAGGTAAGCAAGTTAACAAAATGGTCACACAAAAGAATTAATTTCCTGTCATTCATACACGCGCTAGCAAAGGCCTTCACTCATCTTGCTCTCACTTACCGATTTTGAAAAAATCTTGCACTCCATAGAATAACACAACAGCAGTTACACCTCAAACTAAATGTATGAGTGTTTGTTCAAGTTCTAGCCCCAGATTAGCGGGTAGGCGGTCAGCACATAAAAGGATCCCGTAATCGCTGGAAAATGAATCTGTAGTTGTGTCTCTTTTCTTAATAACAGTTTCTATGGGAGGGCACGGTCTCTGATACCGGGGTGAGGATGGTGTGGTCTATTTGACTATGCCGCTGATAATAAAATTCTTACGCGTGCTGGTACACTTTATCCGTGAGGTAGGGTTTAAGTCCAGTGAGAAAACTAGTCACATCACTGTTCAGGAAATTATGAATTATCTCTCTGTGTCAGTAAACTAACAAAGCTCGGGCCAGTGTTCTTCTTCCCGTTACGACTTAAGTTGTTTGATGGTGCGTTAAATTTGTCTTTGGGTGTGCTTTCTTTGCTATAAGTTAGATAGCGGAATTCCAAACATAGAATCGCCTCAAAGATTAAAAATTTACACAGTCTCAACAGGTTCTGCGTCAGGGGAACTCTACACACTGTTTATGCTTTGCTTTGCTTAGATTGATTTCTTTATTGCTTTCTTAATGCTGGGATGGCACAGGTTACGATCACTCTGTATGAAAGAAAAAATGGACATGTAATATACCGAAAACAAATAACCTTCTAAAGCGCGATGAATTTCCCGTTAAGCCTATAATACACTCGAGTATTTAATTATGTATTTAATAAACACTGCGCGAATTCTAGTGGTTAAAAACCCACATCTATAAAACTAGGACTTAACTGAATTTATTAATTATAAATTCCTTCGCGACTTTAAAAGTTAATTTAAGCATCTATTATCTTTTGAAATAATATAATAGATAGATCATTATATTTAAAACTGGAACTCTTGAGATGGTTTAATTAAATAGATTTAAATTAACACAAAATCCCTTTAAATAGAATGACTGAGCTAGACCACTGATCACTTTACACAATATATATTACCGCTTTGCACAGAATTAGAAATCACTGCAAGTATATATAACATCCAGGGGAAAATCTATAACAAGATTTCAATAAAGCTAGTGCTTCTGTAAAGGTCTGGCCAGCGAGTGATAACGTGTCTAGTTCTACATGGTTTATTTAGCTAAAATGGAATGTAAGTTGAGTGGGACATGATAAACTTGACAGCTTATTTGATCTCACGAACTTTTGGGGATCTGACCGCCAAATCAAGAGAAGAAACCGCACCCTGGTCTTCGTATCTCCGTTCGCTGCTACCCGTTCGCTTTCCCCGTTCGCTCGGTTCCTCGATTGACACCGAGACGCGAAATTAGCGGCAAGCAACTGCGTCTCGTATCAGGGACCACTATTGTCTTTGATAACGCCGATAGTCTCCCCTAAAATCCCTCGGTCTGTCTCTTTGATCTCGTGCCGCCTACTACATGAGTTCCGCGCGGTTCGCTCTGGCGAAACGAAAGGTTACAACAAATGTTCAGGGGTTCTAATGTTATGAAAAGCTAAGGGTCCCTTAAATCATCCATCATATCAGGGAAAATTCACTTGTCAAACTAGACGTACGTCACAATCGTCCCCACTTTTAGACATGAAACCATTTTTCATGTTTTCATTTTTTGACAATGGAGGTGACCTGATTGGTGATTTTAGGATGAGTGGTATCTTCAGTTTGCTCTTCTTCCTCTGTAGACCAGTTTCTACTCAGGAAATCAGCCCCGACATTCTGTCTTCCCGGAATATATTCCACTTTGAAAGAATAAACGCTTAAAAGAAGCGCCCAACGCATGATCCTTGCGTTAAATTCTTTATTGGCACCAAGAAATGCTAACGGAGCGTGGTCTGTTTGCACCGTGAAAGATGTACCATAAAGAAACTCATGATGGCGTCTGATACCGTCAATCAGAGCAAGACATTCCCTTTCAACTACGCTGTAGTTCCGTTCCGCTTTATTTAATTTCCGACTGCCATAGGCAACTGGAAATAGCATGTTCAGGTCACTGTCATCGGCTTGAAGCAGTGTTGACCCGATGCCCTGACCTGACGCGTCGACTCTCAGTACAAAAGGTTTCTTGAGGTCAGGCAACCTCAAAATGGGGTATGCAGACAACTGTCCTTTCAAAGTGCTATACGCGTGTTCGCACTTTTGATCCCATATGACCTTATCAGGACAACCTTTCTTTGTGAGGTCAGTCAGAGGTGCCGTCAGTCCGTTGAAGTTCTGGATGTACTTCTGATAGTATGCACATAGCGATATGAAGGAACGTACGTCTTTCTTCGTTCGGGGTCTTTTTGCTGCCACTATTTTCTCCACGTTCTTCTTAATAGGCCAACTGCATCCGTGAGAAATAGTGTGCCCCAGGAAGTCTAACTGTTCAAACCCGATGAGACATTTGCTAGGTCTGGCTGTAAGACCCGTTTCCTGTAGTCTCCTGAGGAGCATAGCAACCGTAGCAATATGTTCTTCATAGGTTTCCGATGCAATTAAGATGTCATCCATGAAATTATGGATATGGGGACTTTGCAAAGGTTGTAGAAGCTTCCTCATCATCCTGGTGAACACTCCTGGTGCGTTATGCAAACCGAACGGCATCACGTTAAATGTGTAATGTCCTTCACTAGTGCTGAAAGCTAACAAAGGTTTAATTTCCTCCTTGACTGGTATTTGATAATAACCTTTGCTGAGGTCAATCTTGGAGAAGATCTTTGCTTTGCTGAGCTTGGTGAACAACTCAGAAACAGTTTGGAGAGGTTCGGGCTGGAATTCCGTTACAGCGTTTAGCAACCTGTAATCAATGCACAGCCGAACTTCCTTATTGGGCTTCTGCAACAGCACTACGCTCGAGCTGTAAGGAGATGTAGACTCACTGATAATTCCTGCCTGACGCAGCTTGTCTATTTCTCCGCGAAGTGCATCAGCTTTAGCGTACGGGATGGGGTAAACTCTGGTTTGAACAGGGGTCTCGTTTGTTAATTTCATATCAAATTCAATGAGATTTGTTCGACCAGGTACATCCGTTAAGACTGCACTGTACTGTTTTAGTAGAGCCCTGGTTTCTGTTTGTTGTTCTGGTGAGAGATTGTCGCCGAACTTGACATCTTTAAAGGATTCTGTGGGTTGCAGTGGATACTCCATGCAACCATCATCATCTTCCTCGTCTTCCGTTGCTATGGCGACAGCCAGGAGATGCTCGGAGGATGGCACCGGTCTTTCCAAATATTTCTTTAGCAGATTTATGTGGAAGACCTTCTCCTTTCATTTGATGGAGATCTTGTAGTTGGTACGTGAGATCTTTTTAAGGACGGTAAACGGTCCTTGCCATCCGATGCGAAGTTTATTGCTTCCGGTTGGAAGTAGCAATAGGACTTTCTCCCCTGGTTGTAGTTCTCTCTCTTTTGCAGCTTTGTTGTATCTTTTAGTAATTTTAGCGCGGGCTTTCTTAAGGTTGGTAGTAGCTAGATCCCATCCTAGCTTTAGCCTTTCCTTAAGCTCAGATACATACTTGCTTGCAGAGACGACTGTCTCGTCAGCCTTCTGGTCTGTCAGGGACCGAAGTAAGGCTTCTAGTGGCCCCTTAATAGGTCTGCCAAATAAAAGTGTAGCTGGCGCAAAACCCGTAGACGCTTGGGGTACCTCTCGGTAGGCGAATAAGGCAGCCGATATATATTGGTCCCAGTCTTCCGGTTTCTCCTGACCCAGCTTACGTAACATCATGGTGAGGGTACCGTTAAAACGTTCCACGAGCCCATTTCCGGCCGGATGGTAGGGACTTGTGTGGATATGTTTGGCCCTCAAGATCTTAAAGATCTCCTCCATTAACAGGCTACGGAATTGGGATCCATTGTCCGTCAAAACTTGTTGAGGGAATCCCAACCGTGTAAAAATTTGCACAAGGGCTTCTGCGACATGCTTGGAATTAGTGCATGGTAGCGGTACGGCTTCGGCCCACATAGTGCAAGTGTCAACTAAGGTCAGGATGAACCTGTTCCTTCTTTTGGTCTTTTCCAGAGGACCAATAATGTCGACAGCAACCCGTTCAAATGGAGTCCCTACTATTGGCATTTGCCCCATAGGTACTGGGGGTGTCAAGTGCTTGGGTGCTACCCGTTGGCACTGGGTGCAGGATTTCACGTACCTGACAATGTCAGAGTTCATTCCTGGCCACCAATAGTGGTTTTTTATTCGCTGAATAGTGGCGTTTTGTCCCATGTGTCCGCTAAAGGGAAGAGAGTGCCCCATTTCTAAGATCTGGTTTCTGTACTGCGTCGGTACTAGGAGCTGGTTATTCCCCGTGTCCGGGTTGCCCGTTCTACGATACAATACACCATCCTTAGAAAAGATGTCTCCGTTGTGTCTGGGGTCCTTAGCCATGGCAGTTTTTTAAAGCAGGGCGCCAGAGTAGGGTCCTTTTGTTGCGCCTCCTTCAGTTCATTCGGCAACAAGTTTGGCGCAGGCTCCCTCTCCTTCTTGGCTTGCCCTCTTGTGGTTACCGCTGCCACAATCGGCTCCTTAGGTCTCCCAATGAACACATATCTACATCCCAGGATAACTGGGTAGATCGGATCATCCATTATGGCCGCTTTAATAACTCCTCTGACAAAGTCAGAGTGTATTTCTACCAGTGCGATAGGAAGCGTCCTGGGTGCATCACTCCTGAAAACTCCACTAAGTTTGACGGTTTCCTCTGTCTCCTGACCGGGTTTGACTAGGTGCCTAGCGACAATACAATCAAAACTTAATCCAGTGTCAAAAAGACAAGTAGTGGAGGTACCGTTCAAAATTACAGTTCCTCGAGTTGAGGGTCGGTCCCCCTCAGGTTGAGAATCACTGACATTGACTCTACCTTTCGAGGCTGTATGCAAACATCCAATGCGGTTTGCACCGGTTTGTTTGCCCTGATCAGACGTTCCTGGTGTAGGGGTCTTCCCTTTTCCTTGACCTTGGTGGCCGCGCTGCCACGTAGGCTTGTTGGGTTGATCAGAATTGTTGTTGGGGGGGTATCGGGTTTTGTAGAATTTCGATTTTTCCTGGGGAGGTTTCTGGGTATTGTTATCTCGTTGGTTATAATGTTGAGAGGAAGTGGAAGAATAGGATGCCTGTTCTAGATTCTGTTTTCGAGATGGCTCATCGGTGGGTTTACGTTTAGTGCTGGGAAGTTCGGCCATTGCATTGCTATAGCGTTCGGCTTTATTGAGTATGTCTTCAAGCCTGACTGCCCCCTGTTCAGCCAAAAATCTACGTGTTTCATTCGACAAAGTGGATTTTATCTGCTCCACAAGAACAAGTTCGAGGAGTCCCTCATATGAAAGAGGTAGGTCAGATAATTCAATGCACTTTGTCAGATAACCCGTGAGACGTGAAGAGAACTGTGGAAATGTTTCCGTGCTCTCTTTTCGGCTGTTTCTGAACAACTGCAGAAACTTTCGGGCAGTCATCTCAAACTGCTGTAGTAAGGCCTTTTTCAACATGTCGTAATCATGTTGATTCGGTCCCAGCTTTGTGTACACGTCATAAGCATTGCCTTTCAGTGACGTTGAAAGTTTGAGCGCCCAGCGGGTACTCTCTAACCCATAAAGATTCGCGAGTCTCTCGAATTTTTCTAGGTAGCTGTCAATTTTTTCGTTAGGGCTAGGAAAAGATTCTAAAGAAAACGACATAGCAGTTAATTGGGCAGATTGAGTACTGGAGAGGTCCATTGATTGAGACTGGGGCGAAGACGGCTCTCCGTTAGTCGAAGTAGAGGCGCCCCGACTCTCTAGAGCCTTAAGCGCCAGTTGATGCTGTCTTTCCTTGTCTCTCTCTCTCTCTCTCTGCGAGTTTCCATCTCTGCTTCAATTTTCTTCTGTTCCAAAGACGTTCTTCCGCTTCTTTCTTATCTGCCCTCTCCTGGGCTTCTCTCCTCTCTGTTCTTTCTTTCTCTTCCTTCCTCTCAGCTTCTGCTCTCTGTTGCTCCGCCTTCCTCTCAGCTTCGGCTCTCTGTTGCTCCGCGTCATATATTTCCAATTCCTGGTTAATAAACGCGTTTGCAGCTTCTGCATCTAATCCTACCTCTTTCGCTTCCAACCTCAAGATGGACCTCATCTTTATCCTCTCTGCCATTGTTAAAGAATAAGATGAAGTATGCTTAGAGAACTAGTAAGAAGAAACGCGAAAGGGAGGAACTCTGAACCGCTACGAGAAAAAAAAAAACACAAGTACAAATTTACCTGTGTTACCTCCTACCTGTACTGTGCAAACTTATCGCTGCTATTATCTGGCAATTAAGGCTCTAAACGCAAGCGACTATGCCACTAAATGGTAAGTTACACTGGAAAAGAATCTACTATTACTAACAGTAGAGAAAAATTTATATTAAAACAATTTAAAAGGAAAAAAAAAAATTTCCCCTAAATTTTAAATCTCTGACAACAAACTCCGTCCCTAAAGTCAATTATTGAGATGAGACGTTGTTAACTTAATTTTTAAAAATCAGAACAATCCGTCTTTAGCTAAGCTCAACTCTTCTTAACTTCAAAAACCTTAGTGACTGTAAAACAATCACGCAATCCCAGCAACTTTTATAAAGAAAGAAATATAATTATCTCCGCCAGAGGATAATTAAAATAGCAAATATTTTTGTTTATCTGTACTTTCTACTGCTGTGGAGAGAAAACAACCTGTAAATATGCTGTGTGGACAACCCAAATACTTAAAGAACGTTTGTCTAGGGGTGTAATTATTTATTTATTTCCCTAATTCACAAAGACAAATCATTCACACTCTACCTAGTTAGACCCAAACTAAATCAGACTCAAAATATCTTTAACCCGGCTATGCGATTGCCTCAAATGTAGCTCAAGATCCCAGAACCAGCCCACAAATATGTGTGCATCAAATGTATCTCAAAATTATCCCAGACGAGCCAGCCAAATATTGTCGTAAATTTATTTTGAGAGAAAAGAGTCGTAGAAATAGTGGTCCGGTTTAGAGTGGAAAATGATGATGGAAAGCTCAGTGATAGAAAATGTAGAGATTTAATAGTTACTTCACAGCGTGCTGGAGGAGAGTAAAGACAGACTTATTTACGACAAATCGTGTCTCTCAATCTTCTCTTTCACTCTCTGGTCAAACAATTATTTGCCAGTTTTCCAGACTCGCATCTGCGCGCACACCGATTTGGTGTTTTCAAACACACACACGACGTTGATACAAACTATATTAAACGAATAGGGGAAAAGTTGGGCTTTGGGTATATCCAACACACAGAACTAAATGAGTTTATGTGATTTTATTCACTTTAAACATCAATCACTAAAAATATCAGATATTACATAAATTATCATAAGTACACAAATGCAAATAACAAATTTGGGAGGGGTGAAGAAGATTGGTATCGACTAAGCCCTTCCCGCTTATTAGACCAAGACAAACCCAGTCCAGAGATAGATAATATCAGGAACACGGGTACGTTAACCTAACAGTAAAGTTAATTACTCTGAAAGAGGTGTTACAAAATTAGGTATAGGTGATAGAAAAAAACCTGTTCTTCCCAGCTGTTCTTCCCTTTACTAAGCAAATGGAAAGGAGGTGGTTTTAAACAGAGTTAACAAATTATCAACTATCCCACTTAAAGGAACAATGTAGGGTATACAGAAAAGATATATATTACCAGGTAAGCAAGTTAACAAAATGGTCACACAAAAGAATTAATTTCCTGTCATTCATACACGCGCTAGCAAAGGCCTTCACTCATCTTGCTCTCACTTACCGATTTTGAAAAAATCTTGCACTCCATAGAATAACACAACAGCAGTTACACCTCAAACTAAATGTATGAGTGTTTGTTCAAGTTCTAGCCCCAGATTAGCGGGTAGGCGGTCAGCACATAAAAGGATCCCGTAATCGCTGGAAAATGAATCTGTAGTTGTGTCTCTTTTCTTAATAACAGTTTCTATGGGAGGGCACGGTCTCTGATACCGGGGTGAGGATGGTGTGGTCTATTTGACTATGCCGCTGATAATAAAATTCTTACGCGTGCTGGTACACTTTATCCGTGAGGTAGGGTTTAAGTCCAGTGAGAAAACTAGTCACATCACTGTTCAGGAAATTATGAATTATCTCTCTGTGTCAGTAAACTAACAAAGCTCGGGCCAGTGTTCTTCTTCCCGTTACGACTTAAGTTGTTTGATGGTGCGTTAAATTTGTCTTTGGGTGTGCTTTCTTTGCTATAAGTTAGATAGCGGAATTCCAAACATAGAATCGCCTCAAAGATTAAAAATTTACACAGTCTCAACAGGTTCTGCGTCAGGGGAACTCTACACACTGTTTATGCTTTGCTTTGCTTAGATTGATTTCTTTATTGCTTTCTTAATGCTGGGATCGCACAGGTTACGATCACTCTGTATGAAAGAAAAAAAAGACATGTAATATACCGAAAACAAATAACCTTCTAAAGCGCGATGAATTTCCCGTTAAGCCTATAATACACTCGAGTATTTAATTATGTATTTAATAAACACTGCGCGAATTCTAGTGGTTAAAAACCCACATCTATAAAACTAGGACTTAACTGAATTTATTAATTATAAATTCCTTCGCGACTTTAAAAGTTAATTTAAGCATCTATTATCTTTTGAAATAATATAATAGATAGATCATTATATTTAAAACTGGAACTCTTGAGATGGTTTAATTAAATAGATTTAAATTAACACAAAATCCCTTTAAATAGAATGACTGAGCTAGACCACTGATCACTTTACACAATATATATTACCGCTTTGCACAGAATTAGAAATCACTGCAAGTATATATAAAATCCAGGGGAAAATCTATAACAAGATTTCAATAAAGCTAGTGCTTCTGTAAAGGTCTGGCCAGCGAGTGATAACGTGTCTAGTTCTACATGGTCTATTTAGCTAAAATGGAATGTAAGTTGAGTGGGACATGATAAACTTGACAGCTTATTTGATCTCACGAACTTTTGGGGATCTGACCGCCAAATCAAGAGAAGAAACCGCACCCTGGTCTTCGTATCTCCGTTCGCTGCTACCCGTTCGCTTTCCCCGTTCGCTCGGTTCCTCGATTGACACCGAGACGCGAAATTAGCGGCAAGCAACTGCGTCTCGTATCAGGGACCACTATTGTCTTTGATAACGCCGATAGTCTCCCCTAAAATCCCTCGGTCTGTCTCTTTGATCTCGTGCCGCCTACTACATGAGTTCCGCGCGGTTCGCTCTGGTGAAACGAAAGGTTACAACAAATGTTCAGGGGTTCTAATGTTATGAAAAGCTAAGGGTCCCTTAAATCATCCATCATATCAGGGAAAATTCACTTGTCAAACTAGACGTACGTCACAGTCACAACGACTTCAGTTGAATGATTGACCTTGTTACGCTCAGACTGACGAAATGTCATCATCATTACTTTTCAGCTCCGCAATCAGCATTGGTCTTCAACATACGCACGCCAAGTGTTCATATCACGTGCCATCAGCTAATATCCTTTCTTTGTCTTCTTCCTCTCCTTGTCTTCTTTATTCTCGTCATGTCCGTCACCATCTCTCTTCTCCATGTGTACGCGTATTACGGTCTCCCCTACCCTTTGAGATTCTATAAAAGCCGTATAATGCTGTCAACAGGTTTCCTCATTGTGTTGTCCTACCCATCTCCAACCTCTTCTTCTCGTCTCTTGTTTCAAGGGCACTTGTCTGGTTCTTGTTATCCGTTCCACATTAATGATCTTTGACAATATTTACCATTCGCAAATGTCTTGTAAGTTTCTGTCATTATTCTGTTTTGTTAACTGGTGAAGAAATATATTGGGTGCACAGAATGAAGAGGGGAGATAATAAATATGAAGAGAGCAACAATGAAGCAAAACTACTTAATATAAGTACACGACAGTACCGGATACCTCCAGGTAAGAGATAACAGAGAGACATGAAGAGGAGTACTAGGGACAGACAATGACTGGGATAAAGAAGACGTTGAAAGATATTGAAAGGGTTGAATTGAAGCATAGTGTCACGCGTTGCCTCCCCTTAGCTCTGCAAGTGGTCCAACAGTGGCCAAAACTCAAGACTATCTACTATCTTATGTAGGTCTTCAGATATGTCTACCTTTGCACAAGATTACGCTTGGCACAGTTGTAGGTAGAAGGATAATGGTGCTTCTACCTCAAGGGAGATTTTACAAGATATTCAGAAAAGCGAGAACAATGCTGCATATGGCTGAGCAAATGTTAACTCTAGTATCTGCCGTCAACTTTTGTGAAGGATAGGGTTTTCTTATAATTTGTTAGCTCGCTAAAACCCCCAGCTAATTTAAGTCAGCGAAATTCATCTTATTATTATTGTATAGCTCTGTTTAAGTATATTTAAGAAATTGTCTGAGACATACGGATGTAGTACATTTAAAATTTATTAATCAATTATAGTTAAAAGTTTACAAATGAATAATTCTTTAACAAACAATAATAATTATCAAGTGATATTATGGAGTATTGGTTAAGAGTTCACTTGGCAGCTTTTATGTTTCTACTTAGCTGCCAATGAGGTTCTGCTCTAGCTGATGTTTGGGTCTTTGCAGATAGAGGACTTGATCACACTCGTCACTGGTCAAGTTTGAAAGTTGCGGCACGTTCCAAGAAGTGTCAGGGAGTAACTACAAAGCCGGCCCGCGCGTCTGATGATGGTGTCTAGCGTCGACTTCAGGCCACTTATACCCTCACTTGATCCAGGGATATTACCCTCAACTGGTACCACCGACTAGTATCACAAAAGAAGAGAACAAATACCCTCTTGAGTATTGCGTTTCCCGACACATACATATGTGTCCCCCTCTTCCTATTCCACCATCCCAACTGTTACCCTCGTTTTTGTTGAGGACCGATTCTCCATGGGGAGTGAAAGGTATGAAGATTATGATGATGAATAATGAAAAATTTTAGAGTATCGTATTAGCATTTAGGAAGCATACACTTACCCCCCAAAAAAATTAAAACTATAAAAGAGGGAAACGTTGAAAAGTGAAGTACAAGAGCTCGACAGTCACGTAAGTAATGGTGCAACATCAGGACACGAATGACAAATAGTTTGTCAAAGTTCAACAGAAAGCAAAATTAGAGGTTAACAAGAAGTGCAGCTAATTGAGTGGACCCCTTATCTATAATTATATTACGCCTATAAATATTTCTTAAAGTCTTTACTGAAATAATGACAAGAAAAGAAAAAACAAATACTGACCAGGAAAATTCAGACTTTGTACCCATTATCATCATGATCTTCATTTTCCTTTGCATTCCTTAATGACCAAGGAGCCACCACTGCTGCTCTTCTCCGTGCAAGAAACGTGCATCCTTCTCCGTGCAAGAAACTTGCATCAAGCATTCATGTACTCTTGCAAAAGTGGTTTCTGTAGCAACTTGTTTAACATGATGAGGTTGCCAGTCGCATGCACAAAGTCATATTGGTCGCCTTGTACGACATGCATGAGGGAGCAGTACGACTCTTTGTTTGTCTTATCAGTCACCCTTGGGAACTACGCGAGGCAGTCGTTACAATACACCAAATTAATAACGGCCCTAATCAGACCCCTGATATGCAGACATTTATCCCCTTTTGGGGCCTGATTCAGCTGGTTCAGAAGCATAGTTCTGCAATACTTTAGAGGTTCGTACGTATGCAGCTCTTTTAGCGTGCACTCAGTAGAGAAAACCGGCGTAGATTTATTTTTAAACTGGCACTTAATCGAGATTGCTACAGGCCGAATCCATAATCACGAGAATCCTGAGCGTGGTCGACACCCAAAGTAAACGAAAACATTCTGCCTTAACAGAGATTCAAACACGCAACATTCCACTTAACATAAATAGTGCCTTCAATGTTCCCCTCTCTACATCATCCATTGTTGGATGGCGAGAGTGTAGATCTGGGTAGATAACATGGCGCCGATTTTTTCCTCTTGTCTCGTTGGCGCTGTTGCAGCAGAGAAGAAGAGTGGCAGCACGTTAACAAACACGGAGCAGACTCAGCTGCCAGGCTCTGGGTGAACTGATAGAAGTGACACGACAGGGCTGCAATAGATTAACTATTAGAAGGCTGCCCTTGATGACCTAAGAGAACTGACACGACAGGGCTGACCTGTGTGAACTATTAGAAGTGACATAATAGGGCTGCCCTGGGTGAATCCATTAAAGTGACAGGATAGGGCTGTCCTGGGTGACCTAAAAAAATGACACGATTAAGCTCTTCTGTGTAAACTATTAGAATTGACAGGGTAGGTCTGCCCTGAATGAACTAATAGAAGTGACACGACAGGGCAGCCCTGAGGGAACTAATAAAAGTGACACGATAGGGCTGCCCTGGGTGGAATTATAGAAGTGACACGATAGGGCAGCCCTGAGTGAACTAATAGAAGTGACACGATAGGGCTGCCCTGGGTGAGCTAATAGAAGTGACACGATAGGGCTGCCCTGGGTGAACTAATAGTAGTGACACGATAGGGCTGCCCAGTGTGAACTAATAGAAGTGACACGATAGGGCTGCCCTGTGTGAACTAATAGAAGTGACACGATAGGGCTGCCCTGGGTGAACTAATAGAAGTGACTCGATAGGGCTGCCCTGTGTGAACTAATAGAAGTGACACGATAGGGCTGCCCTGTGTGAACTAATAGAAGTGACACGATAGGGCTGCCCTGTGTGAACTAATTGAAGTGACACGATAGGGCAGCCCTGAGGGAACTAATAGAAGTGACACGATAGGGCTCCCCTGTGTGAACTAATAGAAGTGATACGACAGGGCTGCCCTGTGTGAACTAATAGAAGTGACACGATAAGGGTGGCTAGTGTGAACTAACAGAAGTGACACGATAGAGCTGCACTAGGTGAATTAATAGAAGTGACACGATAGGGTTGCCCTGGGTGAACTAATAGAAGTGACACGATAGAGCTGCACTAGGTGAATTAATAGAAGTGACACGATAGGGTTGCCCTGGGTGAACTAATAGAAGTGACACGATAGGGCTGGCCTGTGTGAACTATCAAAAGTGACACGATAGAGCTGTTGGATAATATTTGTATGGAGTGAAAAGTTGCGTGTTTGAATCTTTGTTAAGACAGAATGTTTTCGCTTTTGAGTGTCTATCCCATTCAGTTCTTTCGTGATTAAAGATTCCGTATGTGTCAATCTCGAATTAGTGTCAGTATAAAAATAAATCTATGCCGGTTTCAATAAAAGTACGCCAAATCCTTCTATCCCATGCCATCTACTAAAAGTCTTTCCAAGTCTTCCTATTCATTGTTATTTCTGTCTCTAGTTTTCTTCTCCAGGCGTTCTTCGATCAACCTCCACTTGTCTTGCCTTGGAGATTCCAGAGCAAGAACGACCTGGTAATGCGATCAATAAGTTTTCTCAATGGATGTCCAGTCCATCACCAGTCTTCCTTCTCGTTTCTGGTTCCATTGGCACCTGTCTGGTTCTTGTCATCACTTCCCGGTTGGTGACCTTGCCGTATTATTTCAATCTTCTATTCCACACTATTCTAAAAAAAAAAATCCTTCAATTCTGCAAAGAAACATCAACAACCAACATGAACAGGTCATCCAAAGAAAATAAGAGCGTAATGGCTGTTAATTATTTCTTTAATTAGTTAATTGAATAATTAATCAGTGTCAATTCACCTTCATGCAGAGTATGTACCTTCAGTCAGCTCACTCCAAGTCCTCATGTTCTGTGCTATCCGTTCAAATTCTTTCCCTATTTTCTCTATCTCTGTGTTTATCTCCAGTTCTCGTCTCCTTATGTTTACAGCTCTTACACTATTTCTATTACTTTGGGGATCCCGGAACAAGGACAGCCCTGTAATGTTACCAGCTTATTTCCTCAGTGTGTGCCCTATGGTATGCCAAAGTTTTGTCCTTGCCTTTTGTTTCCACTTGTATTATTCTAGATCTTTTCGTAAGCTCGACACTTGTGGTTTGGCATTCCTTTTTAATTCTTCTATTCTCGCAAGCCCCCATCTACCATTTCTGGGTTGCCCTTTTTCTTTTTCACCATGTGTCTAAGCCATACAATAATACTGTGTTGACATTTGAGATGGAAATTCATGTTTGTGTGATTGACTTGATTCCTTACTATTTTTATGTATTTGCTTATACATTTTCTTGCCTTCTATATCTTATTCTGTTATATCATAGCCCGTGCCTTCAACATTGTCTATGTTGCCGCCAAGACGTATATAGCCTACCTTATAGGGTTGTTTGTTTACGTGTAATGTAAAAAGTAAAATCTTTCAGACCTAAGGGTCTTTTATATTTGGACATGCGCCCTAATATAACCGACTGGGTTGAACGGGACGCGCCTCGCCAAAACGAGGCAAAAGTTTTACATTTTAAAAAAATAAATAAATAAAACGTAAAGGTAGTCCCAAAGCAGATACTGCTGTAGGGGAGTGAAGTGTAAGAGACCACCATAATCAGCATCGAGAGGTGGGGTGACCATTCTCTTTCTCGCTGCCTTTTCCTTTCCTAACTCAAACAGCAGAGTCAGGTACCCATTTACAGCTGGGTAGATTGGAGCGCGTCAGTACCGTAATTCGAACCCGGCTCCTTTATCGCGAGAGACTAACACTCTAACTACTCTGTCAATCGGACGTGTAATGTAGCTAAGTTTATTCTTTTCTCTGTAAATTTTCAGACCCATTTGCCGTAATTTCTCATTAAACATGTTTAGCTTATTCCATAGAATAACCAGAGACTTTCATTTTAACAATTCCGGTTCATTAATTTCTCGTTCATTCTCGACCTTTCTCCGAGAAGCTCTGACATTCTACTCATTCATGGCATGTCCTTGTGTCATGTGTCATCTACTCAAGAGATCTTTCCATAACTTCTGTAACCCATTCATTTCTGTTTCCCGTGCTGTTCTCCGTGTATTTTTCTTAGATACTTAACTACAACATCAATCACAAATGAAAAGTAATAGATGACTTAACCAGCGTATTGTACACAGATAAAACATAATCACAGGCATACGTAGGGAAATATGAACAAAACATGATCAGAGACATAAATAGGTCATTGTACACAAATAAAACATAATTAAAGACATAATAAGGTCTTTGTACACAAAGAAACATAATCACAGAAATAAATAGTTCATTGCACACAAATAAACATAATCACAGACATAAATAGGTCATTGGACAGAAATAAAACTTGATCACAGACATTCGTAGCGATAGATAAACAAATCATAGTCTTCGACATAAATAGGTAATTGTAGACAAATAAAACATAATCAGTGACAGAAATATGGCAATGCACTCAAAAACAATGTAATCAAAGACTTAACTAGGGCATTGTTCACAAATAAAATGTAATCAAAGACTTAACTAGGATATTGTTCACAAATAAAATGTAATCAAAGACTTAACTAGGACATTGTTCACACATAAAATGTAATCAAAGACTTAACTAGGATATTGTTCACAAATAAAACGTAACCACAGACTTAACTAGGACATTGTTCACAAATAAAATGTAATCAAAACTTAACGAGGACATTGTTCACACATAAAATGTAATCAAAGACTTAACTAGGACATTGTTCACAAATAAAATGTAATCAAAGACTTAACTAGGACATTGTTCACAAATAAAACGTAACCAGACACTTAACTAGGACATTGTTCACAAATAAAACGTAACCAGACACTTAACTAGGACATTGTTCACAAATAAAACGTAACCAGAGACTTAACTAGGATATTGTTCACAAATAAAACGTAACCAGAGACTTAACTAGGATATTGTTCACAAATAAAACGTAACCACAGACTTAACTAGGACATTGTTCACAAATAAAATGTAATCAAAGACTTAACTAGGATATTGTTCACAAATAAAACGTAACCACAGACTTAACTAGGATATTGTTCACAAATAAAATGTAATCAAAGACTTAACTAGGACATTGTTCACACATAAAATGTAATCAAAGACTTAACTAGGATATTGTTCACAAATAAAACGTAACCAGAGACTTAACTAGGACATTGTTCACAAATAAAATGTAATCAAAGACTTAACTAGGATATTGTTCACAAATAAAACGTAACCACAGACTTAACTAGGATATTGTTCACAAATAAAATGTAATCAAAGACTTAACTAGGACATTGTTCACACATAAAATGTAATCAAAGACTTAACTAGGATATTGTTCACAAATAAAACGTAACCAGAGACTTAACTAGGACATTGTTCACACATAAAATGTAATCAAAGACTTAACTAGGACATTGTTCACACATAAAATGTAATCAAAGACTTAACTAGGACATTGTTCACAAATAAAATGTAAGCAGAGACCTGACGGATGTTCCAGCATTCTAAAACACACAGATAGCATAAAGAATTAACGGGCAGGTAGACATACGTCGAGAAGGAAAATATGAAGGAACTAATTGATAAAATCGATAATAATAAAGTGGAAACATTATTCAATTTAATCATTTTCACTGTAAAACTTGCTATATTACAAAACCATTTCCAAAAATCAATTAAAGAGTTCAATGAAAGAGCGCACGACGGAATCAATTTCTACAGTGACCAATAATTACGTTATCTGCCGTCAGTCTCAGCAGTGTTAAAAATGAGATGCACGAAAGGAAGGCAGATCATTTTTCTGACACATAATCAAACCCAAAACTCGGCAAAGCTCTCACAGAGTTCTAACCGCCGGTTACTACAGCTTTGATTTCGTATTGATTCTGGAAGAAACCCGAGGCTGTAGGAAGTTTTTTTCTTTCTTTCTGCCGCCCAGTCATAACATGAGACCAGTAGAATAGATTGCAGCACGTCAATTAAAAAAAGCCTTTGCAAAAGGAAGCCAGGGATAAGAAAGAAATTAATGGATGAATAAAGAGGAGAATGAAAACAGAAGACATCAGAGAGGAAAAAAAGGGGAAAAATAAAATACATGCCATTTTATTATTTACCTTGGTTGACCTGTCCATACTTGTTGAAGTATTGTTAACTTAAACTTGCTAGGGCAGGGTTTCTAAACTTTTCTTGTGCCAGGGACCTCTTTAATTGTTCGATTAGGGATACTTACCCCTTTAATTTTCCGGTGAAGGATAAGGACTCCTTTTATTGTCTGGTGAAAGCTACGGACCCCTTTCATTGTCCAGGGAAGTCTACGGACCGCTTTAACTGTTCGGTGAAGACTATGGACGACTTCTCAGGAAAAATGTGCATAAACGTATAATCAAATATTTTACATTTTAAATAGTAGCTTGTGCAAACATTACCCCTAAAAGCCTGAGGACCACAGGTTATGAAATCCTGTTCTAGAGAATAGGATAGCCAGCCCCAAGTTCAGCCCTCCGTAGTCGCCCTTTACGTCATGCTTTAAAGTTACCGTGTATTTTCGCTTTCTTTTCAGGCCCCGATATGTGGATTGAAATAGTGTGACGGTATCATAAAAATGTGGAACTGATGACAAGAACCAGACAAGTGCCAGTAGAACAAAAAATGTGAAGAAGACGCTGGTGATGAATAAAATACACGATAAGGAGATCTGCTGATATACTAACATGGCAGTCCTTGTTCTGGAACCCTCAGGGTAAGCGAGGAAGAGGGAGACCAAATAAATAAATGTAAAGTAGAGCTGGAAACAGAAATGGAAGAGTTGAAGAAAAGGACCTTGAGCGAACGGTAGAGGACAGACGGACTTGGAGTGAATTAGTTGGGAGTCCTATGCTCCCAAGGGAGCTGAATGGTAAAGAATGAATATAACATTTACAAAATATTAACCCATGATGAGTTTAAAAGGGCTATAAATAACTTCTATGTTGTTGATGATAAGATGTCATCATCGTCATCAAGTAACATCTTCACATCGAAGGTCGGCTGCACTGGATCTAAAACGTCTTTTGTCTCTTGTCTTCATGGTACACTATGATAGTCTCTTTCATGTCCATCTCTCGTCTTCATGGTACACTATGATAGACTCTTTCATGTCCATCTCTCGTCTTCATGGTACACTATGATACACTCTTTCATGTCTATTTCTTGTTTTCATGGTACACTATGATAGACTCTTTCATGTCTATTTCTTGTCTTCATGGTACACTATGATAGTCTCTTTCATGTCCATCTCTTGTCTTCATGGTACACTATGATAGACTCTTTCATGTCCATCTCTTGTCTTCATGGTACACTATGATACACTCTTTCATGTCTATTTCTTGTCTTCATGGTACACTATGATACACTCTTTCATGTCCATCTCTTGTCTTCATGGTACACTATGATAGACTCTTTCATGTCCATCTCTTGTCTTCATGGTACACTATGATAGACTCTTTCATGTCCATCTCTTGTCTTCATGGCACACTATGATAGACTTTTTCCTGTCCATCTCTTGTCTTCATGGTACACTATGATAGACTATTTCATGTCCATCTCTTGATGTTATCTTCCCACTTATAGTGTTGTCTTTCTCTTGCACGTTTGCCTTCAACTGTCCTCTTTAATGGTCTTCTTCAAGGTGATGTATCTTTTTACATGACCAAAATATTTTAGCTGTCTAATTTTGATCTCCTTCACTAATTCTCTTTTCATTCCTAGTTGTTCTATGACCTTTTTTATTTCTTTTCTTCTCTTTCCATGAGACGTGCCCCAATCTTCTATATATCCACATCTTAAAGGATTCAGCTCTTTCTTCTAATCGCTTGTTCATTGGCTATGCTTCTACACCATACAGTAATGATGAATAAATAAATATATATTTATATAGTATTTGGTGATCATCAGTTTAAATTTCTGAGTCAGTTGTTTAGATTAGCATCTGTATCATTTTGTTTCGCAATTCATATTCTGTTATTGATTTCTCTTTCGCATCTGCCATCTTCTATTAGTAGGCATATAGCCAAGATATGAGAAACACATCTTAATGATTTCATAACCGTAGTGAAATTCAAGAACAGCTGAGTAATAATGGAATAAATGACCTCGGCCCAGGCTTAACAGTCTCGATAGACCATTATAACTCTATGAACTCAATTTCTTAAACGCCAGAAGTGAGTGAGATGAATAATACAACAATTTAACACGCAAAATGCTGGAATCGATGTGGTATATCGATCGTCAATACTCAGGCCGCTGCTGTACTTGGTTGTGTGGCATAAACGATTCTTTTATTCACTTCATATTGCTTGGGTAAATTTAGATTCCGGTAGAGTCAGTATAGCCGGTGGAGTCAGTATAGCCGATAGAGGCAGTGTGGGTAATGTGAGTCTGACGGGGACAAAGGAAAAAGAAGTGGTCTACTTTGTGAACAAAAAGACTTTGCTATGAACCAACGCACGAAAACATTATGGAAAAGACAAAGAGACTACTGAAATAAAATTTAATAAATTATTTAAAAAAAAAAAAACTAGATGTGAATCACTAAGGGAGATCGCTAGGGTCACTTTGTTCAATCACCAATTCTCATTAACACATTTTTTTTTTTTGTTACTTTCCTTTTCTCAACCATATTTGCTGACCGGAGAGAGAACGCCAAAGATAGGAGGTACTGGACAGTCTGGTTTCGTGGCAGGCAGAGAAGTCAGCAACAGAACGGAGAAACATCACTGGAGGTAGGGATAGACATGACCACCCACGCCAGTAGTCATTGTACTTGATAATGATAATGATGATGGTGACGATGATGATGATGTTGACATTATTTTACCAGAGTAAACACAGCGATCTCACTTAACGACTGCTACCCTTTTGCGTATGCATTTCCATTTCCCCTCTTTTCTTTATTATTTTAATATATGATTTAGAAAAAGAAAATGGTATTTTATTTATCTAATTTTTAAATATTTGTTTATTTACTTACTTATTTACTTTACTATTTTACAACATGTGTCCCTGGCGAAAACCTTGTTGTCGAAACTTTGGCTGTTTCTTTGCCCTTTGTCTTTGTACAGTCTTACCTGTATTTGCAAACATACCGTTTATCATAGCCTTACTGCAGTCTTCCTCAGTTTGTTATTAAAGGAAGTATAAAGGAATACTAATTACGACTATAAAGGAATGCTAATTACGACTATAAAGAAATACTAATTACGACCATAAAAGAATAGTCGTTCACAAAGATGTATGATGGACATCATGTGTATGTCTTAATGAAAATAAAATAGTAGCTAGGCACAAGATAAGGCCAAACAGGATTTGCAGGAACATATAACAGTGACATAAAGAGAGAAGTTATGAGAAGCCGGAAGGGATAGAAAATATTAAGTGACAGGGAATGAAAATGTATATGGGTAAATGTAGAGAAAGAATTAAGGTAATCCTTGAGTCAAATCTGCCATAGATCCTTTCGTGGAGACAGGGATTAGAAACTTTAGTGGGAAAAGGCAGTGTCTATATAAACCAAATTAACAGACCTCGTTAATGTAAATATAATCAAGAAAATTTCAGAGACAGGTACATAAAGCAACAACAGATGAAAACATACAACCAGAGAAAGGAGAAATAACAATAGAAACAAAATTATTAAATAAAACAGAACTGTGTGTTTAGAGGATGTATGACACTGAAAAAAAGAGACAACAAATCAATTTAATAGCAGAAGCGATTATGGAAGAAAACAATGACATATAGTGTCTGTGACAGGAAGACAGACAAAGAAAGAACAGGACTCCTGTTCCCCTCCCCCACAGGAACAAGGAGGGGCCCCCACAGTCGTGCCGTAAGTGGCGATTAGTATGACACTGTGCGTGGGACTAGCCGCCTCATCTTGTTTTTAAAAACTTGCTACAGAAATCACCGCTTCCAAAAACATATGAATGCTTTGTTGTAGTCTTCATGCCGAGAGATCAGCAGCAAAGGTGGGTTCCTTTTCAAAAGGGAAATGATGAAGATGGTCAAGACGATGATGATGATAATGATGACGACAACGACGATGATGCTGATGACGACTACAATGATGATGGCGACGATAATGATGATGATGACGATGATGATGATGACGTTGACGATGATGATGGCGATGATGATGATGACGATGATGACGATGACGATGTTGATGATGATGACGATGATGATGATGACGTTGACGATGATGACGTTGACGATGATGACGATGATGATGACGGTAACGACGATGATGATGATGACGACGATGACGATAATGATGATGTCGATGATGATGACGACGATGACGATAATGATGATTTCGATTATAATGACGATAATGATGAAGATAACGATGACGATGATGATGATGATGTTGACGATGATGATGATGAAGATGATGATGATGATGACGATAATGATGATGATGACGATGATGATGATGACGATGATGATGATGATGATGAGGATTATGATGATGACGATGATGACGATGACGATAACGATGATGACGATGATGATGATGACGATGATGACGATGACGATAATGATGATGTCGATGATGATGACGACGGAGCCGCGCTAGCGTAGTGGTTACAACACCGCTCTGGCGACCGGGTGATTCAGTATCAAACCCGGGCGACGGCATTTGAGGATTTTTCGTCGACCGGGATTTGGACTGGATTAACTCGAGACCTGGCGAGAACATTTGAAGGAGTGTCATCGACCAGGGATTGGCGGCTCCTGAGCCGACCCAGCTCTAGTGGGTACCTCCGAAATCGGTGAGTATCTGCCTGAATGGCGAGGGACACCTGTCTTTGTACAAGAAAAGGGATACTCACGTAAAATCAATGTCAGGTTAGACATTAATAATAACCTGAGATTTCGCCTCGAGTATTAGCGGGCGTACAAAAAAAAAAAAAAAAAAAAAAAAAAAATGACGACGATGACGATAATGATGATTTCGATGATGATGATGATAATGATGAAGATAACGATGACGATAATGATGATGTCGATGATGATGACGACGATGACGATAATGATGATTTCGATGATGATGACGATAATGATGAAGATAACGATGACGATAATGATGATGACGATGATGACGATGACGATAATGATGATGTCGATGATGATGACGACGATGAAGATAATGATGATTTCGATGATGATGACGATAATGATGAAGATAACGATGACGATGATGACGATGATGTTGACGATGATGACGATGATGATGATGATGACGATGATGATGATATTGACGATGATATCGATGACGATGATGATGATGATAATGTTGACGATGATGATGATGACGATGATGATGGTAATGATAATGATGTTGACGATGATGACGATGACGATGATGATGTTGACGATGATGATGATGACGATAATGATGATGACGATGATGACAATTATGATAATGACGATGTTAACGATGATGTTGATGACGATGATGACGATGATGATGATGACGATGATCACGATGATGATAATGACGATGACGATGATGACGATGATGACGATGATAATGTTGACGATGATGACGATGATGATGTTGACGATGATCACGATGATGATAATGACGACGATGACGATGATTATGTTGACGATGATGATGATGACGACGAAAATGATGATAATGACGATAATGATGTTGATGACCATAATGATGATGACGATGATTATGATGACGATGATGACGATGACGATGATGATGTTGACGATGAAGATGATGACGATGATGATGTTGACGATGATGATGATGACGATGATGATGTTGACGATGATGACGATGATGACGATGATGATGATGATGATGTTGACCATTATGACGATGATGATTGATGATGACGATTATGATGATGACGATGACGATTATGATGATGACGTTGACGACGATGATGATGTTGACGGTGATGACGATGATGATGATGATGACTATGATGACGATGATGATGTTGACGGTGATGACGATGATAATGTTGACTATGACGATGATGATGACGACGACGAAGAAGATGATAATGACGATAATGATGTTGATGACGATAATGTTGATGATGACAATGATGATGAATGACGACGATGACGAGGACAGTAATGATAATGATGGCAACAAGAAGAATAGCTGAAAGAGTATAAAATTTATGGTCGAGTGGAAAAAAGATAACGTCTGGAGGAATAAATACAAGAATTAAGATAAACGCTGCTACATATTACAAAATTCCAAACGAACAGTCGAGAACATAACGAAAACGCTATAAACTTTACCTTGTTCACCTGCATCGATGGAGACAACGAAGATGATGATTAATAAAAGACAGGCAAATGATGTTCCATGATGCCATCTTGAGCTTCTCAGTAAATATTCCATTGCTTGATTCCCTCTGTTGGAGAAAGTCCAAGTTCAACTCACTAGTTTCAATGATGTAGTGATCTCTGTTTACAAGTGTCCTTATTGTGTGACCGATGTTGGGCTATGTTTGAATCTTTATCGCCTATATGAAAAAAAAATGAACATATAAAGTGGTGACAACCGAAAGAAAAATGTTTTCTTTGTAAATAAATTTATAAATATTAATTTAACTGTTTTTCCATTTGAAATATATTTATAAAAGTTGTTTTTTTTTCCAGCCCCTCTATATCCTAATTTTCTATGTAAATGATACTGAAACGGAAAATTGGAAGACATTTTCACCAGCTATCTGGAAAAATATGGAAAAGGCCCGCATTGTACAGAGAAAATTAAATTACACACCCTTTGAAAGAACACACACTCACATAAATTTTGCAGGAAATGTTTTGATTTTTCCCCACTTCTTCTTCTTCTTCTTTGATCCTTAGCCGCGACCGTCAAAGCAGTCAGTGGCCATTACGCCTGGTGGCGTCTTGTAGGGCAACAACAAATTGATTCCACTCTGCTCGGTCGGAGGCCATCCTTCGTACAGTGCCCCAACTCTGGTTCATTCTTTGCATCTCACCCTCCACAGTCCTCCGCCAAGTTGTTTTTGGTCGGCCTCTCTTTCGTTTTTCTTCAGGGGGCCATAGCATATCTGTTCTTGTGATGGCATCGGGGTCTCTTCTGAGGACATGGCCAACCCAGCTCCAGCGTCTGTCAGCTATGATGGTGTGCATGTCCTCTTGCTTGCTCCGAGTAAGCAGATCTTGGTTGGTGATGGTATTCGGCCAAAAGATTCGGAGAATTTTTCTTTGGCATGTTGTGTGAAAAGAGGACAATTTCGACATTTCCTTCTCTGTAACTCTCCAGCTCTCCGCGCCATAGAGAAGCACAGAAAGCATACAGCTCTGATATAATCCTAATTTTGTGCTTGTGCTGTACTGAGAGGACTTCCAGATGTTGTTTAGACTAAAAAAGGCTGTTCTTGCTTTGTTCATTCTGTTGATGATGTCTCTGCTTGCTCCGCCGTCTGGTGGCACTATGCATCCTAGGCATGTGAAGGCATCTGTCTGTTTCAGTTGCTGATTCTTTACTGATATGGGCTCAGGGTTGCTCACATTGAGCGTCATGACCTCTGTCTTCTTTAGGTTGATGTTCAAGCCCACCTGCTGGCTGTACTTATTAAGTCTATCCGTTTTTTCCTGGATGTGTTGATGTGAATGTGCTAGCGGTGCAATGTCATCTGCATATTCCAGATCTTCCAATGTAGAAAATGTAGTCCATCTTATTCCTCTTGGATTGCCCTCTGTTATCTGGCGCATCACCCAGTCTATGACTGTTAAAAATAGAGTGGTTGATAAGGGGCATCCCTGTCCTACTCCTGTCTTCACTTCAAAGGTTAGGTTGCTCTGCCCAATGCTACACGTAAAGTTGGCATAAAGGCTTTTTATGATTGACACTATGCAGCTTGGAATTCCATAAGCCCTCAGTATTTTCCATAAACTGTTCCTATGTATGCTGTCTGTTGCTGTCATTTTCGACGGAGTCATCTGTCAAGTTATTTGCTTATGTTTGTATCATAAGAATAATTGTGTCTTTACCTGCGATGTCAGGTTGATTAGGGGTTGTCTTCCCTTGTTTATTCATTCATTGTGTTTGACCTTTAGGGTCAGAGGTTGACAGTTCGGCGTAGGCCTATGGGAAGGTTTTTTAAGCGGGAGTGAGATATACTTCCGGGAAGCCGGGAGGTCCTGTTTTTCTGAAGGGACCAAGAGTCCATTGTTTTTTCGGGGAGAATCTTCGAAGTAACTGCTATGGCAGTTTTCCCCAGTGAATCTCTGTGCGTCGGGATGACGACAGAATTCCTTGTGATGTTCTGAGGATTCATTTGCCAGGTAATACCGACCTTTATGCATTATTACGCTTTTCGGTGGCAGAACATGTAAAGGATTACCTAGGGTGAACAGCAGCTCACTGATCCGCCATTTCAGAACTTATATATTTGTGCTCGAGGTAGCCATCCAAGACTGTTAGTCTTATATTGTCCAGAAATCCAGTGACGAAGATATATTGTGGGAGCCGCAGATTGGCGGAACTTCTATCTACAATAAGTATTACTGCAGGGTTGATGATAACCTATTTAACAGAAGTACACGGCCGACGTCAGAACGAGGCCTGTGCTTCCGGCTATTATACTACAGCCTGATATGTGCAATTGGCGGGGAGTGCCAAGTTGCACCTGTGTGTAAAAGTAACTAAGGCATCTGACGCGTTTAGTCAGAGACGCCAAGGGCGACGCTACGAACTGTCATTATTGAAGAACTTTGCTATTGACCATGCACGTCTATTCTGATGTTTACCTTTTTGAATGCCAAATGTATACCTATCGATGTCAGGTCAGCATGACCCTGTTACACTGACTGTTCCTGTTGATACTATGTGTGTTCCCGTCAATAAATGTCTTGAAACATGCCTGCAGTGTCAAAGCATCCTTGATTACTGCATGTGAGAGTATGGGTTGCAGGATCTACATCTATACGAGCCTAAACACATTCGCGCCTTCATTCGCACCCACACTCAATTCATCATACGCTCGCACTACACATCTAACAACATGTATACTGTCTTGGGCCAGTGATCACATCAACAAGAGGAAAAAGACAGTTACATTTCTGGTGGACCAGTTACGTGGGCTCTTATGATACATTTCTTGTCGCCAATGTGGCCTAGAAACTTACATTTCTGATGGACCAGATCTGTGGGTTTAAAAAGAACAGAGCGAGCATTTGACATTATTGTTGACATTTATGGATCCAGAAATTTACATTCCTGGTTGGCTGTTACATGTATGATGTCTCCAGTTTTGTCGAGAAAGTTACAAGAAGGACAAGTACACATTACACTTCTGATCTGTGGGTCTAAGCTACACACGGGACAGCCGTAACACACAGCGCTAATTCTACACTTGCAAGTTTTGGCTACAACAGGACAGAAATAGGTCATCAACGGTTGACCCAAATAAACAGTACGAGCATTTATATTATAATGCTACATAAAGCATAACAAGACATGTACTGAAGTTAACTACTAGGCATTTGCTACGTGGACCATAACTGCATAGAAGGCGGGTTCCTATTGTAAACAGTACTGCTGGTTGTTACACGTTTCATTCAACAACAGACTTTTCTAGGTCAGAGCATTCAAGCTACATTGTTGGAGGTCAAGTGTCTGTAAACAGTACGTGGAAATTGTAAACATTCAATGTGCAAGCCCTAATTTGAGAAGGTCATAGTAACTTTGGTTCGTGAATACCACTTTATGTTACAGTGGATTTGACGTTCAGTGCGCGTTTGACATTTCGTTTCTGTGTTCGCAAGGAGCAAGAAATTTATTTTAGTTTCAGCTGTGACTGAACTTGTTCTGCAACACATTGAAATTGATTGCTATATGTTTATGTCACCTCTACTGTTTTTGTGTATTTTTCTGCGGGTTTTTCGGTTGGTGGGTCTTACGGTAAATATGCCACTTGATCGAGGCTTACTGTAAGCGTTCTGTAGGTGCAAATTTTCTTAATTTGGAAATTTGCTAGTGACAATTGGTCGCTATTGATGTTAGCTGTGATGTAATTGTACTTAACGTTGTTTTTGTAATATTTTGTCTGTTTTTCAGTTTTGATTGTCGATTTGTTTTGTTTGTATTCTGTAGGTCTCTCCTTTCTTGTGTATTTCTCTACACATTTTTGGTTAAAACAGTGTTGCCATTTGTATTGTTTTGTATCTTTGTCTTTGTATTTTTTTTTGGTTGTACTACATTACTGTCATGCACAGTCTACATACATATACTGGGTCATGTTTTGATATTATTGATAAGGTAGACTCTTCATATAGAGTTTGTTAAATAATATTATATAAGATATTTATACAAGTTCTTTGATAAAAGACTTGTTATCTACAAAGATTGAGACAAGGTGAAATACATATTCAAGTTCTTTATAAAAAAGACTTGTGCCCATAGTGAGTGGGATATAAGGGATTTTTTTTTTCCACAGGTACTCAGGTGATTTTTTGGGTACATTATAAACAAGAGGAACATACAAAGTCTTTGTCTAAGACTAAGACAGTAAATAAAGTGAAGTGAGTATACAAGTCTAGCATTTCAGACTTGTCTCCCATTAAAGTGGGATAATTTAATATATTTGCTTCTGCAAGTTACTGATCTCAGTAGACAAGATGTCTACATTGGACTACTTTATTACACAAGGGAGAGCCCTTGATAAGACTGGTCAACAGTTAGAACAGTGGGCTGTTGCTCAGTATGACAAAGCATTAGCTGCTGAAGAGAGAAGGGCTGCTGCAGAGGAAAAAAAAAAACTATGGCTGAAGAGAAGAGATTAGAAAGAGAAGCAGCTGCTGAACAAAAAAGGCTAGACAGAGAAGCTGATATTGCTGCTGAACAAAAGAAATTGCAGATGCAGGTGGAGGAAAGGAGATTTGAAGCTGAACAAAAGAGATTAGACAAAGAATCTGAACAAAGGAGATTAGACAAAGAAGCTGCTACAGAGGAGAGGAAAGCTCAAGCTGCTGCAGAGGAGAGGAAAGCTCAAGCTGCTGCAGAGGAGAGGAAAGCTCAAGCTGAGGCTGAAATTAGAAAAATGGAACATGAGGAAAGAAAACAGAAGATGGAACTTGATGAAAAACTCGCAACTTTGGAGTTAGAGAAATTGAAATTGGCGAGTACGGGTGCTCAGCAAACAACTTCGAGTACGACAAGGGAGTTTGTTAGTAGGATTAAATTGCCTCATTTCAATCCTTTAAAGGATGACGTAGCAGATTATCTAGATAGATTCCAATTTTTGTGCGATACGCATAACATAAAAAAGGAAAAATATGTTGAACAACTGATGCCATTTTTTACAGGTGACACAGTGACTACTCTTATGACAATAGACGAACATGAGAGGACTAATTATGATGTTGTCAGGGCAGCATTACTAAAAAAATATCAACTAAAATAAGAAGACTATCGTCTTCGTTTTAGGACAATGTTGCCAGAAAATGGAGTAGATTTCTCTGATTTTGTTACAAAGATACGTCGTACATTTACACGATGGGTTGAGTTGTCTCAGATTGAGAAAACATATGAAGGTCTAATGGACTTATTATTGCGAGATAAGGTTTTGTCATCTGTTAATGATTCTTTTCTTGCATTCCTTCATGAGCGTAAGCCTAAAAACTTAAAAGAAATGGAGGAATACTGTTGTCAGTATGCCACAGCACATCCCCATGCTACAGTTAGCAATTCTAAAGTGAAAGAAGGGTTGCCAGCTGCTTCGGCAACACCATATGGCCCTAATTTCAGAAAAAAATTTCAGGGTGCTCAACAAAATTGGAATAGGGGAAGTAATCAAAATTACACTCAGAAGCGGAGTAATCCAACACATGATGGTTCTTCGTCTATGCAGTGGAGACAAGATGGTAGTTCTCGTAATTTTAGTGATAATAATTTGAGAACCTTTCGCAAAGGCTATCCAAATAATAACTATTCAAATTTTCGAGGTAATCATTCTCGACGTCAAGATTATGACGATGGTGAATTTAGAAACCGGGATTCAAACCGGAATGATGATTACAATAGGCAATATGATAATAATTACAGGGGAAATGATAGTCGAAATAATTACAGGGGAAATGATAATCGAGGCAGACCTAGGTTTAACAAGAAAAGACCTTACCAACAGGCAAACTCTGCACAACAAGAGTTTGATGGAGCCTGTAATACAGTAAATGATAGTGGTAACTCTAGGGCTATCACTGGTTGTGCTTTCGATTTTGGGAGAGCAACTGAATGCCCCCAATGCTTAACATTGTTCGATTCATCGACTGTATCTACGCTAAGTTGTGGTCACCCTCTTCCTGCTCTACCTGCTACAGTTGCGCATGATGGGAGAGGATCTCTCATCTTACATAAAGGTCTAATAAATGATAGGCTAGTCTCAGTACTTTTCGATTCGGGATGTACTACCGTCGGGGTTAAGGAGTCTCTGATAGATCCTTGCTGTGCCACTGGAAAAACAATCAAATGTGTTACATTTGGTGGTACTATGGAAAGCTATCCTACTGCTATTATTAGGATTGACACTCCTTTCTTCACAGGAGATGTCCATGCATGTCTTCTTCCTAATCCTATTGCGGATCTTATAATCGGTCGTATTCATGGGGTTAAGGAATGCACCCCGCAACAAATTTCTAGTTGGGAAGAAAAAAAACATTCAAACGGTCAATGCAGTGGTGACAAGAGCTCAAGCTCTTAATCCCCCAACTTCATCTGATAATAGTAATGAAGTTGATAGCCAAGACGAGCACTTGGTGATTTCCCATGACTCGTTTGTTAAACGTCAAGAAGAGGATCCTTCTTTGAAGAAATACTTCCTTCTTGCAAAGAAAGGGGATCCCAATCAAAATACGAATCACAAATCGTATATTACTATGAAGAATGGTATATTGGTACGAATGGTACAACACTCGGACAAGTCTATGCATTCGCAAATTCTTGTGCCTAAGTGTATGAGAGCCTTAATTCTTCGGCATGCACACGATTCTCAGTGTGCTGGACACATGGGTTTTTCCAGAACTAAAACTAGAGTCCTTGCGTCATTCTTTTGGCCATTCGTGAATAAAGACATCCGAATTTATTGCCGATCTTGCAAAATTTGTCAAGAGGTCAAGTCTAAGGGTCCGAGACATGCTGCTCCTATTCAGGCTGCAGATATTCCGATTCGGCCGTTTCAGAAAATGGCTATAGACATCATTGGTCCGTTCAAAATTAAGTCAGCCAGAGGACACCAATTTATCCTCACTTGCGTGGACATGTGCACGCGTTGGCCAGAGGCTATTCCTCTGAAGAGCATATCAACTGTCGATATCGCTGATGCTCTTTGGCTCGTATTTTCTCGTCTGGGATTCCCCGGAGAAATACTGTCGGATCACGGCACTCAGTTAATTTCGGACGTTATGTCTCAGGTAATGGCTACGCTAGACATTAAAAGGTCTCTCAGTAGTATTTATCATCCAATGTCCAATGGATTGGTAGAACGTCTTAACAGGACACTAAAGAACTTACTTGGCAAGATAACGGAGGATCATCCTGAAGATTGGGACAGGGTTTTACCTGCAGTCCTCTTTGCCTATAGAGAGGTTCCCAACGAGCATACAGGGTTTTCTCCTTTCGAACTTGTCTTTGGCGCGCAACCGCGCGGGCCAATGTCCTTGTTACACGATTTGATAACTTCCGATAATATTGACGATGATACACAATCGTCATATGAATATGTTATAGCTCTTAGAGAAAAGATTGTCGAATCATGCAGCTTAGCAACTTCATCTTCCGAATTTGCGAAAGAAAAAGCTAGGCGATTTGCTAATAAGAAAAGACGCCTACGTCAACTTTGTCCTGGAGACAAAGCATATGTCTTACTGCCTTCAAGAGAGAATAGACTTCTCATTTCTTGGAAGGGTCCATACACTATAGTCTCGAAAATTTCTGATGTCGACTATATTGTCGATGTGGATGGAAGGCATAAAACCTTCCATATAAATATGCTAACAGAGTTTATTGAACGTCCAGACTATTTACAGCCTATTTTCCAGGCAACGGACGACTCTCCAGTTCAACATGGTCACATCTCATCCCTGTCCGTTATACAGGATGAGGAAACTATTTTTTCTGACGTGAACTTACCTCTTCCTACGATTCCACTTACTTCAACGGAATCGTGGAGAGACGTTACAGTCTCTTCCAACTTGTCTTTTGAGGAACAGCGTCAAGTATCCTCTACGTTACAATCATATCAGGATGTCCTTACCGACATTCCTGGACACACAGATGTCATAGAACATGACATCATACTTACTGATCGTAATCCGATCAGAGTAAGACCATACCCAATACCTATTCATTTTCAAGCACAAGTCGAGAAAGAATTGGATGAAATGATTCAACTACAAATAATTGAACCATCCACTTCAGCTTATTCTTCGTCGATAGTTATTGTTCGAAAGAAAGACAATAACATACGTCTTTGCGTTGATTATCGCAAATTAAATCAAGTTACGAAGTTCGATGCTGAACCTATGCCGTTATTAGATGATCTACTTATTAGACTTTCTAAAGCTAAATTCTTTACTAAACTAGACTTGTCGAAAGGTTATTGGCAAGTCCCACTGACGGAACACGCCAAACCTCTCACTGCTTTTTCGACACCTAGGGGTCTGTTTCAATGGAATTTTATGCCTTTCGGGCTTATGAACGCCCCAGCGACTTTCGTGCGCATGATGCGACGAATTCTATCAGATCGTGCAGATGTCATTGCATATTTAGACGACATCTGTCTTTTCAGCGATACTTGGGAAGAACACTATTTGGGTCTAAAGGAATTGCTATCTACTCTACGTGAGCATAGTTTGACTGCTAAACCCTCTAAAGCTTTTGTTGGGTTTAGTGAAATTTCCTTCCTAGGTCATCGAGTTGGTCATGGTCTGTTGAAGACAGAGGACCAAAACATTTCAAAGATATTAAATATCTCGGTTCCGAAGACAAAAAAGCAAGTGCGTAGTCTCTTGGGATTGATACAATTCTATGGAAGATTCATTGAGAATCTGTCCTCCATTATGGCACCACTTTCAACGTTATTGAAAAAAGGTTCTCCTAATATGGTGCGTTGGTCCCAAGAATGCCAAACTTCATTGGATCAGGTTAAGAATTTGTTCTCATCTCATCCTATCTTAAGACTACCAACGATTGATAAGACTTTTGTCCTTCGTAGTGATGCCTCTTCCACTGGGATTGGAGCGGCACTAATGCAGGAATATTCAGGAACTCTGCATCCTGTAATGTATATTTCTAGGAAGCTGAATGCGGCAGAAAGGAATTACTCGGTTTTGGACCGTGAATTGTTGGCTATGGTTTGGTCCATTCTTAAGCTACAAAGGTTCCTTCTGGGCGCGCATTTCTTTATGGAAACCGACCAAAAAGCTCTTACGGCTATGCAAAGTAAGGATTTGAAGAGCTCGAGATCTACTCGTTATGCTATTGCTCTTCAGCCTTTCCATTTCACGGTGCGAGCTATCCGTGGTTCGGATAATGTGATGGCGGACATATTGTCTAGATGCCCACATGATTCCAGTTAAATCTTGTGTCCTAGTTTTTCCTGATATATTTTCAGACTTAGGTCTGTCCTTAATATCATAATATGTTGTAATACAAATGTATTTGGATGATGTTTAGATAATTTAACAAATTTCATTTTGTCCATCCATCAGTGATATGGTGCTAAAATAGCATTGACATTTGTATATTGCTATGGTTATATTATTTAGTAATGTTTGATATATGATTGGTATTGCCAGCAACTTAGGTTTCTTGAATGGTATCCCTTAGTTTGTTTGGCTTAAAGGAAATATTTTCTCCTATGTTGAGAGATGATTTGTACCCTCTTCTATTGTACCTGATATTAGGTTCATTGTTTGCATGAGCACAGAAGTGATACTGGTGCTATCTTGCTCATGAACATATTAAAAAAAAAAATTGCATTTTTTTTTTTACAGGGGGGTGGTAGTAATGTTGCTGTCATTTTCGACGGAGTCATCTGTCAAGTTATTTGCTTATGTTTGTATCATAAGAATAATTGTGTCTTTACCTGCGATGTCAGGTTGATTAGGGGTTGTCTTCCCTTGTTTATTCATTCATTGTGTTTGACCTTTAGGGTCAGAGGTTGACAGTTCGGCGTAGGCCTATGGGAAGGTTTTTTAAGCGGGAGTGAGATATACTTCCGGGAAGCCGGGAGGTCCTGTTTTTCTGAAGGGACCAAGAGTCCATTGTTTTTTCGGGGAGAATCTTCGAAGTAACTGCTATGGCAGTTTTCCCCAGTGAATCTCTGTGCGTCGGGATGACGACAGAATTCCTTGTGATGTTCTGAGGATTCATTTGCCAGGTAATACCGACCTTTATGCATTATTACGCTTTTCGGTGGCAGAACATGTAAAGGATTACCTAGGGTGAACAGCAGCTCACTGATCCGCCATTTCAGAACTTATATATTTGTGCTCGAGGTAGCCATCCAAGACTGTTAGTCTTATATTGTCCAGAAATCCAGTGACGAAGATATATTGTGGGAGCCGCAGATTGGCGGAACTTCTATCTACAATAAGTATTACTGCAGGGTTGATGATAACCTATTTAACAGAAGTACACGGCCGACGTCAGGACGAGGCCTGTGCTTCCGGCTATTATACTACAGCCTGATATGTGCAATTGGCGGGGAGTGCCAAGTTGCACCTGTGTGTAAAAGTAACTAAGGCATCTGACGCGTTTAGTCAGAGACGCCAAGGGCGACGCTACGAACTGTCATTATTGAAGAACTTTGCTATTGACCATGCACGTCTATTCTGATGTTTACCTTTTTGAATGCCAAATGTATACCTATCGATGTCAGGTCAGCATGACCCTGTTACACTGACTGTTCCTGTTGATACTATGTGTGTTCCCGTCAATAAATGTCTTGAAACATGCCTGCAGTGTCAAAGCATCCTTGATTACTGCATGTGAGAGTATGGGTTGCAGGATCTACATCTATACGAGCCTAAACACATTCGCGCCTTCATTCGCACCCACACTCAATTCATCATACGCTCGCACTACACATCTAACAACATGTATACTGTCTTGGGCCAGTGATCACCTCAACAAGAGGAAAAAGACAGTTACACTGTCAAAAGCCTTTTCAAAATCAACGAAATTAATATACAGCTGTCTTTGCCATTCTGAGCACTGCTCTATAATGTTCCTGAGGGTAAATATATGATCTACACATCTTCTGTTCTTTCTAAATCCTGCTTGTTCTTTCCTCAGTTTGTGGTCTACTGCTTTTGAGATTCTCTGTATAATTATCCTGCCTAGTATTTTGCTGGGAACTGAGAGAAGAGTTATTCCTCTCCAATTATTGCAGTCTACAAGATCTCCCTTCTTGGGCAATTTGACAATTATTCCTTTTCTCCACTCTGTTGGTGTGGTCCCTGTTTTCCAGACTTGTGCAAATAGTGGTTCTAATAGTTCTGCTGCTAGCTCTGGGTCTGTCTTAAATAGCTCTGCATTTAAGTTATCATGACCAGGAGCTTTTCCATTCTTTAACCCTTTGATTGCTGTGATGATTTCTTCTTTTCGTGGGATGTCTGTATTAACATCTAGATCATTTTCAGCCTCAGGAACATTCAATTGTGTCTCTGGTGGTTTCTTATTCAGAGTTTCTCTGAAATGCTCTGCCCATCTTGTTTCCTGTCCCTCTACTGTCGTGATGAGATTTCCGTGCTTATCTCTTACTAATGTAATATTGTTTGCACCTCGTTTTCCACTGATGATTTTAGTTATTTTGTATACTGTGCTTTGTTCATTTCTCAGTGCTGCCCTTCTGCCTGTCTTGCAAGGTCATCCAGAAATGTCCTTTTGTTAGCACGGGTTTGACGTTTAACTTCCTTGTCCAGCTGACTGTACTGTTCACTATATATTGCCTTTAACCTGGGAGACTTAGCTTCTGTTTTCTTTCTTTTCATTTCTTTTCTCTTCGCTATGGTGTTTAGTGTATCTGGTGTTATCCAGTCTTGGCTCTTTCTTTCCTGGAATCCCAAGCATGACTTGCTGCTTTCCTTATATATTGTTGAGATGGTGTTGAATCTCTGGTCAACATCATCGGTCTCTGTTCTTTCCTGGCTTTTGATAATCTCATATCTTCTCTTTACGTCGACCACGAAAACTTTTCTGGTAAGGGGATCCTTCAGTTTCGTGATGTTGTATCTTTTCTGTTTGACTGCAACTGGTCTGAGTTTCACTTTCAGTCTTGCTACTACTAGGTGATGATCACTTCCCACATCTGCGCCTCTTCTTACTTTTACGTCTTGTAGTGCATGTCTCCATCTGCCATTGATCATTATGTGATCTATTTGGTTTCTGTCTCGTCCGTTTGGTGATTCCCATGTTAACTTTTGCACTTTTTTGTGTGGAAAAAGTGTTCCTCCAATGAGGAAGCAGAAGCTTATTAATTTGTCCCCATTCTCATTTGCTGTTCCACTGCCGCATTTCCCCATTACTCTTTCGTTATAATTAATGTGTGCTCCCACTTTCGCATTTAGGTCTCCCATTACTATAATGAGATCGTACCTGGGTGTAGTTTCCATTTCTTTTTGTACCTGTTGATAGAACTCGTCCTTGATCTCTTCATCGCTGTCATTTGTTGGTGCATAGCATTGTATAATTGTGATGTTGGTGAACCTCCCTCTCAGTCTTGCTCTTATCAGTCTGTTGTTGATGGGTTTCCATTCCAGTAAAGACCTTTCCATTCCTTTCTTCAGGATAATGGCTACACCTTCGTTGTGCTGACCATCCTCTCTGCCAGAATAAAGTACTGTTTCCCCTGTAGCTGTTTTTATTCTCCCCTTACCTGTCCATCTGCTCTCGCTTATTCCCAGGATAATCCCCACTTCATATTACATATATTTCCCAGAAAAATCACCGCCGCTAAGTATGAATATGTTTCTTTATCTTAGATTGATACAACAGTAGAGAATGAATATAAAGGTCATAAACATTTGTAGCCACACGCATCTGTACAACACAATACACATTGATGTAGGTAAGAAATAATTCAGAATTAAGGAGGCAGAAAGAAATTTGAAGGGGTCATATGTCTCATTCCGCCCAAACAATTATTGACAGTACGTCCGATTTAGTCGCCGAAGGCAATGCATCCTTAAATAATTCTTCTTCTTCTTCGTACACTCTCAGACGTCTACTTGAATGTTTTCAAAGAAAGCAATAGTCAGTTTGAGGCTACTTGAATCTCCGTAGAGCTTTTCCACGACTGGTACTGGTGTCGGCCATATGCGCTTTCTCTGTTCCGCATATGTTGGGCAAATTTGAAGCAGATGTTCAGCAGTCATTTTATCAGTGCCACAGTTACACTTACCGGTAGTTCCTATCTTTAGCTTGTTGAATAGATGGAATCAAATAATGATTCGAAGACGGAGCATTAAAAAATGGTGTATGTGGAATTTTGTTGTGTGTGTTTTAGTTTGAGTAAAGAGATCTAATAAAGGGGAAGTAGAATGGAAAGGAATGAAATAGGCATATGAGAAAAGAGTTATCGTCACCTGGCCATACAGCGGAATAAGGACAGCATAATTATTTCCACACCATAATTTGGGTGGTTACTTGCTTGTGTAAATATATTTACAAAGCCTAATTCCATTATAAAAAAATTGGAAAGTACTTGTTTTTTTTTTTCATTGTAAATTTTGTAAACATATATATTCACATTTATACTTTTTATTAATTTAAAAAAATATATTTATAAGACCTATTTTGCCACTGTACACATATTTATACAGACTAATTTGTTTAGTGTAAACATAATGATACAGCCTTATTTGTTTAGTGTAAACATATTTATACAGCCTAATTTGTTTAGTGTAAACATATTTATGCAGCCTAATTTGTTTAGTGTGAACATATGTATACAGCCTAATTTGTTTAGTGTAAACATATTATACAGCCTAATTGTTTAGTGTACACATATTTATACAGTCTAATTTGTTTAGTGTAAACATATTTACACAACCTACTCTGTTTAGTGTAAACATATTTATACCGCCTACTTTGTTTAGTATAAACATATTTATCACGCATTTTAATACTTTATGGGTTTTCTCATTAACGTGTACATTTAACATGTGATGAAGGAAAGAGCTGTCAAAAGTAGTACACATTTTCATTTATTAAGAGAGAATCATTGTATTAAGAGAGAAGTTCAAGATTACTGTTGGGAGTTCATTCTCATGGTAAAGAGGTAGTTGTAAGCTAGTGTATGGTGATACTGGTCTATGCTAGCTTAAAATACGCGATGAAAATATCTCAGAAATGTTCTTAAGTTGAACTCCAACAAGCAGTAGTCAATTTTCCAATTCAGAACTGCACGCAAGTCGTTGGTGAAAGTACATGTTATTTATTGACACGATACAGACGGGAATACACAAGACGATCATGGTTACAGATTATAGATGCAAATGTCATACTTTAAAGTTGCTGATCATACTCTTAAATTCTTGGAGATTCTTCAAGAATCGAGTCCTCTTCTATCCAAGTGAGCTGAGGATCACTTCTGTTACCCGCTAATATACATTTACAATGAAGTCCGTTGACCTTCTTCCAAGGACGTCTATCGTGGTAAACGGATTCATGTTCGAGGATCAATCTTTGATATCATACCCGTAAAATTCCCAGACTTTCTTCATTCAATACTTATGTAGCATATATATAATCCAGACAAAGTCATACACGACAATACAATCAGGTTAGAGTCTTCTGTTGACTAACCTCTCCCAAAATCCATGCCATGACTTTGGCATTGGGCGAAACGGCATATTAAAACATGTGAAGCATACAAAAATCAACTAACTTCGTTTCCTCGTAGGTATCCTCCCTCTACGGTAATTCAAACAAGGCAATCGACTCCGTTTGTCCATTCTAGGAATGACATACTACGATGGATTCCCGCTAGACCATAACTAGGAGCGGCCTGATACTTCAATTAAAAATCGATAAACATTCAATGTGAAATGGGGCGACACTTACATGATACTTCCACTATTGGCTTCGACATGAAGACCAATATATATATATATCAATAGAAGTAATGGCTTCCACCAACTTGCCACGAATACAAGAAATATTCCACGGACATCAACATGGTCCGTACTGCCCCATACAAAACATGACGTCACAATCCCTCAACTAGGTTACCCGTACGTCCAAAGCAACTCACACTGCATTGTGCACGTCAGTGCGTGAATCAATCGAACGCACAAATAATATAACTATATTAAGACTGGTGCGTACATTTGGCAGGACCGAAGACTACCCCCTTAGGTAATAAATGTACGTAACAGCTCCCTTATTACCTCCCCTTAAAAAAATTAATTCTATTAATTTTTTTTGAACTTAATACCCGAGAGAGGTGAGTCAAAACTACCACAAGATATATGAAATGCATAAAGTTATACCATATTAAGAAAAGAATATTAAACGAAATCAATATAACTAAATGATAGTATGCATTAAAGCACACATCCACACTCGACCTACTTTGGAACGATGTGGTAATATTCGAAGTAAAACAAGTTGAAAATGAAAAATGAAAAAACCATAAAAAAAAGATGATAATAAAATTCAACTAAGTTTTCCAAAAAAAAATTTGAAACATATGATTTAAAAAATGAAAATGAACAGCAACACTGATGATGATCAATGACAAGAGAATCAATAAAACAGAAAAATTGAAAATACAATGTGCAAAAATGAAGCAATGCAAAATTAAACACTTTAAGAATCAACACCCTTAATGTTTTCTAACACTAGTACGGTTGACTAGTGATCTAACAGTGAGATATCATAACTAAGACCCGTGAATGCAAGTATTACGTGACAACTAAGAAATTTAGTATGTGTGTGATCCATAATCAATTAAATAGATTAAATTGAATTATTCTAATTTATATATTTCTTAATTACTAACAAATAACCAGTTACTAATATTTTCTAAGTAATTCCAATATCACTATCAATATGTCAATGTTCAGTTACTAGTTAGTAATCGACGAGACGATGTTCTCAATGTTCCATACACGATAAAATATATTCTCGAACACGATATGTAATGTAATATGTTCCATAGGAATAACAAATGTATATTTGTCGCTCTTAACAATGTTTCCATACTAATAAAAAGTTACTGTAGTACCAATGTTCCCGTACTAATAAAACGTTACTCTAATACCACTGTTCCCGTTCTAATAAAACGTTACTACACAAGAAGTAATGTTATAATCTATAAGTAAGTATATCATGAAAGTTATACTTATACGAATACTTCAGTTATTTAAACAGTCTTTATAGATGTACAATCAATGATAATGTACAAAGTTATTCATGTTATCGGTAAGGATGTTTCAACATCTGGAAGTGGTTTAGTTTCGACAAGTTCACTTGGGCATCTCGACAAACAGTCTGCGAACACATTCTTCACTCCAGGAATAGCTCGTATTTCAAAATTGAATGGTTGAAGCGCTATAGCGTAACGCGCTGACTTCGATGATTTAACATTCCTCGTGTTCAGTGCAGTAAGAGCTTTTTGATCAGATTCCACCACAAAGTGTGAGCCGAGAAGGTAACGTTCCAGTTTTGTGATTGCCCACACTAATGCGAGGAGCTCTTTATCGAGAACGGAGTATTTGAGTTCGCTCTCCGTAAGTTTTCTGGACACGTACATCACCGGAAATAAGGTGCCGTTATATTCCTGCATCAAAACTGCAGCAATAGCGTAAGAAGATGCATCACTGCGAAGAATGAAAGTGAGATTTTTGTTAGGCAACCTCAAAAAAGGTTCATTTGAAAAAAATCGTTTTATATAGTCTAACGCCGTTTGGTGATCCTGCGACCACTTTATTACATTAGATGTGCCTTTCTTCAGTAGAGACGAAAAAGGTGCAGTTATAGTAGACAAATGAGGGATGAATTTTGAATAGAACTGTATTAGTCCTAAAAGAGATCTAACTTGTTTTTTTGTCTTAGGTGCCGAAATGTTTAAAATTTTAGAGACGTTACTGTCTTCTGTATACATGAAACCATGACCTATGCGGTGACCCAGAAATGAGATGTCATGAAAACCGACAAAAGCCTTTGAAGGTTTCGCTGTTAAGTTATAATCCCGTAAGGTAGAAAGTAAAGCTTTTAATCCATGAATATGTTCATCCCAAGAGTCACTGAAAAGACAGATGTCATCTATATAAGTAATGACATCGGGACGATGAGACAATATGCGGCGCATCATGCGTACAAAGGTAGCTGGCGCATTCATTAATCCGAATGGCATAAAATTCCATTGAAAAAGACCCCGTGGCGTCGAGAAAGCGGTGAATGGCTTTGCTTTAGGAGTGAGTGGCACTTGCCAATAGCCCTTTGAAAGGTCAAATTTCGAAAAGAATGTGGCATGAGATAATTTCTCCAATAAGTCGTCTAAAAGAGGTAACGGTTCCGCATCGAATTTTGTAACTTTGTTTAATTTCCTGTAATCTACGCAAAGACGTATATTGTTGTCCTTCTTCCTAATGATTACCATAGAAGAAGAATATGGTGATGAGATGGTTCAATTATATTTAATTGAAGCATCTCATCCAATTCCTTATCAACCTTATCACGAAAGTGTAAAGGGATAGGATATGGGCGAACTCGAATAGGCGTATCGTCAGTCAGAATAATGTCATGTTGGATGACTGACGTATGACCTGGGATGTCAGTGAGGACATCCTCATACGAGTGTAGAATATTAGAGACTTGCTGACGTTGATCAGCCGAAAGAGTAGATGAGATTGTAACATCATTCCATTTCTCAGTGGAATGGAGTGGTACAACTGGTATTGGTAGTTGTACATCATCGAAAGAAGATTCTTCTTCTTGGATGACTGACAAACTAGAATAATGTTGAATAGGAGGTGTAGGATCGTCAGTTGCCTGGAACACTGACTGTAGATAATCAGGACGTGAGTAATACTCCTTCAACATGTTAATGTGGAAGGTTTTATGTTTACCATTAACATCAACGATGTAGTCGACATCGGATATTCTTGAGATGATCCTGAAAGGACCTCTCCAGGTAATTAAAAGACGATTGTTATGCGCAGGGAGTAATACAAAAGCTTTGTCACCAGGAATAAGCTGGCGAAGACGTCTATACTTGTTTGCAAATAGACGTGCTTTTTCTTTGGCTTGTTCGGATGATGCAGTAGCTAGTCTACAAGCATCTATGATTCTCTTTCTCAGAGAGATCACATACTCATAAGAGGATTGAGTTTCCTCTTCAATATTCTCGTCAACCAATAAGTCGTGGATTAACGACATCGGACCGCGTGGTTGCATGCCAAAAACTAGCTGGAATGGAGAAAACCCCGTGGCTTGATTTTGTACTTCGCGATACGCGAACAGAGCAGCGGGTATGACCCGATCCCAGTCTTGGGGATGGTCTTGGGTCATCTTACCCAACAACTGCTTGAGTGTCCTATTGAGACGCTCAATTAACCCATTTGACATCGGATGATAAATAGAACTAAGAGATCTGTCTATACCTAATGTCTTCATAACTTGAGACATGGATTCAGAAATGAACTGAACCCCATGATCCGACAAGATTTTCCGTGGAAAACCAATGCGTGAGAAGATTAACATCAATGCCTCTGCTACACTGGCAGATGAAGTGTTCTTGAGAGGGATGGCCTCAGGCCAACGAGTGCACATATCAATGCACGTAAGAATATGCGTATGCCCTCTAGCAGATGGAAGCATCGGACCAATAATGTCTATAGCCATTTTATCAAATGGTCTAATCGGGATGTCCGCAGCTTGAATAGGAGCCGCATGAAATGGACCCCGTACCTTAACTTCCTGACATATCAAACAGGACCGACAATAGAGAGTGATGTCCCTATGGACGCCTGGCCAGTAGAATGCCGAAAGCACTCTGGATTTGGTACGCGAAAAACCCATATGGCCCGCACATTGCGAGTCATGCGCATGTCGTAATATACGAGATCTCATAGAGGATGGGACTAAGATCTGATAACATAAGGATGAATCCTTTTCCCGTATTACTCTAACCAAAATCCCATTTTTAAGTATAAAGTCATGTCTAGATTTTGCAAGTTTGTTGCTGGTATTCTTTTTGTTCACATACTGAAAAAAATTTTTTAATGAATCATCATTCTTTTGCAATGTTGCAAACAACTCCCGTGAAATAGGAGCATCATCATCACAAGTGGTATGAACTGTAGGTTCAATAGGTGTATCATGCGACATATTAGTAGCTTGCGCTCTAGTCACTACTGCATTTGCAGTTTGAATATGTCGCTCTTCCCATTCAGCAATTTGCTGTGGTGTACACTCTTTAATACCATGTATGCGACCAAGTATTAAATCACAAATTGGATTCGGAAGGAGACATGCCTGGATCTTTCCTGAAAAAAAATGGTGTATTAAGGTCAATAATAGCAGTGGGAAATGTTTCAACGGTGCCACCAAAAGTCACACACTTGACAACCCTGCCCGTGGCACAACTTGGGTTGATCAGCGAAGTCCGGACGCCCACAGTGCTACAACCTGAGTCAAATAGGAGAGAGCATGAAATGTTGTTGACAAATCCCTTGTTAAACTTAAGAGAGCCCTGTCCCTGGTGTACTGACGCAGCAGTGGCCGTACAGACTACCGGTAGACTAGGCAAGGTATGTCCGCAACGCAGCGTCGTGACCGCCTTAGGCTGGAAAAGAGTCGAGCATTCTGGACAGTCTTTCACCTGGGTACAATCAAGAGAACAAGACATAGCATTGTGAGTTTCAGCTACTTTACCCTGTTCAATGTTAGCCTGTGTATCAATTAAAGAGACATTAGAATGTCTACCCGTATTACTCGATGATCTATCTCTGCGACGCGATCGATTTTGATTATTTGCATTAAAGTTGCCACTATTGTCCTTTCTGCTTGAGTTAAAATTTGGATGAGTCCGATAATTTGTATAATTAAAGTTATGATGTTCTTTAAAATTTTTATTCCAAGAACCTTGTCTGTTTTGCGGACCCTGAGATCTTGATCTCCAGTTTTGTTTATTATAATGTCCTTGATTATTTTTAAAATTATTGTTACCAAAATCTCGCGATCTGTGAGCTTGGTTCCAAGAAACATTAAATGGAGCAGATTGTTGAAATTGCTTCCCTTTGTAAAAGTTATCATTGTTAAAATTGTAATTATTTCCCTTATTGACATACCTGTCAGCACTAAAGGAACGATTTCGTGAAAAATTGTTTTGTTGTGCTGCAAAAGCAACAGGCAATTCATTCCCTTTGTAAAAGTTTATCATTGATAAAAATTGTAATTATTTCTTAATCTGTGCATTACTTAGATCCATGGTTGGGTGAGCAGTGCAAAAGTTTTTTGCATGTTCTTCTAAATCTTTCATTGATAAAGGTTTCCGTTCGTGTAAAAATGCGAGAAATGTAGGATTTACAGACGATAGTACTTTATCGCGCATCAGTAAATCGAAGAGACCTTCATACGACTTTTCAATTTTGGATAATTCGATCCATCTTTCTAGGGTTAGTCGTATTTGTGACAGAAAATCACTGAAATTTCTGCTTGATTGTGGTAGCAATGTACGAAATCTTAATCGGTATTCATCTTCTGTCATTTGAAATTTCTTCAGAAGTGCGGCTCTAAGAGCATTATAATCATTCTTCTCATTAATACTGGTAGTATGATAAACTGCTAAAGCATCCCCAGTAAGTAACCTGGATAAATATGTGCAATACAGTGTTTTATCCACGTTATAAGACCTACAAGTGGCCTCAAATCTATCTAGGAAAAATATTACGTCATCCGACGGGGGATTAAATTTAGGTAATTTAAGGTGAATTTCCTTAAAATTATCATGTCTGGATGAAGTTTGGCTTTCAAAAGTTCTCTGAGAATTAGCTTCCTGAGTTAACCTAAGTCTCTCATATTCTGACTCTGCTAATTTCAGTTCATGCTGTCGTTTTCTATCATTCTCTTCCATCTCAAGCTGAAGTCGTAATGTATTTTGTTCAGCTATTAATCTTCTTTCTTCCATTTCCTTTCGTTTATTTTCCATTTCCTTCTGAAATCGTTTCTCTTCTAATTCAGCGGTTAATCTCATTTTTCTCTCATTCTCCTCAAATTCAATCCGTTTTTTATCTGCCTCAAATTGAAGTTTTTCTAGTCTTAAAGTTTCTAACTTTCTCTGTTCGGCTTCTATTTCTTGAGCTTTCCTATATTCTGCAAGTGCAAATGCTTTTGCTTCATCAGGAGCCATCTGAAGAGCTTTTGCTTGCTTAATGAAATAATCTAGTGAATACATTATGCTTTATAAGTAGTCACAATACTTTTGATTTATAAAATGATAATTAATCAATGTAAATTAATTAACCTTGTTACTATAACAAGTGTTCTTCGTTCCTGTCCTAGAACGGTATCTTTTGTTATCATATAGTTATGAAATATATCAATAATCAATATAGTAATTTATGTAATGAAATGTCATGAAATCAACAACGTGAAAGACAATAGAAACATTACCGACAAGACACGATAATCAAAGACGAGAGAACACAATCGTAGAAATCAACAAAAATAGAAATGTATAACTAAAATAGAATATCGTAAAAATTTACGATGACAACTACGATCAGATACTCAACAGGACAATTGACAACACAGTGTAAAAACATAGGTTTTGTAAAAAACTGAACGACAGGAAAGGTGAGACGGACGCATAATACAAACAAAATTCATCATAAAACTAAATACGATTAAAAATAACTACCAAAAACAACAAGTAAACGTGACGAAACAGCTAAACAGATACTATCATAAGGAACAATTAGCGATCGGAACTTCGGCAAGGTTTCTAGCCTTGAACCGGAATTATCGCTCAATTGAAACTTACAAGTTGAGCCCTACAGAACGTCTGACGAAGAGCCCGAATTGGCTTCGAGATGGATCTCGTTCGTCAGATCAACCTCCCTACCTCCCACGACGAATGTACAACATATAACATATAACATGGAAAATTTAAAGATGGACATAAGTATATAAGGCACAGCTAAAAGTAATAAAATGTACAACGAAAGCACGTGTGCCGGGAAAAAACAATGTGCCTCGTCTCCGTGGATGTACGTCTGAGGATAAAATACTTCGCTCTGCAACAGTTCGCACGTAATAATGACGAATAGGTGATCCCAAGGCAGTCAGTCACTGTAAAACTTGACGTGGAGGTTGATTGATGACCTTGAGCATTTGGTAACCGTAAGTTGATTCTGATTCATCATCCTAGATTCCAAGTTTGAGATGTTGTCGCCTTGAAAGTACAAATCTTCTTTTCAACCGATACTTGGATTGAGTACGTTCCTGTGAAATTATTTATTTCCAGACCACACTGGCATACCATTTACTGTTGGGAGTTCATTCTCATGGTAAAGAGGTAGTTGTAAGCTAGTGTATGGTGATACTGGTCTATGCTAGCTTAAAATACGCGAATGGTTTTCTCAATGAAAATATCTCAAAAATGTTCTTAAGTTGAACTCCAACAAGCAGTAGTCAATTTTCCAATTCAGGACTGCACGCAAGTCGTTGGTGAAAGTACATGTTATTTATTGACACGATACAGACGGGAATACACAAGACGATCATGGTTACAGATTATAGATGCAAATGTCATACTTTAAAGTTGCTGATCATACTCTTAAATTCTTGGAGATTCTTCAAGAATCGAGTCCTCTTCTATCCAAGTGAGCTGAGGATCACTTCTGTTACCCGCTAATATACATTTACAATGAAGTCCGTTGACCTTCTTCCAAGGACGTCTATCGTGGTAAACGGATTCATGTTCGAGGATCAATCTTTGATATCATACCCGTAAAATTCCCAGACTTTCTTCATTCAATACTTATGTAGCATATATATAATCCAGACAAAGTCATACACGACAATACAATCAGGTTAGAGTCTTCTGTTGACTAACCTCTCCCAAAATCCATGCCATGACTTTGGCATTGGGCGAAACGGCATATTAAAACATGTGAAGCATACAAAAATCAACTAACTTCGTTTCCTCGTAGGTATCCTCCCTCTACGGTAATTCAAACAAGGCAATCGACTCCGTTTGTCCATTCTAGAAATGACATACTACGATGGATTCCCGCTAGACCATAACTAGGAGCGGCCTGATACTTCAATTAAAAATCGATAAACATTCAATGTGAAATGGGGCGACACTTACATGATACTTCCACTATTGGCTTCGACATGAAGACCAATATATATATATATCAATAGAAGTAATGGCTTCCACCAACTTGCCACGAATACAAGAAATATTCCACGGACATCAACATGGTCCGTACTGCCCCATACAAAACATGACGTCACAATCCCTCAACTAGGTTACCCGTACGTCCAAAGCAACTCACACTGCATTGTGCACGTCAGTGCGTGAATCAATCGAACGCACAAATAATATAACTATATTAAGACTGGTGCGTACATTTGGCAGGACCGAAGACTACCCCCTTAGGTAATAAATGTACGTAACAATTACTTAACAAAGCATCGCTTGTGTTCATGTTGTCTCAACAAAAACTGTTTGATCGTACAATGTGACATAACAAAGCCTCTTTAGCACGTGAGCGAGCACTATTACGTAACAAACTTCTTTTCTGCTTGATCGTAAAATATTACTTAACAAAGCATCTTTTCTAAATGATCGTACAGTATTACACAACAAAGTATCCCTCGTTTGATCATACAATATTACATAACAAAGCATCTCTCGTGTTTGATGGTACAATATTAATTAACAAAGCATCTTCTATGTTTGATTGTACCATATTACATAACAAAGCATCTCTCGTGATGATCATACAATATTACACAACAAAGCATCTCTCGTATTTGATCAACCGATATTACATAACAAAGTATCTCTTGTATTTGATCCTACAATCTTACATAACAAAGCACCTCTTGTATTTGATCCTACAATATTAGATAACAAAGCATCTCTCGTGATGACCCTACAATATTACATAACAAAACATTTCTTGTGTTTGATCCTACAATTTTACTTAACAAAGCATCTCTCGTGATGATCCTACAATATTACATAACAAAGCACCTCTAATATTTGATCATAAAATATTACATAACACATCATCTCTCGTGTTTGATCCCACAATATTACATAGCAAAGCATCTCTCGTGATGGTCCTATAATATTACATAACAAAGCATCTCTTGTGTTTGATCCTACAATATTAGATAACAAAGCATCTCTTGTATTTGATCATACAATATTACATAATAAAGCATCTTTTGTGTTTGATCATACAATATTACATAACTAGCAATAACTCGTCAAACTTGACGGGTTTTTTAATTATAGTGTGCTGTTTCCGTTCCCGGATGAGCAGATGGAAGTAGATTCTTAGAGTTTTTTTGGTTTCTTTCCATTATACAGTGTAATCAAACTGTTCATGAACACCGTCATTTGAACGCTTTTCTTTGTTGATTGTAACTATTTTCGGGAGAGTAAATATAATGGAAACAATACAATTTTTCAACACGGTTGCATTCCTCAGCTGTGACCAACGTACACACTGCGAGAATTATGTTATTTTAGATTCAATTTAAAAGTTCTTTGATGGCAACATTTCGTGTGAAAGTGCGTGGATTGTTTTCAAAGAGTGTTCCCTGATAATAAGTGGTTTTAACAAAAACTTTCAAGTTTTCATGATTTGTACATCGGGTGAGAGCTCATGCACACCAATTTTTACGCACTTTTTCTTTGTCGAGCGCTACTAATTTCGTGAAAGAATAAAAAATAAATAAATAAAACCATGTCCTACGAATGCAAAACAACAGAATACCACTACAGGCGCTCACTTGGGTTCCTGAGGGTAAGCGGAAAAAAGGAAGACCAAAAGAAACACTCAGAAGAACAATAATAAGAGAAGGAAGAACGTTGGGCCTAAATAATGTGCAAGAGCTAAGAGGAGTGGCGTCACAACGAACAACCTGGAGAGCACTGGTTTCTGCCTTATGCGCCGTGTTTGGCGCTTAAAGAATTTATTATTATTATTATTATTATTTGTTTTATATAACACCCACGCCGCGCAAGTTGCACACCGTGCGTTGCGCACTTTTTTTCTGGCGCGAGTTACTATTTTGAGTGAGACCGACCGACGTAACATACATCGGTAATTATGTTAGTTCGGACAAAGCATCTCTCGTATTTGATCATACAATATTAAGAATAAAGCCTTTCTCGTATTTGATCATACAATATTACATAACAAAGCATCTCTCGTATTTGACCCTTCAATATTACTATATCTCCTTCCTTTCAGATTTGTCTCTATACTTCAAATTTTATTCGTCTCTAAAGCATGATAAGGGTTTAAAGAGTAAAATATGTGAGCTGACCACCAGAGTCTCGTAAATTTTCAAGTAACTGGGGCGCTAAAATATTAGTATATTAGTAATTCATAAAATGACTTTCCATCATAGCATAAGAAGTACATCAGAACAAATCTTTAATATTAAATTACTGATCGAAAAATATCTCCAGCATCAACACGATTTATATCATAACTTCATCGATTTCACAAAAGCCTTCGATCGAGTATGGCATGAAGGCTTATGGCAAATAATGAGAAAATTAAATGTTAATACCAGCATCATAGATATCATTGAAGTACTATACAAGGACGCAAGCAGTGCTGTTTTTGCAAGCAATGACATTGGAGAGTTTTTCAAAACAACTGTAGGAGTTCGTCAGGGATGTATTCTGTCCCCGGTGCTTTTTAATATATATCTAAAACATATTGTGCAGGATACTCTCTACGACTATAAGACAACCATATCGATTGGAGGTCGACCTCTTTGTACGTTTTGCTGATGATATCGATCTTATAGCTGGAACAGAATCAGAACTTCAAGACCTTACCTCTAGACTGGAGAAAGTAACAAGAACGTACGGGATGGAAATTAATATAGAAAAAAGCAAGATATTGGAGAATAGCCATAAGAAACATGTTCCGACCAACATTACGTTAAATGGACAAAAGTTAGAAAAAGTGAACACCTTTAAATATCTGGGGTCCACTATATGCAGTGATGGAAGATCAAGTAAAGAAAGTAAGACAAGGCTTGAGATGGCCTCAGCTGCAATGACAAGGCTGAATGTGATCTGGAAAAGTAACATCAGTTTTCATGTGAAGATCAAATTATACAAATCACTTGTATTATCTATTCTCTTGTATGGGTGTGAGGGCTGGACACTCACTGCAGATACGGAGCGAAGGATTCTGGCTTTCGAGTATAAATGTTATAGAAGAATTTTGCGCGTTTGCAATAGAGCACAAAACAAATGTCTATGTTGGAGAGAAAATAAACACGTTAGAGAGAAAATAAACACGTATGCAGGCCACCAAGAACCACTTTTGTCAGTAGTGAAAGGTCGAAAGCTTGCCTGGTTTGGGCATGTAACTCGTCATGACTCCCTTTCGAAAACGATCCTCCAGGGAACAGTCGAAGATAAACGGAGAATAGGAAGGCAAAGAAAATCCTGGGCTGATAACATCAAAGAATGGGCAGGACACGGTTTTTCCACACTTGTACGCATTGCTGAGGATAGAGATCAGTGAAGGACCCTGTCTGCTGATACTTCCACCATGGCACCCCCACGACCCATGACAGGTTACGGGTTGAGATGATGATGATGATGATGAATTCATAAAATCGCCCCCCCCCCCCCCCCATAAAACTTCCATAAAATCGCTACAACTCAACAGCAACTGTTTAAGCACAGTAGGAGTTCGTATTTATTTGATAGGATCCATAAATAATGCACCAAAGCTAAATTGCTAAAAACACTGAAAAAAGTGATGTTGCTACAGTATTATAGCTGGGCAAAAGACAACGGCGCTGCTAAAGAGGGGACAAATAAACAACATTAGCTCATTGATACTGAACTAGAGGTAGCTTCGTAAACAAATGTGTCTTTCATTCATCATTCATTTACTCATTACCCTTCACCTCCCCAAGGAGGATACCTTCAACAAACGCAAACCAAGTCTGTCACGTGCCACCAGACCACGGTCTCACCGTGCCTTCCTCGTCATTTTCACTTTCGCCTCCAGTTATCTTCTTCGTGTGTGTGTTTGTGCGTGTGTATTCTCTTTTTCTTTGTGTGGTCTACCTCTAACTTCTCTTACCCTGGGGATTTCAAAGCAAAAACTGTCTTGTAATGCTATCAACAGTTTTCCTCAATGTATGACCTATCCATCGCCAACGTCTTTTCACTTCTTGTTCTACTATTTCTTGTCATCAGTTCCACTTTAGTGCTTTTGTCGTACCATCTCAATCGTCATGTTTTGCGCAAACAACCATTTAAGCAAGTCTGCAATATTTTAGTTGTCGTGTTTTTTGTTGTTTGGACAAAATGTTTCTTTGCGTGAATACATTCATACCACAATATTTCTTCCAAATCGTTCTATTTACAATGTCTTTGTACATTTCCTTTGTCAACTTCACATTACTATCACCATATTCGTCATGACCATCATCAATGTCATCAGTGTCTTTTTCAATAGTCATATAGGCGTATCTTTTTTCTATAAAGATGTAAGGTCAAATGGCAAGCATGTCAGTCATACAGATGCACAAGAACAAATGTTTCAATGAAACACCTTCGTCAGGTTACGCTAAATAAACAGGTAAATAATATAAACGTTGAAACATTAACAAGGCCGCCTTAACAAGAACGTAATTTATCTGAAAATAATCCAAGATTACGGAGTCACGTGCGGAGCAATGTCAAAGTAGTAATGGACATTATAAATTGGTGCTTGCATGGAACAGAAGGATGGAAATGGCAAGACACTGTCATCACTATGGAGCATATGATAACAACCTGACAGGTACAAGTGGAACAAGAGATGAGAAGAAGATGCTGACGGTGAATACGACACACATTGAAAAAAAACGGTTTATAACACTACATGACAGACCTTTTTTCTCGAACCCCCTGCATAATAAAGGTAGCGGCAGAGGGAATACACATGGAGAAGAGAAGTGAAGACAGAATGAAAGAGCTAAAGAAGACAAGGTCTATACTTCTTTCTAAGCTGAGACGTAATGAATGAATGAATGAATATACTAAACTTTTTATGTATCTGTACAACTGACGTTTTCATCGTTTTTGTTTTGTTGTGCGTATCTTATAACAATATCAGTCTTAATTCAGTTGTAAAAGCTCTTTAATTGTTTGAACAGTTACCTACACTGTCTTTCAATTAATAGAAGATTGACAACTAGAGTAGGTTAATTACTATGTGAACATCCTTAAATATTGTTAATCATTTGGTTCTGTTTTCTCTTATACTGTCAAAACATATCTTGGTCTTCGTGTATTTCGTAGGTCTTAAGTTTCACACCTTTCAAGTTATTTTAGTTTTCCTCCTTTTAAGAACGACATTGTTTCGCAGTTCCAGCCGTCCAAAACGCGAAAATATTCTGATGCTGTTTAACAGTTTCAGCCGTACGTGATGCTAAACGATGCAGACATTGTTTCACATTTCCAGCCGTCCTTGACGCGAAAAGGTCCTGACACTGTTTTACAGTTCCATTCGTACATGACGCGAAGGGTCTTTACGTTGTTTCATGGTTCCATCCGTACATGACGCGAAAGGGTCCTGACGTTGTTTCACGGTACATGACGCGAAAAGGCCCTGACACTGTTTTACAGTTCCATCCGTACATGACGCGAAAAGGTCCTGACACTGTTTCACAGTTCCATCCGTACATGACGTGAAGATCTACTGACTCTGTTTCACGGTTCCTTCCGTTGATGACGCGAAGGGTCTTTACGTTGTTTCATGGTTCCATCCGTACATGACGCGAAAGGGGTCCTGACGTTGTTTCACGGTACATGACGCGAAGAGGCCCTGACACTGTTTTACAGTTCCATCCGTACATGACGCGAAAAGGTCCTGACACTGTTTCACAGTTCCATCCGTACATGACGCGAAGATCTACTGACTCTGTTTCACGGTTCTTTCCGTTGATGACGCGAAGAGGTCTTGACACTGTTTTACAGTTCCATCCGTACATGACGCGAAGAGATCCTGACTCTGTTTCATGGTTCCATCCGTACATGACGCGAAGGGGTCCTGACTCTGTTTCATGGTTCCATCCGTACATGACGCGAAGAGGTCCTGACTCTGTTTCATGGTTCCATCCGTACATGATGCGAAGGAGTCCTGACGTTGTTTCACAGTTCCAGCCACCCATGGCGCAAAAAGATCATACAGAGAAGGGAACTTGAGCTTACTGCCCAAGTTATCGTCATCATCATCGTCTCCTTTTTCGCATCCAATGGTGCAGATAGTTACTACTGCAGCTCATCCCTTGGCAAGTAACCTGCGTCCAAGTACATGCTGGTTCAGAGATAGTTTCTATGATAATTTGATTTACATAATGAAGTACCAGCCCCATGCCGCTCAAGATAGCAGCAGATGAAAAGATCTGTCTGAAAGCTAATGATATTCAAATGATTTGAAAGCGAAGACTAATGGGAGATAAAAGAAAGAAAGGAAGAAAGAAAGAAGAAAGAAAGAAAGAAAGAAAAGCAGACAGACAGAAACGAAAGGCACCACAGTTGTACTTTCTTATAACTCCAGACTTACCTGTTACGATAAACCGTAGTTAAAATTTAATTACAGTTCCTCTATTGTTTTTCGACAACATTTTGTTGTTGTTGGTAATTTTAAATTATGTTGACATCTCACTGTTTTTCCACACATTTGCACTTGTCCAGTTTAATATCAAAACTGAGTTAGCCATAACCGAAGACAATTCCTTCACACCATCGTCACAACAAAACACATGGAATAAGAAAGGGAACGAGATAGCCTCCTTTTCCACTTACCGTTCCGAAAGAAATGGCAGTAAACAATTGAAGGGTACGGGAATTAACGTCCAGAACCAGAAGAATTGAAACCACTGCACTGACACATATATCAAATTCAATTGGTTGAATGGTTAGAACGCTCGGTTCTCGCGGCAATGTTACTGGATTCCGGGTTCGAAATCCTATAGCACAACGCTCCAGTCAATGGACCAGGCACAGAAGAAGAAAAAAGAAAACTATAAATGTATACTCTCTAAGAAAGATATTTCATAACTCGTCATGTACGGAATCTATAGGTCAGTCAAGAATTCCTTGTCTTTAGGTCTCTTAGAACAGTGGTTCTCACCGTGGGGCAATATGCCCCCCCCCCCCCCCCCAGGAGATCAAGCCATATTTCTAGGGGGCCACAGTAAGATGGTAAAGTACCTTTTTCAGCTAACAGCGACTATGGGGGAGTGGGCACAGAGGTAAATAAGGCTCAGAAAAAGGGTGGAGTGGGGTACACGAGCAAAACAGGTTGAAAACCCTTGTCTTAAAACACATAGACCACTGATAACATGTAATGTATGTCCCAATTATTATTATTATGTTGGTAATCAAGTTGTTTTGTTAAGACATATGTCCTTATTTTTCCCTTTGTCTCCTTATATATGCATAAACGTCCTATTTTTTCTTTGCATCTCTCCAGAGACCCCCGTGAACTATACGGGGGTCATCCCCATTGCGAATTTCTTATTTGTCTCCCTTATGAGGTGCATGAAGTAGCCGTTGTTTTATTCTGTCTTCGTCTCACACCGGATAACAACAGACAGGTTATTAATCTGTCTTTAATATTGCCTAGTAACCTATTTTGAACAAGCAAGTGCGTGGAAGGAAGGCAGTAGATCCTATTCTCTTTTCTCCTAACTGAATTCTTGTGAAACACGCGGCCAAACTCTACAATATTAAAGAGTAATATACTTCCATTAAAATTAAATGCATGAATATAAATGATCACCATTTTGATCCATTAAGGGGTGGAGCTACAGCGCATTTTAAGTCAAAATAGCACAAAAATGAAAATTAAGATTATATTCGGATAATTTATATTCTCCTGCGTCATATAACGTCTGCGTCACCAGCACATTTATATAATGCAGCGAGACATGGACAACCTATGCTAAGCAAGAAAGTAGGCTCAATACCTTCCATCTATGTTGTCTACGCCACATCCTCGGTATTTTATGGAAGGATACAGTGACAAATGTCGAGGTGTTGTCACGTGCTGGCCTTCAAATCATGTATACACTACTTAGACAACACAGACTACGCTGGCTTGACCATGTCCGTCGCATGAAAGATGGTCGCATCTCGAAAGATATCTTCTACGGACAACTGGCAGATGGCAAAAGGGCAGCTGGGCGTTCGCAACTGAGGTTCAAAGATGTGCGCAGGAGATACATGAGGGCATGGACATAAATCCAGCAATCTAGAAGGATGAAGCTGCCAATCGCACCATGTGGTGAATCTCTCAACGGCTCCACCTCAGATTGGGCGAAGTGAAGCTATCACGGCAAGCAGAAGAAAGGAGAAAACGTCGAAAGGAACACGAGGAAGGAAAGCAGCTGAGAGCTGGCACCTCAGGGGCTATTCCCATAGTCAGTTATGACTGAAGGGGCTATTATTATTATTATTATATTCTCCGGCATCTAAATATGTCAAAATCCTTTGTCAGGACACATTTTAAATAGGTGTATTTTTATTTAGCAAATTATATTTTCCTAAGAACTTTTTCTATGAAGAAAAACGTGAGTTTCTCAGGTACGTGTTTTATTTTACTAATTTTCTAATAATATGCATATTTTTTGTCAATCACTATGAGATTTGGCACATAAATATATATTTCTATTGGATAATAAAACTTTCATAGATTTTTTACATCTGATCAAAATTTTGATTTATTGCAAATAATATTCTAGAATTTTGAAAAAATGGTATTTATTTATAGATACAAACTTTAAATTTCTGTATCTCAGGATCTACTTAAGTCATCTAAACTATACTACTCGTCAAAAGTCAAGGGCCACTTAGAAAAACCTTGGTTGAAACCATAAAACAAATCTGATATAAACGTAATTGGTATCAGTCAAAACGGCATTTATTGAATACCAAATTGACATGTCGCGTAAAGAAATGGAAACACACATTTAAACGCAATGAAGCTGTGAAGTGTGTGACCCACCTTTTCAAAAGTCACACAATAGATATTGGACAAATAGACATTTCAAAATCGGGTATGACCACCGTTTGCAGCAAGGCATTCAAGACATCCCTATGGCATCCAGAGCAGGCTGAACAATTGGTCTCAAGATTTCGTTCTGGTATCTTGGGCCGGTCAAGTTGCCTTGGATGATGTAGAGTGGGGTCCTGCCATGTCTGCAGAAGCCTCCCCAGAACATGACAGAACCCCTACCATAACGATCCACCTCTCGAATTGTGTCATCAGTAAATCGCGCTCCTGGTCGTCTCCAAACTCGAATCCTGCCATCATTGAATGACACAGTGAAGCGAGATTTATCAGTGAAGAGAACTTGACTCCATTGTTGCCTTGTCCATCGGATGTGCTCGCGACACGAAGCAACACGGGCTCTGCGATGAGCAGGAGTAAGAGAGATTCTGACTGCAGGACGTCGAGCAGCCAGTCCAAATTCATGTAAACGTCTGCGAATGGTGCTTTGACTGACATTAACGTTTACAGTTTGTCTCAGCTGACATCTTAGAGTGGAACAAGTCACTGTTCGATGGCGCAGGGTTGACAACAAGAGGTACCGGTCATCATGTCTATTAGTGCATCTAGGGCGACCTGGCCGGTGGCGATCCTCCACACTTCCTGTGGCCTGAAATCTCTCCAAAATTCTTTGGATAGTAGAGTGTGGCACTGCAAGCCGTCTAGCAACCTCACGGACAGATAAACCACTTTCAACCCACGCTATAGTTCTCATTCTTTGTAAGGTGTCAAGACTTCTTCTCGGTGGCATGGTTTTTGCAAGTGATGAAACTACCCTAAGTCTGCTGATTGTAAAACAAATTAAGAGTGAACTCTGTTCACGAAAAGTCGCCATTGCACGTGGAATGTCAGTCAGCACGATTGCTTCACCTGGTTGGTTCTACGGAAGTTTGAAAAAACAGATTAAAAATGTGAATTTATGGTCAGCAAACCAAATTGCACGTGATCACGATGGTTGTCAGTGAGTAGTTTTTATGCTTAACGTGCATAGAGGACTGTCAGAGGAAGATATTGCACCCATTTTTACTTAAAACTTCCTTCATTTAATCATTCTATGCGCTTATATAAAAGTGTATTGAAAATAATAGGGTGGCCCTTGACTTTTGACGAGTAGTATATAATGAGAATAAAGTTTTAAAACACAATGATGAGCTTACATTTCAACTTCGGTGCTCATAAATCGACAAATGAAAAAAGCCTTAGGGAATTGAAATATACGAGCAAAATCCAACATGGCCGCCGTTTCCATGGCAACCAATAGCATTATACCATCACATGCATTGTTATTCCTAGCTATGCGCATGTGTCTCGAAATCCTGCAATTATTTATGAAAAAAGCATTTGACTGTAGCTCCGCCACTGACCTTGATTGTTGCTCACTCTAGCACCCCCCCCCACCACCCCACCCCCCCCCCTCCCCCCCCCCCCCCCCCTCCCCCCCCCGAGATCTCTGAGGACAAATAAAGAATACAGCTACTCTTTTTATCACGCATGTCTTTTGAGCCGACTAAGTGAGATTCCGCATTCTCATCTCCAAAAACAAATACTTAGAATGACAACTACTACAAGAGATAATTAAGTGCATTCGCACACTTTTACTGCAATAAGGTCAGTAGCATTTGTTCACTAAGGGCCGACAAAAGGGATATTTTTTCGATATGTTCACAATTATTGCTACATTTGTTCTTTAACCAGTGTATCTGGCAAGGCTCTTGCACTGAAACAGCAAACTGTTAAGAAACGAGAGCCTCTGTGCATGAGTATATGTGAGTGAGTTTGTGTGTGTGTGTGTGTGTGTGTGTGTGTGTGTGTGTGTGCGTGCGTGTGTGTGTGTGTGTGTGTGTGTGTGTGCGCGCGCGTGCGTGTGTGCGTGCATTATTGCTGGATGCTACATTATAGGGTCGGTAACTCATGTTTTGTTGGGGGGGGGGGGGGGAAAAGGGGGGAGTTAAGACTTTCGACTACATATACTTTGAAATAGGCCAGCAGCTTTACATCCATCCATCTTATTTTAAATTAGATAAATGACAGTTTGACCTGTCGGCTCGCAAGTGGGGCAGTGATAATAATTTACCTCTGTTACCCGCGAATTGAGAGTCCAGCTTTGACTAGATTTATCTCAAAACAGTATTTGGCCTACTTGCTGATGTCACTGTAACCAGATTTAGGCGAAAGCAGAGGCCAAACTTTGTTAGGAATAAAAGCGTTAAGCTTAAATTTCTCCTTTATAAAGCCATTTCTTCCAGAACGTATAACGGCCATTTCATTTGGCAGAAGCTTTAGCAGTTTTTTTTTTTTTTTTTTAAGCTTTCTTGCTGGAGATTCGACCTGGTGGAAGACAAATCAGGTGACCTCGAACTTTCCCTAAATATGCATTTTTTTTTTAAAGGAACTAGTGTGCTCCTTCAAGGAAATGTTATCAGTTGTTGCACTTAAAAAACCTATGCCGTTATGTAAGTTAATGAATATTTCTATCGACCTGTGTTTGCATGTACATTTGTTTGTTTCTTTAATATAATTTTTATGAACATATAATGACTTTATTTTTATTACTGTGACCGTTTTCCGCCACGAACTTTTCATGAATTAAAAAAAAAACGCAGTAATTCCTCCCTTGTGCGGTGGGGTGGGGGGAGTTGAATTCATTTTTTGCTTGATTTTTGCGCACCATCAGTGGTTCCTCTAGAATATCCCAAAATTTTAGCCTTCTGTGGCATCAAGAAGTAAACTAAATTGAGTAGACATACATACCATTAGATTTTTTAATGCTGCCATCTCAAATTCACACTCCCTTCTCACCACTTTTAAAAAAAAAAACCTTTTGGGGTGGAATTTCTGGTCGCCTGATTTTTGCGCCCAGTTCACTAGTCACTATATAACAGGAATCGCCAACACAGGCGCTTTTGTGTCTTCTTTTATAACATTGAGCCCTCTGAAGGTCTACCATATATATATATATATATATATATATATATATATATCTATATATATATATATATATATATATATATATATATATATATATATATATATATATATATATATATATATATATATATATATATATATATATATATGGTTAATCCTGAACCTTACAAAGAAAAGATAATTATATGAAATTTCCGAATATATATAGTAGACCGTTAGAGTTTTCATAGAATGCTTGTTATCGCGTTCCCATTATCTCATGAAATTCCCGAATATGGGTTAGGGGGGGGGGGGGTAGGTTATTTTCCTGAACCTTACAAAGAAAAGAAAAGATCGCGTTCCCATTATCTCATGAAATTCCCGAATATACTTTAGTAGACCGTTAGAGTTTTCATTGAGAATGCTGAACCTTACAAAGAAAAGATCGCGTTCCCATTATCTCATGAAATTCCCGAATATACTTTAGTAGACCGTTAGAGTTTTCATTGAGAATGCTGAACCTTACAAAGAAAAGATCGCGTTCCCATTATCTCATGAAATTCCCGAATATACTTTAGTAGGCCAGCTCGAGAGTTTTCATTGGGAATGCGGAAAAAATGACCTTTGATCCTGGGGACACCGCGATTTTAAATACCAGCGAGAGAGTTCTAGTCCGAAATATCCCTAGCATAATAAGTATGTGCTTGTCTTTTTTTCCTCCCCAGACGCCTGAAGATCTATCAAGTCATCCACTGGGATCCACCAGTGGATCGGGATCGACTGGCTGCTCTATAACATTCCGAAATTCCGGCTTCCTGGCTAGCAGAAAAGTAAGCAAAATCGACTGGACATGCAAATACGCCATTTTTGGTCACCTATTGGCCTTTTATGTGCCGCCATTTTGAATTCCGCCCCTACCTCCCTTTTCTTTCCCTTTAAGATAGAATTCTAGTTTGCCTGTTTTTTTTTTTTTTTAGCCCAACTTCAGTAGTCCCTCTTGTAATATTGAGACGGTATTGCCTCCCCTGCTTTGCAGTAGTGGTCCAACAGTGGCCAAAACTCAAGAGCATCTTTATAGGCTTCAATTGAGTCTATCTTTACACAAGATTACTCTTGGCAGAAATGTAGATAGAAGAGTAGTAAAGCTTCCATCACATGGGAGTCTTCATAAGATATTCAGATAAGCGAAAACAATGCTGGCTGTCGCTAAGCACGTTAATTCTGTAATCTGCCGACGCCTTTTATGAAGAATTTAAGCAATGTTTTATTCTAGCTCGTTAAGCCCCCACCCCTGATTTAATAAGTGGAATTATTATTATAATGTATATATAGCTCTGTTTAGAGGGTGTGTTTAGTAACTTTGACTGAGACAAACATGTAGTACATTTAAAAGGATTAAATCGAAGTTAAATTTGTAACATTACAAATAACAAAATTTAATAATCACTTTAAGTTTAACAGTTGGAAAATAATATGAATATTTATGAAAAGGATTTCATCACTTGAATGGGATTTAACTGAATAAAGGAGATCACTTTTGGCAGCGGATATTTTCACTTAGCTGCCAATGGTAGTTTCTTCTCCCGCTGGGTTAGTTTCTTTCACTCTGCTCGCGCTCGTCTCTGGTCAAAGTTCAGGCACCGCACGTTCCCAGAACGTCGAGGAGTAACGGCCAAGTTGGTTCTGCATCTGTCTATAAGACCCTCTTATGATGACGTCTCGTACAACGTCAGTCAACTTCTACCTTCACTTGGTTCCAGAGATAGTACTTTCTGCTGGTACCACCAATAACTGGTAATAGAAATAGAAACGAAACGCTCTTCTGAGTATGGCGTTTTCCGACACAGTTATGTGCCCCCCTCTTCTATTCTACCATCCCCTGTCAGAATTTACCATCGATGAGAATTAAATTTAATCCCTCGGGATAAAACTTCCTTTATATTTAAACTGAAAAGCTTTAGCTTTACATTACATTTAAATGAAAAGGTTAAACGTGCAGATATAATATGTTTTACATTTACATCTCCACTGTTTGAAAAGTGTTCACAATATCAATTCATTTATGTTTCCTTTATATTTACACTTATGGAAACGTTTGAAACTTCTATTAAGTTAAAATTAATATTGTCACATAGACATTTACACTGGTTTAAAGCTCGAAAACTTACATTAATTTTAAAGTGAATATGTTTATATGGACATTTACACTGCTTTGAAAATGTAAGTATTATGCTTAGAATTGTCGTGAAATTCTAATCCACATATCTAAATTAAAAAGTAAATGTAAAGCCTAACGAATTAATTCAATAAAAGGAAAGAAGAATGGTAAAAGAACAGTGCGGTCACAATAGCGTACGCCTGTGTTATAGAACGTCATACTAGCTAAAAAGAAATCCCCTTTTTCTACTTCGTCTGCATAATTGTAACGCTTTCACTTTTGCTAGTAAAGCCTACTGCATAAAATACACGCGTTTCTAAAAATAAAACTGGTACTGCATTGCTTATACGACCTTGATAGAGACACTGCGTAATGACCTAGATTAATATTACATTAATGTCATTTTATGCACTACGTAAACGAAGACAGACGGGCTTAGAAGAGAGAGAGAGAGAGAGAGAGAGAGAGAGAGAGAGATGTACGGAGGAACGCATGCAATACTACCACGTCGTCTCACGATATAAAATTAATGCCACCCCACGCGAAAGGCATGCAGGCTTTGATTTTTTTTTCAAATAAACAGTCACAAAAAACACTACCAATACGAGGTAAGGTTTTAAAAATATGTTTAATGCTTATTAGGAAACATGACACAATACTGTTTTATGTCTGAAATCCTGACATTAGCCTGACAATACAGAAGACATCCCATCGTATAGAAGTGAACGGGTGGTAGAAGAAAATACATATTTTGAACGCAGCCACTTAGCTCCATTATAATAATAATAATAATAATAGCCCCTTCAGTCATAACTGACTATGGGAATGCGCCCCTGAGGTGACAGCCCTCAGCTGCTTATTTTCCTGGTGCTCCTTTCGACGTTTTCTCCTCACCTCTGCTTCTTGTGTGAGCCTCTCTTCGCCCAATCTGAGGTGGCGCCGAAAATAGCATCGCCACTTAGTGCGATCGGCAGCTTCATCCTCCCATGTTGCTGGATCCATGTCCAGTGCCCTCATATCTCTCTTGCACACATCTTTGAACCTCAGCTGTGGTCGCCCAACTGTTCTCTTGCCATCTGCTAATTGTCCGTAGAAGATATCTTTTGGGATGCGACCATCTTCCATGCGGCGAACATGGCCAAGCCAGCGAAGTCTGCGCTGTCTAAGAAGCGTATACATACTTTGAAGGCCAGCACGTGACAACACCTCGACATTTGTCACTTTATCTTTCCACGAGATGCCGAGGATGCGGCGTAGACATCGCAAATGGAAGGTATTGAGCCTTCTTTCTTGCTTAGCATAGGTCGTCCAGGTCTCGCTGCCATATAGGAGTGTGCTGGTGACGCAGGCATTATATACCGCAGCTTTGGTCTTCATTGTGAGTTTAGTTTCCCCAAACACGCGATGTGAGGCGGGCAAAGGTAGCTGCAGCTTTGCCAATGCGGCTGTCGATTTCTGTATCCAGTGAGAGTTTGTCATTGATGGTAGACCCTAGGTATGTGAAGTGGTGCACCACTGCCAATTCATAGTTATCGATAGTGATAACTTGTGCAGCACCCACATCCTGACTCAGCACATTCGTTTTCTTTAGACTTATTGTGAGGCCAAAGTCCTTGCATGCTTTAGTGAAGCGATTCATCAAGCTCTGAAGCTCCTGTTGGCTTTGAGTGACGACTGCAGCATCATCAGCGAACAACAAGTCTCTTATAGTGACCCTTCTGATTTTTGTTTTTGCCTTCAGCCTTGAAAGATTAAACAGACGGCCATCTGACCTAGTGTGAAGGCATATTCCTTCAGTTGCATCTGTGAATGCATGTTTCAAGAGTAAGGCAAAGAAGATTCCGAAGAGGGTCGGAGCCCGAACACAGCCTTGTTTAACGCCACTTTATTTTTATACAGTGTTACAATCTTGGCATCTCGCATGTCTTGAGGAATAGTTGTCTCTTCCCAGCACTGGCACAGCATCCTATGCAGGGGATGTAATAGCGTGCTCTTACAGCATTTGATTAAATCAGGAGGAATCCCATCACTGCCTGGTGCTTTGCCAGAGACCAAGCTATCAATGGCCTTGCTGAGTTCCTCTAATGTTGGTTCGGCATCCAGCTCCTCCATAGTTGGCAGACTGTTGACACCATCAAGGGCTGCAGGCGTAACGGTATTGTCTCTAGCGTAAAGCTCAGAGTAGTGCTCGACCCACCTCTCCATCTGCTTACCCTTATCGGTTAGCTTCTCTCCGCTGATGGTTTTTAGCGGTGCCGTCTTACTTTTATGGGGGCCAAGTGCTTTCTTTATACCGTCATACATTTGTCTAATCTTGCCTGTTTGCGCTGCGATCTGGATGCTCTCACTGAGCTGGAGCCAGTAGTCATTTGCACAGCGTCGAGCAGTTTGTTGAACTTTGCTTCTCGTAGCCCTCAGGATCTGTAGGGTTCTGGCACTCGGTGAACGTTTGTATTCATTCATAGCACTGCGCTTAGCTTCAATGACAGGTGCCATCACATCTGATGAAGCATCAAACCAGTCATTTGACTTTGCTGTTTTCTTACCAAAGGTGGCAAGTGCAGTACTTTGAATGGTGTTCCGTAGATGCTCCCAGTTCTCTGTAATAGTATCACCATGCTGAGGGCTACTGAGCACTTTCTCGAAGGTCGCAGTGAATTGAGCGATCATGAAAGGGTATGACATCTTGCTGGTATCAATGCGTGGTTTCCCTTCATGTCTGACACGATAGAGTTTTCTTGGTTGTGCTCTGATTTTGCAGCAAACCAAGGAGTGATCTGTATCACAGTCTGCACTATGGTACGAGCGCGTGGAGAGCACAGACCTGAGGAGTGGCCTTCTGACGAGAATCAGGTCAAGTTGGTGCCAGTGCTTGGATCGTGGGTGTCTCCATGACACCTTATGCTGGGGTTTTGTCTGAAAGTAGGTGTTGGTCACGCAGAGGTCATGGTGGACGCACAACTCTAAGAGCCGTTGTCCATTTTCATTCATCTTGCCAATACCAAACCTGCCCAGACATGAAGGTCATGAAACATTATCGGCACCCACTCTAGCGTTAAAGTCACCAAAGAGAACAAGCTGTTCTTGCCTAGGTATGCTTTTGATAATTGCTGTTAGATTCTCGTAGAACTCATCTTTAGCTTCTAAGGCAGAGTACAGAGTAGGAGCATACACACTGACAAGGGTGATGGGACCTGTGCTAGTTTGCAGGCGGAGCGTTAACAGGCGTTCTGATCCATTCTCGCCTGGTTCAACCATTTTAGTTAGCGATTTTTTTGACCGCAAAACCTACTCCGTGTTCTCTAGCTTTATTAAGATCTTTCCCTTGCCAATAAAATGTGTAGTCCTTCTCGCTCACCGTTCCAGAGCGCGCCAGGCGCGTTTCCTGAAGTGCAGCTATATCTACCTGAAGTCGTTTAAGCTCATCATTAATTATGGCTGTCTTCCTTACATCGTTTACATCCTGTAGGTTTTCGGATAGTCCAGTCAACATAGTCCGGACGTTCCAGCATCCCAATCTGAGAGTTTGCTTATTTCTATTTTTTCGATAATTGCTTGGTGCAAAATTTTCTGTCCACAGTTCGGGTTTGACCCTAATCCCCATGCAGCCAATGGGGAAAGCAGACAGTGGCGGGACAACACCTTATTGACTGGGGGCTGCCCAGCTTGAAGCGGGCGGTAGCTGTCCAGTGAGATCCTAGAACCTCTCCCACTGTCGGAAGTAGCCCCTGGAGCCATGCCCTACGCCAATTGGGCAAAATGCTTATAACCGGTAACTGCTACTTCCCGTGTTTTGCCAACACCTATAGGGTGAAGCTGGAGTGTCCTCTCCAGGGCGCGAGCTTGGGCACAGTTATATGGAGATCAAGCTGTTGCCCATGCAGCATGTTCCCCCTCTCCACACAGCCGGTAGATCCAAAGGAACGGCAGTAGCCGATACAGTTTGGTACCAGCCATGTCGCAGGAGTTGCCAGAATAATGTCGAATCGACATTAGACTGCCTTAGGGACTCCGACTCCGGATTTATCCTCAGGGTTTACTCCATTAAACTTATATATTTGGGTGCCTTAGGACTTGCTGACAAAGAATATGTTAGGTGTTAAGCAAATAGTCTAATAATTAACAAATTATAGCCAAAATACTATAGTGGTGTTGTCTGACAACACAGGATCATATTTGCTCATAATGGCGTGTTTGGACACTGCTTTAGAGGAAATGAGGCCACCACGTTAGATCCGATTTGATTGGCTAGAATTATATGTAAGGCGAAACATGATTAGTTGACTGCAAATACTATTTTTGGTTGTTGATGGAAACGGTAGGAAGGGTACATTTTATCAAATGCTTTTGTAAACATGGTCTCATTGGCTAGACCATTTGATATAGTCAATTAGGAGCGTCAGTTCAGGGCCACTTTTTGAAAATAAACTTTGTAGAAATAACACCCTCAACATTTGTGTTGCAAATGTAAAATCATCCACGGAACATTTATACGCAACACATTTGCTACGCAACACAAGTGCGTTGAGAACCAGCTCATATTTTTCTAATAAAAGCCTGGGACAGAGGCAGATCGGAATTGTGCCATAACTCATCGCCAGTCAACGTACTTGTTTAATATTTCCTTGAATTGTGGTAAGCTAGACATATTTGATATCTTTTTGATGAAAATTGAATGTGAATTGATAATTTATGTCTGTATGTGTGTGGTTCAGTAGCAAACATGAGGCAAAGCCTAGATATTGCTCCACCATGAACAAAACTTGTCGGAGAGGAGTATAACTGCATAAGCATATATGGGATTGCCAAATAGTACTATGACACCTATCTTATTGAATAGAAGGAAATAATGCTGGAATTGCAGAGGCGTTGTAACCAATCTTGTGTATACCCCCCTCTAAAATTGACTGTACATTACATCAAGAGGGACAATTATTTGTTTCAAATAAAAGAAACTGTGAACCTTTCCAATATTATTTCCACCAGAAACAGACACTTGAAGTCATGATGACAAACAACAACCTAGCTTAAAAAGCCAGTATTACCTCATACTACATTACAACTTACACACACATTGTAATAATAATATATGTCAATACAAAGATCCTATCTATAAATTGTGTACATACAACTTGTGATTACATTTGATTGTGATTCATGGTTCACTTTGTAGTTGAATCAGGATATCTATTATTGAAAGGAATTAATACATATTTTAAAAGTTAACACTTGACTTATTAAGATAGTCTTATAGAGTTTTCTGTGTATGTGAGTGTCACAGTGTTGTAAAGTATTGTGGATTAAATTTAATTGCTTATCTGTCTGTTGGTTGTTGTGAACATACACTGCATCATTATCATAACCCTAGACATTCAACGTAGTCATCACAATATTCCAGAATAAGTCTGACTGAGGTCTAAATGTGGTAGCAAAGTAAGGTCATCTGTAATACACCACACTTATTAGATACAGATACCTTCACAGCTGATCTCAGTCAGTACACTAAGTCCCCTATAAATATTTATATCATCCCACTTTACCACAAGAATGTACATCATTTCTTTCATCTTTCCCTCCCTGCTCCATAGGGAACCTGGAACTACTTTATGTTTTTAGTTCTCTTTCCGAAAATATCAATAAAGCAATCACCTGCCCGTGCAGTGGTGGTTCATGAATCATCATTCTATACGCTGTTGTTGCCATCCTCAAATGACTTTGACATCCAATAGCGAGTTTCACATATTAAACTTCACATATGTTAGTTCACATGTTAGTAATAAAACAGAATGAAAATGCACTACTTACGCCAATCTTGGCTTCAGACGTTTTTTGCTCAGAGGAATAAAAGAGACGAATCGTTCTCTTACACGCGTCTGGGATGTCTTTAATTTTGCAATAGATTCCCCTCTGACTCCGTGTTTCTTCAGTTTCCTAGTCGCGGGATTCCTTATTAAAATTTGAAAGAGATTTCCTGTGCTTTTTAAAGTCTTATCTGGTTCTCCAATAAAAAGTCCGGTTAACAAAAAGGAATTATGAATCTAGTCTTCACTCTGGCGAGGTTTGAGGTTGTCTCGGTGAGCTTGAAATTCACAGTGAAATAAAACTGCGAAATGATCCGTATATATTCTCCCTCAATGTTGTTATGAATCTAATCGGAAAGATCCAATCATTTCAAATCACGCAGATAGGGTGTGATATTTCAAAATAGTCCCACGTGAAATAAGGTGCGTGCCTGCAAAGGTCACGTATTACCATATATGGACATCTAATGCCTTGCATACACTCTCACAAACACATTTTTAGACTCATATTGTCTAAAATGTAATAAATCTATGATTACTTTTAACCAAGTGACCGGAAGCGATTATATCACACTTGTCTGCTAACACGTGTCACACAGACAGTAATCTCGTTATCTGTCGTATGAGTACGCAAACTCCGTGTCATATCGGTGATTAAGCCGAAGCGCTGGCCGATGTACGTGTTAATCTGCCGCACCTATAACCAACAAATCTGGGTAGCGCCAAGCAAATGTGATGTATCATATCAGCCGCTTCTTGCAAATGTCATATTTACCACCTACAGGGTGATTTGATGAAATCAAATATCTGCTACTTAGCAGAAAAATAAAGAAAGAAAGAAAGAAAGAAAGAAAAGTGCAATAATTGACAGCACATAATAAAAATCAGTACCTCAATTGTACCGATACTGCCGGAGAGAAGCAAAGATCGCTAAGAGGTCGTCCATTTGGTCACAAATAACCCCAAATCTCTGCTCTCTATGTGGTCAGAGTATTTCATTTAAAAAACGCCAAGGAATTTTGTTTCTCAAAGTAATCCACTTTCTTGGGACATGTTATGATAAGCAGAAAGTTGGAATTTTTGTGAAAATTGAAAAAAATTAAATAAAAAATAAATGATACTGGACAGTTTGACATAATGGCATGGTAAGAAGTCAACAACGGAATTGATAAATAGTACTGGAGACAAGAAGTTATCGCTTTATTTGTTCTCATGAGCTAGTGGTAATATGACTCAATGGATATCTTCTTGACCATATATCCAGATTATTTCCAGTAAGGCAGGCTCTGTTGCGAATGAATGAATGGCACTTTTTTCGAATAGAAAGAACCCCTATATGCTAATTGGTTTACCGAATATCCCGCCAGCTTTCAGGATGAATGCGGAAAAGGTGTGCATTGTACTGTTGAAGCAAATTTTAACCCCTTTTAAAAGAGCACAAATGCCTGGCAATGGTTTTATGGTACATTTTAAGGAAAATTCAGAAAAACGCGCATGGCACTGTGACTGTTAAATTGAACTCCCATAAAAAGAGAACGTAGGCCTTTCAATTTAATTAATTAATTAATTAATTAATATATTTATTTATTTATTTTTTGCAAGAAGTGTTGACCATTGGCCGTAAATCATGATAATTTTGACTGCAAATATCCAATGAAGTTGAAATTAAATGGAACAGAATGGAATGACCACATGATAATTCGTGACATCATCTGGACATGCAGCACAGCATAGTTATTTCTCGTCAGTTTTTGACGACGCATAAAACTGTTTATCCATGGACTGCATTGAACAACAATAAATCCATTGTCTTGGACACCTGATTAAAATTAAAACAAAGCTCTTCATGGTAGGTCATCGAAATGTAGAAAAGCAAGTCGGCCAGGAAAAAAGAAATGGTCAAGGAAGTAGATGAAGCCAAACTGTAAGACGGGATACTCCAATATACGTGCATCACGAAACGCTGAGGGGATGATGGGATCTCCCCACGTAACTTACCGGTTTTGGCTCTACTGGTCTCTCGCGGTAAAGGTGCCGAGTTCGAATCACTGTATCATAACGCTCTGGTCTACCCAGCTGTAAATCGGTACATGACTCTGCTCTTGAGTTAGGGAAGAAAAGACGGCGAGGAAAGACTTCTTTTTTTCATTCGGTCTGTCTGTCTGTCTTTCTGTCTCTCTTTCTTTCTTTCTGTCTCTCTTTCTTTCTTTCTTTCTTTCTTTCTTTCTTTCTTTCTTTTGCATACATGTCTGTCTATCTATCTATCTATCTATCTATCTATCTATCTATCTATCTATCTATCTATCTATCTATCTATCTATCTATCTATCTATCTATCTATCTATCTATCTATCTATCTATCTATCTATCTATCTATCTATCTATCTATCTATCTATCTATCTATCTATCTATCTATCTATCTATCTATCTATCTATCTATCTATCTATCTATCTGTCTATCTATCTATCTATCTATCTATCTATCTATCTATCTATCCATCTATCTATCTATATATGTGTGTGTGTGTCATAGCGTACGTATATGTTTTACAAGTTCCTTCTTTTATCTTCTTTCTTTTATCTTCCAAGTTATTTAGTTGATATCATTACTGGCCATCTCCGCCAGAGGTGTAAATTCCTGGATGATACTCTTTTTCCTTTTCTTGTATACTTCAAGTTCGTTCAGTTCCTTCTTTGATGTTAATAGTGACTTCGTACAGTGGTAGTTTAAATATACATGGCATACGATCAGCAACTCATAAAGATGGAATCAAATTCATTTTGTTCCTTCAAACAAACTTTTAATAACTTAATAAAACAGCAAGTATAATGGGTCATTAAAATGATAGAGTTCTCATAGAAGCCTTTACTAGGTCTTTGGTACTTCAGGTTAACTCATACATGAACTCTAGGTCTCGTAACTTCCGTATTCCTCTTTAACCTATTCTTTTCTCCGTAGACTTCCTTAGTCTTCCCAAAACCTTCTCCTATTTCCTCATATACCAATGCTCTTTATTAGCATTCCATACTTTATTTGTTACTTAAATATCTTCCTCGACGAACTGGTCAAACAGGTCTCTATAACTGTTCGTAGCAACAAAACTCATCTCATGCATAAATAATTGTATGTACACCCTTCTGATACTTACAAGTGAGAGAGCATATTTGAAGTTCTCCTATAAAAGTCGACATTCACTTTTTCTTGAAAATCATATGCAATTCTGGATACTTCAAACCTTGTTCAATATGGCTACTCTATAATATCTCTAGTTTCCTTTATATGTTTTTCAGCGTCATATTTACTTTACAGATAGTCGTTATATGCTCATAACCATCCGTTTTCTTGGTACATTGTCGTACAGTTCTCATAATGAATTGACAAATCGTATTTCTACTTGACTCTCCTGTAAACAAAATTCTACTCTGTGCAAATTATAAACTCAGTTCAATACTTACATAAACAATACAGCATAACCGCTGATCTCCTTTCAGAAATACAACTTAACTGTGAAGCACAGAATCAACTACTTACTAACTCCCGATAGAATAACACTTGCTAGGGATGGCTGGACATCTAAATATATCTACTCTATCTGTATAACCACAGAAGGTTCATCATGTCCGCACAGCGATCACACCTTCTTCCTGAAGCACAACTCAGGACTCACTGTCATCTAATGACCTCTGGTCATTTCGCGTGGTATGTTTTTCTCGCCACTCTTCTGATTCGCTGACCCAAATCTTTTTACTTAAATTTATTGGTCAAGCCTTTTTTTCCTGTTCTCGAACATTCTGTTTACAACTCACTATAATCACTCACTATTAGTTAACACGAACCGGTATTCTGAACCGTGGTCAAATAGCAATACCATTATTTTCATTCATTATTTTCTCTTGTGAGCTGTTCCAACTGTTTATCTCACTTTAACAATAGCATGAATAATGCTCGGGCAAACCCTACGGTGACATGTGTATGTGTGTGTTTTACCTTGGAAGCATGAATACTGTAGCATCCACAATTTAAATGTCACCAGTGGTGATGTCTCCTGTGCCAGGAATATTCTATTTTTTTTGTCCGCTCAGGTGTGAAAGGTTCATCCACAGGGGAAACGCCACTGAATCGCGTGATGTTCCAAAGTATGCTTTCAGGATTCTGAATATTTCATGATCCCCACTCTTCTATCTTGATAAGTTGTTTTTTTTAATATTTTTTATTTGAAATGGCACGTGTTGTCAACTTCTGTAACCGGGCCTGTAGATTACAGATCTAAGACCATTCCATCCCCTTATCTAAATAATCCACCAGTCTCTTTACAGATCTAAGACCATTCCACCCCCTCATCTAAATAATCCACCAGTCTCTTTACAGATCTAAGACCATTCCACACCCCCTCATCTAAATAATCCACCAGTCTCTTTACAGATCTAAGACCATTCCATCCCCTCATCTAAATAATCCACCAGTCTCTTGGAAGTTCTGTTTAACAAAAACCGTTAATGGAGCAACAAGACGGAAACCATATGCCTATTTCAACCATTGTTTCAAAGCTTTCGGCTATTTCATAGTTCAAAAATATCTCTCCCCCCCCCCCTTAAAAAAAATGAGAGACAGGATCGGTCTAATAATTACGTGAGCTATGCGGTCGCCTAGGGTGGCATCATTTAAGGGTGGCAAAATTGGATGAACTAAAATATTGGTGAGAAAAAAAAATCTTTATTCAGAGAGAAAAAGAAAACTTCCCTTCTTCATCAATGCAAATAAGCATGTATACATATATTTGTGTGAGCCAAGGCGGATTAAGGCCAACTGAGGCCCTATGCACAGCGCAACAATGGTGCCCCCTCCCCCCGGCCCTTCCAGGGCTTAACTGACGAGACATTAAGATTTCGTAAGTGCTGATAAGAGATTTAAAATTCAGTTTTCTTATTTAACACTATAGAGCAGTAAGCAATATTAGCAAATTATTTACTTATAACTAGGGAACCACGGCCAATATAGACAATTACAAAAAAAAATCTACTAAAGTCAAGTGTGGCAGTGAAAGAGTTGAGAGTTAGAGACAGTGAAAGAGTTGAGAGTTAGGGGCATGATAGCTAGGGGAAAAAAACTATGTGGTGCCCCCTTCCCTTGGTGCCCTAAGCACATGCTTATTTTGTTTAGTGGTTAATCCAGCACTGGTGTAAGCACATATATGTGTATGTTTCATATACTTCAGTGTCAGTGTGTGTGTTTATATACTTCCTGAGGCGCCAAATGAGCTGTTTGTCAAGAGCGAGGGCTCTCAACCTTTTTAGCTCACCCCTCCCCCCTCCTGAGCCTCATTTGCCTCTGTAGACCCCCCCCCCCTTTTTCATAGTGGCTGTTAGCTGGAAAAAGATACTTTACCATTTTACTAGAAGTATGGCATGGCGCCCTGGAGGGCTATATGGCCCACGTTGAGAATCACTGATCGAGACCACCAAATACCCTAGCACCGGCCCTGATGGGGTAGTTATTTATGAAAAAACTAAAGAGGAAAAAAGAAAAAAGAAGAAAGAGAGAGAGGTAGAAACGTGTTGCCACCACACTCACGTTTTTCCAAATAAAAAGATAATCATGCCAACGTGCTGTGAAATTGTGGTATAATAAATGATAAAAGTACTCACACAGCAGATACTACTGTGAGGGAGTAAAGTGTTACAGAGTTTCACCTGTATTAAATCTCAGGTTTTTGAGGTAGGGTGATGAGTTCCCTTCCTCGCTACCTTTGCCTTCCTTAACTCAAGAATAGACTGAGGTACCCATGTTTATTTCCAGCTGGGTAGAACACAGCGTGACGTGACCAGGTTTCAAACCCTCGAGAAACAAGCGCACTAAACACACATTGACTTGAATGCTTCAAACAACAAAAACAAAAACTACGCCCATAAATGTGTAGAGAAAAATAAATTAACAATTGTTGTAGATTATCATTGCAATCAAATCAGTAATTTGAGTTCTCGGAACTCAGCATTGCCTTATAGCTCTTCATTTTCTACTATTTATAATTTAGTTCCAGGGGAGGGGGGAGGGATGTCGCTTGGGAGGCAAGGATCGAAAAGGGCAACAGCTTCCTCGTGCCTGACGTATGAGGCGCTGAACATGAGGTTGTGTGTGGAGAGAGGAGGTTGTGTGAAGACAGGAGGTTGTGTGTGGAGACAGGAGGTTGTGTGTGGAGACAGCAGGTTGTGTGTGGAGACAGGAGGTTGTGTGTGGAGACAGCAGGTTGTGTGTGGAGACAGGAGGTTGTGTGTGGAGACAGGAGGTTGTGTGTGGAGACAGCAGGTTGTGTGTGGAGACAGGAGGTTGTGTGTGGAGACAGCAGGTTGTGTGTGGAGACAGCAGGTTGTGTGTGGAGACAGGAGGTTGTGTGTGGAGACAGGAGGTTGTGTGAAGACAGGAGGTTGTGTGTGGAGACAGGAGGTTGTGTGTGGAGACAGCAGGTTGTGTGTGGAGACAGGAGGTTGTGTGTGGAGACAGCAGGTTGTGTGTGGAGACAGGAGGTTGTGTGTGGAGACAGGAGGTTGTGTGTGGAGACATGAGGTTGTGTGTGGAGACATGAGGTTGTGTGTGGAGACATGAGGTTGTGTGTGGAGAGAGGAGTTTGTGTGGAGACAGCAGGTTGTGTGTGGAGACAGTTGTGTGTGGAGACAGGATCTATTTTCAAAAAACCAAACCAGTTTATTTTTACCTTTGGTGGAGCAAAATATTGATTTATTTTTAACTGACAAATTGGAACAGACGATGGGGGAAGGGGGTGTTTGGATCGTGGGTCTTTGCCGTGACTAAGGATCCAAGGAAATATCTGGTTGACAGCCTGTAATGTACGCGTGTATATCTGTGATAATGTACTTTTTATTTTTTAATGTACAATACACGTCCGTGATACTGTACTTCATTTCTTTTCTATGTGCCATTTTTGTCTGTGGTACTGTGCTTCTTAAATTATTCTTCTTTGTACATTATTTATCTGTCATACTCTGCTACTTAACTTTTCTATACACAATATTTATCTGTCATACTCTACTACTTAACTTTTCTATACACAATATTTATCTGTGATACGGTACTTCTGATCTTTTCTATACACCAGTGATCGGCAACCAGTCGATCTTGATCCACTGGATGGTTAGGTAGACGGGCCGGGTGGGGGGTTGGGGAGACAAACTTTTTTAAACTAGGAAAATTTCGGACCAGACCTCTTCCGCCTGCATTTAAAATCGTAGTGTCCCGTGTACCAAAGGTACTGCTTCCGCATTCCCAATGAAAACTTTCAATATGGCTACTAAAATACATCCGTGAACTGCATGAGATAGAAACGTGATCTTTTCTTTGTAAGGTTCACATCCCCCCACCTTTTTTGTTTTTGTTTTTAAATCACACACAGACAGGCATATATATATATATATATATATAAGATGGATCTTCAGAGGGTTCAGTGTTACTGAAGTAGATCCCAAAAACTCCTGAGTTGCCGACCCCTGCTATACACCATATTTAACTATGATACCCGTGCTTCATGTTTTTCTTTGTATCATATTTATCTGTAATAGTATAATTCTTTTTTCAATGCACAGCATTTATCTCAGATATTGTACTTTTTCTGTGCACCACATGTATCTGTGATGCTGTACTTTTTGTTCTTGGTACCATATTTATCTTCTTTTTTCCGTGTGTACAATATTTGTCTGTGATACTGTCTTTTGTTATGCACAATATTTATCTGTGATACAGTACTTCTTTTTTTTCTTGGTTCCATATTTATCTGTAATAATATAATCTTATTTTTTTCTATGTACAATATTTATCTGTAGTACTCCCCTTTTTTCTATGTACAATATTTAACTGTAGTACTGTACCTTTTTCTATGCACAATATTTATCTGTAGTACTGTACCTTTTTCTATGTACAATATTTATCTGTAGTACTCCCATTTTTTCTATGTACAATATTTATCTGTAGTACTGCACCTTTTTCTATGTACAATATTTATCTGTAGTACTCCCATTTTTTTCTATGTACAATATGTATCTGTAGTACTGCACCTTTTTCTATGTACAATATTTATCTGTAGTACTCCCCTTTTTTCTATGCACAATATTTATCTGTAGTACTGTACCTTTTTCTATGCACAATATTTATCTGTAGTACTGTACCTTTTTCTATGCACAATATTTATCTGTAGTACTGTACCGTTTTTCTACCCACAATATTTATTTGTGAGACTGTACTTTTAATTTTTTTTTTTCATAGGCCCAGCATCGAGAGACGGGATTATCAATTCCCTTCCTCGCTGCCTTTGCCTTCCTTAACTCAAGAGCAGAGTCAATTGCCCATTTAAAGCTGGGTAGACTGGAGCGAGACGCCACCGTTTTTTTTTACCCTGTACCTTTGCTGCAACTACAAGAGTAGTTGTCGCTGGGGATGACCTCTGGAATTTTATCAAGAAGGTCTCCAGTAATTGACTCCTTAAGACAGAAAGAGACCTATTCGAGATAAGGACAAGAAAAAGAGAATGTGAATGCTCTCCACTAGACAGTGTTTTCTAGTAAATTATGGAGAGCGTTCTATTTCCCCACGACCTTAGCTTCTGTCCTCAGATCCCGTAAAGAAAGAAAGAGCCCCCAATCTAATCTACATGTAGAATTTTACTTATAAGGAAATATGTAACACTAACAGCACAAGTGATACATTAACGAACTAGATAATGATCAAACATTTATTAAGTTTATTAATTAAATATTTACACATATATGGTTAGTAGAGAAGTAAAAAGTGATGATGTCGAACAACAATTCACATACACACATACACAGATGAGATATAAATAATGTTGTTAGTTAACTATGAGAATGAAACAATGTGCAGAGGGAAAAATGATGTGATATGTTGAGCGTTACCACAAAAATGTCCAATCTACTGTCTATGTGTTGTGACCGCTTGACATACACTACCTTTAATACGTGTTAAAAACCACATACAATAACAATGTTAAAAGCAGTTAAGACATTTGTGCACAAAACACAGTATCATGAAAAGTTCACGGCTTTGAGAGAAGCTGTCCTAGAACAACAAAATAGTAAATGCATGTTTTTGAATGGAAAGTTTTGTGAGAAGTTGCTAACCTGGGTTTTGTCCGTTGTTAGAGTGAGAGACGTGTGGGAAAAGTCGAAAAGCTGAGGAAACGTGTGCAAATGTAGATGTTTTGTACCGTGTGAAAAATAAAGCATCGTGTGAAAATTGGCGGGGAAAAAGAGTGGGCTGTATAAAAAGGAGAGACGTGGGCAATAGAGAGGCTTGTAAAGATTTTTAGGATTCATTAGGCGAGAGGATTTTTACAGAACTTCGTCTTTGAGATTATCAAGACAAGTTTTTTTTTTTTAACTTGACAAGTTTTTCAAGTTACAAAATTATTTTTAAGTAGACAAGTTTGTATTTTACTCTATTGGATATATTATTCCTGTGGATTTACATTTTCATTTTTGGATACTCACTACTTTGTGTAAGCAAGAAATAAGTACTTCACCATTGTGCCAATAACATCGCTGTTCCAATCACGTTAATAAACTATATTTTATTTTTCTACATTGCTGAGTTTTCTTTGGAATATTACAGTTGGATACTTTGACAAAACCATTATTCGAGATTGCTTTTCACTAAACATAAAAAGGGTACGAACGAATATTGGGAAGAAGAATAAAATAAGGTCAAGAATTTCCATCTCAGGCGGACAGGCCTGTAACGACTTGAACCAGAACGTACAAGAGTTAGCTCACTTCAAAATATTTACCTGCGCACAACACAATTAACTGAACTGACCCGGCCAACTGACGGACACACACATTCTCACATTGATGCAGTAATCACAGCCCGGTTACAGTGTCTCTTAATGCTGCTCCATTGTATGATGATACACGGGTATGTATAGACTGTCCAATTTAGGTAGATGGTATGGTGTGTGGGTTATCGCCAAGACGAGGACGTACCGATAAAAATTGCTATTGTAATGAGAACTTTGACGATGCACAGTCCTTCAATATTAGACAATATGTCTGTAGTGTTGACAAACCGTTGGCAGTTTCCTTAGGGAAAGGTCTGCTGTCTAATCTCTGAAAGGCACTTGCTAGGTACACGAAATGATCTTGGTATGTAGACTCATCTACTTGAGTATGTACTCTTGATTCATAAAATATGCTTTGGAGTGAGTTGAACTTGCTAGCTGTATATGCCACTCGACTTGTAAATATGAAATCTTGATTCATAAAATATGCTTTGGAGTGCGTTGAACTTGATATAATTTTGAGAATACGTTCGCAGTAGGTACTCTTGACTCAGGGAATATGTTATTGAGTGAGTTGAACTTGATTTAAATAAGAGAATCGACTTCTGAGCACTTGATAAGCAGGTGAATAAAATGCTGTGCAATCCCAGTGTAAAACGTGGGCGAGAAATTTTCCTTCTTAACTGAGGACGTGAAGGATGTCCTAAATTGCGAATTCTGTGATCCAGACGTTGACTTTGCTTGTTTCTTTCTGGGTAGACGCCAAACACATAAGGTGTAGACTCAGACATCTGTTGGACACACTGAAGGCACACAAAGTGGCTTCGTCACGTCAGACCATAACCAATATATAGGAAGGCTCCTAGACCTAATCTCGTCTAGCGAATATCCCTTCACGTAAAGTTCAATATATATATTTTCCATAAAGATATAGGAATCCCAGACATGGGTTCTCACATGTAGCAGTGATCTCTTGGTTCATCGAGCGATAGTACAGGCATCCCTTTTTCTCACTCGATAAATACAAAGTATATGGATTTCAACATGGCTGTGCTTCTCTCGTGAGCTTCACTCACTATTGGATACAGACCAAAATTGGTCATTCGTTAAATGTCCTCATTTCTTCATAGCTTCTATCATAGAGGTAATTGAATAGTATCATATAATCTAGTGCTGATACATAGGAATGTCATCTTCCTTTGAATAAATATTCTTTTCAAAAGTACCACTGTGCATCTGCTTATCGACAACGATGGCGAAGCCCAAGTTCATAATAAATTGTGGTTTTACCTTTCTATGCGAAATATAACTTTGCCATTCCTTGGCAAAAGAGAATAAACACTGGGGTAAAGTACATACAACATGTCTAAATGACTATCACTTTTCCCCATCTACTTATAGATCACTTTTTCGGCGATAGGCCGGCTACAACAAAATTCGACATCCCGACAGGATGACAGCCATGAATCACACCCCCCTTGCTAGCGATACTTCCGCTGCATAGCCTTTGACCTTTTCTAGCGACAACCAACATAGTTCGACTTAGAAATGTAAAGATATCCATATATAAGACAGACTCGTCCTACTCATACAAACACTACGTATAAATTCAGGCCATAGATATACTGAAGCAAGAACAATCTATTCCTACCCAGCCAAAGAATAAATCGCAGTAGGCCTAAATTCGTCCGCGGAGTCCGATCGAAGATGACGGAACTCATTTCAAGGGAAGTAACTCAAAAATGACTTCTCCTTAAGCACTTAAAAAGGAAATACTTTGTTTACAAAATATTTGCGAACATAATAAGTATATAAATGTATTATATTGCAAGATAGTAAAGATTGCACTTTACAGTCTTACCACACCTCCCGGGAAAAAAAAAAAAAAAATTTTTTTTTTTTTAAATACATCTAGGAGCAACGTAGAATAGGCTCACAACGCAAGAATACTGCGCAGATGAAAATATCAGGAATAACTATAATTCCTAATATGACCGGTGAGAATATATCTCAAAATCTGAGAGAAATTGTTTCTCTACGAATAAATGTTTCCAGGAAGGTGTGATGTACGTATAATACAATTCTGGTAATTATACAATGCATACCAAAAATTCACACTATAATCTTAAATTTATGATTTATGAAGAAACAATCATCAAAGAACAGCGGTGAATAAACATCAATAAACCGCTAAGTAGAGATACCATCATTCTATTATTAAATTACAAATGTGTATCTTAGTAAAGAAACAAAAAATAACTGTTGTAAAGTTATACATATTAAAAAAAAACCAATATTTAACAGTTAAGTGGCATCATGTGGGCATCTGGACAGAATGTCCGCCATCACATTTTCTGAACCACGGATAGCTCGTACCGAGAAATGAAAAGGTTGAAGAGCGATTGCGTATCGAGTTGATCTCGAGCTCTTCAAGTTCTTACTTTGGATAGCCGTAAGAGCTTTTTGGTCAGTTTCCACTACGAAATGCGCGCCCAGAAGGAATCTTTGGAGTTTGAGAATTGACCAAACCATTGCCAATAATTCACGGTCTAAAACCGAGTAATTCCTTTCTGCAGCATTAAGTTTTCTGGATATATACATTACAGGATGCAGAGTTCCAGAGTACTCTTGCATTAGTGCCGCTCCAATCCCAGTGGATGAAGCGTCACTACGAAGAACGAATGTCTTATCTGTTGTAGGTAACACTAAAATAGGTGGTGATGAAAATATAGTTTTGATCTTCTCTAGTGAAGATTGGCATTCATGAGACCAGTGAACCATGTTAGGCGACCCTTTCTTTAATAGTGTAGAGAGAGGTGCCATGATAGAGGACAGATTCGGAATGAAACGTCCATAAAATTGTATGAGACCTAAAAGACTTCGCACTTGCTTTTTAGTCCTAGGGATAGAGATGTTAAGTATCTTAGTGATATTATGGTCTTCTGTCTTCAAGAAACCGTGACCTACTCGATGGCCTAAGAAAGCAATTTCGCTAAAGCCAATACAAGCTTTGGATGGTTTTGCTGTCAGGTTATACTCACGCAGAGTTGATAATAATTCAACTAACCCTGAATAGTGATCTTCCCAAGTATCGCTGAAAAGACAGATGTCGTCTAGATAAGCAATGACATCTGACCGATACGATAGGATTCGACGCATCATGCGTACAAATGTAGCTGGTGCGTTCATAAGGCCGAAAGGCATAAAATTCCATTGGAAAAGGCCTCTGGGAGTAGAGAAAGCGGTAAGAGGTTTGGCGCGTTCGGATAATGGAACTTGCCAATATCCTTTAGACAAATCAAGTTTAGTGAAAAAATGCGATTTAGAAAGACGAGTAAGTAGTTCTTCCAGTAAAGGCATAGGTTCAGCATCGAACTTCGTAACTTGATTCAATTTGCGATAGTCAACGCAAAGACGTATGTTATTGTCTTTTTTTCGAACAATAACCATCGGCGAAGAATATGCAGAAGTGGATGGTTCGATTATTTGTAAATCTATCATTTCATCCAACTCCTTTTCAACCTGTGTTTGGAAATGTATAGGGATAGGATAAGGTCTAACCCTAATTGGAGTATGTTCAGTTAGAACAATGTCATGCTCAATGACATGAGTTTGTCCAGGGATGTCAGTGAGGACATCCTGAAATGTTTGTAACATAGACGAAACTTGTCGCCGTTCTCCTAGAGACAAATCAGGAGAAACAGTAACGTCTTTCCATGATTCACTAGAATGAAGTGGGATCATTGGAAGCGGAAGATTAACATCCGAAAAACTTGTTTCCTCATCCTGTATTACAGACAGTGATGAGTAATGACCATGTTTGACATGAGAATCGTCCGTTGCCTGGAAAATAGGCTGTAGATAGTCAGGACGTTCATGGAACTCCGTAAGCATATTGATGTGGAAGGTTTTATGCTTCCCGTTGATATCGACGATGTAGTCAACATCTGAAATTTTCGATATTATATCGTACGGACCTTTCCAACTAATAAGGAGTCTATTTTCACGACAAGGTAGCAAAACAAATGCTTTGTCACCAGGACAAAGTTGTCGTAAAGTTCTCTTCTTATTAGCAAATTGTCTTGCCTTCTGCTTAGCAAATTCAGAAGAGGACGTTGCCAATTTGCATGCTTCTATAATCTTCTGTCTCAGCGCGATGACATACTCGTAAGAAGATTTTGTGTCATCGTCAATATTGTCAGCTGTTATAAGATCATGCAGCAAAGACATTGGGCCGCGCGGTCGCGCGCCAAAGACAAGTTCAAAGGGAGAAAACCCTGTATGTTCATTGGGGACCTCTCTGTACGCGAAGAGGGCCGCGCGTAAAACCCTATCCCAATCTTGAGGATGATCCTCAGTTATCTTCCCTAATAAGTTCTTAAGTGTTCTATTTAGTCGCTCGACCATCCCATTGGACATAGGATGATAGATGCTACTCAAAGATCTCTCTATCTGTAGAGTAGACATTACTTGAGACATGGTATCCGATATCAGTTGGGTGCCATGATCTGATAATATTTCTCCGGGGAATCCCAGCCGAGAAAATATAAGCCAAAGAGCATCTGCAATGTCAGCGGTAGTAATGCTCTTTAGAGGGATAGCCTCTGGCCAACGTGTGCACATGTCTACACACGTTAAGATAAACTGATGTCCTCTAGCAGATTTGATCTTGAATGGACCAATGATGTCTATCGCCATTTTCTGGAATGGACGAATAGGAATATCTGCAGCCTGAATAGGCGCAGCATGACGAGGACCTTTGGATTTGACTTCTTGACATACTTTACAGGATCGACAATAGATCCGTATGTCCTTGTTCACAAAAGGCCAAAAGAAAGCCGCAAGAACTCTTGACTTTGTACGGGAAAAACCCATGTGACCAGCACACTGAGAGTCGTGTGCATGTTGTAAGATCTTAACTCTCAAATTCTTGGGTACAAGAATCTGAGAATGACTTGACTTAGTGGAGTCTTGCACCATACGTACAAGTACGCCATTCTTCATTGTAATCCAAGATTTACAATTTGAATCTTTATTCGGATCACCTTTCGTTACAAGAGTGAAGAATTTCTTAAGAGTCGGATCTTCTTCTTGTTGTTTTATAAACGAGTCACGAGAAATTACCAAGGGATCATCTTGGTTATGCACTTCATTATCTTCAACAGATGAAGTTTCAGGCATATTGAGAGCTTGAGCTCTAGTGACTACCGCATTAGCAGATTGCATATTTTGATTTTCCCAAACGGAAATTTGCTCCGGAGTGCATTCTTTGACTCCGTGAATGCGACCGATGATAAGATCAGCGATCGGATTCGGCAAAAGACATGCGTGTACATCTCCTGTGAAGAAAGGAGTAGCAATCCTAATGATAGCGGTAGAGTATTTCTCTATGGTGCCGCCAAATGTTACGCATTTGACTACTTTGCCTGTAGAATGAGAAGGATCTATGAGTGACTGCCTAACCCCAATAGTTGTGCATCCAGAATCAAAAAGTACTGAGACTGGATTGTCATTTACTAAACCTTTGTGTAAGACAAGAGAACCTCTCCCATCATGCGCGATTGACGCAGGAAGAGCGGGAAGAGGATGCCCACAGCTTAAAGTAGACACTGTGGTTGGCTCAAATAATGTTTTGCATTGGGGGCACTGAGATGCTCTCCCAAAATCAAAAGCGGCACATGCCATATTATTAGAGTCATCATTATCTTTATTTTGTTTATAGGCTTCGTGGGACTCTTGCTGTGCAGAGTTCGCCTGGTAATGAGCTTTATGTTTTTTGAATTGTGCTCTACCTCTGTTATTATTGCCTCTGTACTTATCATTGTTTCCATCATTATAACCCCTACTCGGGTTTGAATCATAGCTCCTTTGGTTACTATCATCATATTCATTATAATGAGTATCTCGGTAATTATGATCCTGTTGTCTCCATGAAGGAAAACTTGGATAGTTTCTAGAATGACTTCCTTTGCGAAAGTTCCTGTAATTATGACCACCCCTGAATCGAGGGCTGTCAGCTCTTCTCCAGGTATTCGAAGAAGAACCCTGAAATGATTGGTTACCTTGGTTCTGATAACTGTAATAGTTACCTTTTTTATTAAACTTATTTTGAGGTCCTTGGAATTTGTGAGAGTGATTAGGGTTGTATGGTGTTGCAGAAGCAACTGGCATACCTTCTTTAACCTTACTGTTGCTAATAGCTACGTCCGGATGTGCAGTGACGTATTGGGTACAATACTGTTCCATTTCTTTTAGAGACTTAGGTTTACGCTCATGTAAGAATTCGAGGAAAGGTTTATTTATACTTGACATAATCTTGTCTCTGAGTATCAAGTCCATAAGGGCTTCATAAGTCTTTTCTGTTTTGGATAGCTCAATCCAACGATCAAATGTAAGACGTGTCCTTGCAATGAATTCTGAGAATTCTACACCTGCCTCAGGCACCATTGTCTTAAACAACTTCCGATAACCCTCTTCAGACAACTGATACTTCTTTAATAAGGCTGCCCTAATAACATCATAGTTATCTTTGTCAGCCTCTTCAACCAAACTTAAACTAGTCAGAGAATCACCTTTCAGATTTTCTGATAACTGGTTAGCATATTGTGATTTGTCCACATTATGGGCTCGACACGAGCGTTCAAATCTATTTAGCCAGAATGTTATGTCATCACTGGAAGGGTTGAACGCTGGTACCTTGACCTTGTAAGTAAAGGGTTTACCATTACCACCAGATGCTTGATTACCATCACTTATGTTTGTTAACTTTAACTTTTCTAACTCAAATGCTAAAAGTTCTTTTTGGTGTTCATGTTCTCTTATTGCTTTTTTCTCTTGAGCTTCAGCTTGTAATTTTCTCTCTTCTGCAGCAGCTTGTAATTTTCTCTCTTCTGCAGCAGCTTGTAATTTTTTCTCTTCAGCAGCAGCCTCATCTTTTCTTTTCTCTTTTTCCATTTCCATCTGGAATCTTTTTTCATCAGTCTGTATCTGCAATTTCTTTTGTTCATCCTCTCTTTGTAATTTTTTTTCCTCAGCTTCTAATCTTTTCTCCTCAGCTGCTAATTTCTTTTCTTCAATCAATGCTTTTCTTTCTTCAGCAGCAGCAGCAAGTTTTCTCTCTTCTGCAGCTAATGCTTTGTCATATTGAGCAACTGCCCATTCTTCTAATTGCTGACCAGTCTTATCAAGAACCTTGCCTTGTGTGATAAAATAATCTAATGTAGACATCTTGTCTAATAAGATCAGTAATTTGCAAAAGTAAATAAATTCACTTTCTTAGTCTTAATCAAAGACCTTGTATGATAACTTTGTAACCTGTGGAAAATAGTACTTAACTATCCCAATCACTGTGGGAAACAAGCCTTACAAAGGTCTTGTATAAATCCTTATATAATAACAGCTATAAGTTGCTGGTTCACTCTATAATATAAGTGCAGTGCACCAGAAATAGTGTTTTATATCATCAACTGTGTACCTTTAGTAATAGCAATTAACTATCAGTTGATTCTTGTACATCAATTTATATGATCAACTATATTTTAAATAGTGTATGTCGATCAGGCACAAAACAAAACAGTTATACAGAAGAACATGAAAACATTTGCGGAAATGAAATAAATCAAATGGGAAAAACAATAAAAGATAAACCGCAAGAGGATAACAAATACAAATAACGCCACAGTATATAAATATAAATTGAGAATAGAACTGAAAGATAGAATAGGGTAGACCAACAAATTACAAACAAATCAAAACAAACTAAAGAACAGAGGAATATTACAAAAACAACAATGAGTACAGTCTTCACAGCTAACACTAATAGCAACAGCTGTCGCAGCAAATTTTCAATCAAGAAAATTGCACCTATAGAAACGCACACAACAGACCCTCTATTACGTGGGATACTCTGTTGTGTGACACCGCCCAACCAAAACAACAACAACCCGCTGGATACAAACAAATATCACATATAAATATTTAAACATAAATACATAAATGCATAAATAGTATGGCAATATGATGTAAATAGAGTGTTGCAGAAAGAATGTGTTGTAAAGAAGGCTCAGTTACACTGCCTAATAGTACAGTACTGTGGTACTTTATTAAACAAATACTTCTGGTCTAATTATTTTAAATTCAACACAGAAATAGAAGCTCCATCGTTGATGTGAATGATAACAATCGATGTAGGACTTCTCAGTTCAATAACATTTCCTTTCGCAAACACTGTCAAATATTCTCCAGTCCTGATGTGTAATGTTCTATGTTTCAACCAAGCTTGCTGTGTAACACTGTCAGTTGTATGGCAAATGTCCAACGAACCAAATGTCAACAAACGCTGACCTAGTTACCGCATACTCTCGACAGGACAGGTCACGCTGACATCACTGTAGAGTTGTACTGTTGATGTATTTGTGTGTCGTAACAGACCCCAAGGAACGTCTGGTCTCAGTAGTTTACTTCTCAATATGGTCACTGTGCAGGTTGACCCAGGAAGCTGGCACACCAGTTGTTAAACTCTGTAGTTGTTAACTCATACTGGCTACTAGTTGTTAAATCACGCTTTATTTGTTAAATGACGTGAATGTCCACCAGTTGATAAATGTAGATGTTGGGACTGGTGTAGTAAAGTGTAACGATTGTCAACTCATTAAACCCAGCACAGTTTTGGTCATACAGGTCATCTTGTCCTGGAACGTGATGAGGCTCCGACAAGAATGTGAGTGTAGACAATGAGTGTGTATATGAATGTCAGAACACTGTTCGAATTCAAGAAGTACTGGAACTACGGTGGTCTTTTTATAACATTTAATGAGACGCACACTTGGACAGTACGTGTATGGTTACAGGAACAAATGTCGACATAGACAGCATAATGTTGATCACAGGAATATCATCTTAAGTTAGCATTCATGCTTGGCAAATATCATAATGGAGCATTCGTAAATAAGCATTCAGAGTTCCATCATGTAAATCATCTGGCTTTACTGACTGGGCACGTCAGACCATAACCAATATATAGGAAGGCTCCTAGACCTAATCTCGTCTAGCGAATATCCCTTCACGTAAAGTTCAATATATATATTTTCCATAAAGATATAGGAATCCCAGACATGGGTTCTCACATGTAGCAGTGATCTCTTGGTTCATCGAGCGATAGTACAGGCATCCCTTTTTCTCACTCGATAAATACAAAGTATATGGATTTCAACATGGCTGTGCTTCTCTCGTGAGCTTCACTCACTATTGGATACAGACCAAAATTGGTCATTCGTTAAATGTCCTCATTTCTTCATAGCTTCTATCATAGAGGTAATTGAATAGTATCATATAATCTAGTGCTGATACATAGGAATGTCATCTTCCTTTGAATAAATATTCTTTTCAAAAGTACCACTGTGCATCTGCTTATCGACAACGATGGCGAAGCCCAAGTTCATAATAAATTGTGGTTTTACCTTTCTATGCGAAATATAACTTTGCCATTCCTTGGCAAAAGAGAATAAACACTGGGGTAAAGTACATACAACATGGCTAAATGACTATCACTTTTCCCCATCTACTTATAGATCACTTTTTCGGCGATAGGACGGCTACATACAAAATCGACATCTCGAAGGATGGCATTGATGCGTGATGCCATATGATGATGGATGGCATCCGCATGTCTGGTTTTGTGTAGTGTGTAGATGTGTTCAGTCAAAACAATGTTCATGCAACAATAACAGGGCAATCCACATAGGACGTCAGTAAACTCACGACGTATAAAGTCAATGAGTCTAGAAACAGCCGTTGACGTTTTTCTTCATTATTTATTGTGGACGCCACAGTGACAAAATGGTTACGCAAATGTGTAGGCACATCAAACAGTCATTATCACAGCAACATTCAATACAGCATTAGACGGTAGACAGCATTACAATGATGAGTCAGATGCATGTTATATTTCATAGTGCTGTAAATGTAGTCAGGTGAAAAACTCCATCCATTTCTATAACAGCCAGGAGATAACCAGATGTATGAGATCAGTTCACTCTCCTTAGTTTGACTTCAGCAAGACAGACACGTCTGCCGAAGTATAAATAATGTCCTCAAAAATATCCTCTAGATAATAAAGGTTTTCCAAACCTAGTTCATTTAACAAAGTAGCAAGTAATGGTCCTTGGTACCTGCATCAACCGATGCATTACAATGCAGCGACATGTGAGCTAGGAAAACATCTCGTGACGACGACTTTCGAAGACAGGCTATGAACCAGAAATCGTTCACGACCAAAAATCGATAGAGTTAATGAAAATGTTAATTTACCATGCCTTCCGGAAATACACAGAAATATTATGCCTCCCGGCATGTGCAAATACACTAGAGGTATTATCTCGAATAAACGAAATATCCATAAGAGGACTACACATCCCTGACAGAACAAAAAATAGCGGAGATCCCCTCTTCAACGAGGCATCTCTTTCGCCATTCCAAATCGCTCACTCCACTAGTGGTGGGCGGAAACCGATCGACCAAGCGCAAGACAAGTCATGCGCAGTCCAGCGCAAAATGACCACAGCTCAAACTTAACTGCATTCGATACCAACGCGAGAAGACAAATGCTTACCGAGAAAAGTGACTATAAATTTCAAGCAGTTGTTGCCCTTGCGTTATAAAATAGATATTGAAATAAAACGATGTTGCGAGAATTTAACACGCAACATATCACCACCTCCTCCCGATAAAAAAAAAATGTGGAACATATTTTTTTTTTCAATATCAAAGAGCATGCGATAAGCGGCTCAAAACGCACGAATTATGCGCTGATAATTAACTAAATTGCCAAACAATAGGCTAATTATAGAGTGTCTGGTGAGGATATACCTCAACAGAAAAATAAATATGTCTCAAAAAATATTCACATCGGGGAGGTGTCACCAACACACATCACGTTAGCATGTAAACACAATATACGTATGCAAGTTAATATAATCATCATTAAACAGCATACTCTAATATTGTCTTTAAAAATGGATGTACAAATCTGATAGGAAAATTTAAATAGTACATTCTTTGACATGTATGACATAAGTACATAGTAAAGTTAAACTACATGACGATCCAGGACATATGCTCTGGTATTCCGAGGGTAAGTACACAATCTAGAACTCGTCATGCTTGATACTAGTAAGGTAAGTCCTCAGCTCAACAATGACATTCTGAGAAAGTACAAGCAATATAATGCTAATTAATAACTAATATGCTTCATAAGGTACAATACATTATTAATAATTGTGGCTGTTTAGTAAACTAACGGCCCTTATATTAACCACTCAGTCCTCCTCTATCATCTTAAAAACGAACAGAAGAAGATGACAACAAAGCACGATAGTGTGTACATATAAAGTGAGTACAGATGTGCTAATCTATTGTAGAAATATAGGTGTGTGATGACTCTGTAATATATGGAAATATAGGACAGAAGTATTAGTTGGAGTCATGTGGGCATCTAGACAAAATGTCAGCCATCACATTATCCGCACCACGGATAGCTCGTACAGTGAAGTGAAAAGGTTGAAGAGCTATAGCATATCGAGTGGATCTCGAACTCTTCAAATTCTTAGTCTGAATAGCTGTAAGAGCTTTCTGATCAGTCTCTAGAATGAAATGTGCGCCCAGGAGGAATCTTTGTAGCTTTAGAATTGACCAAACCATCGCTAACAACTCACGGTCTAAATCCGAGTAGTTCCTCTCTGCCGCATTTAGTTTTCTAGAAATGTACATAACAGGATGCAGAGTATTTGCATATTCTTGCATCAGTGCTGCTCCAATCCCAGTGGATGAAGCATCACTCCGAAGAACAAAAGTCCTATCAAGAGTAGTAATCTTAAGATGGGAGGAGAAGAAAATATATTCTTGATTTGGTCTAGTGAAGATTGGCATTCTTCAGACCAACGGACCAGATTAGGCGAACCTTTCTTCAACAATGTTGAGAGAGGTGCCATGATCGAAGATAAATTTGGAATAAAATCGTCCCATTAAAAATTGAATTAAACATAAGAGGACTCCTAACTTGTTTCTTCGTTTTAGGAACAGAGATGTTCAGTATTTTGGAAGTATTGTGGTCTTCTGTCTTCAAGAGACCATGACCAACACGATGACCCAGGAAAGAGATTTCACCAAACCAACAAAAGCTTTAGAAGGTTTTGCTGTCAAATTATTCTCACGTAGAGTGGACAGTAAGTCATATAACCCTAAATAGTGATCTTCCCAGGTATCACTGAAGAGACAGATGTCATCTAAGTATGCGATGACATCCGAACGATGTGACAGAATTCGACGCATCATGCGAACGAAAGTGGCAGGGGCGTTCATGAGACCAAAAGGCATAACATTCCATTGAAATAGACCCCTAGGTGTAGAAAAAGCAGTAAGAGGTTTGGCATGCTCTGCTAAAGGCACTTGCCAATAACCTTTAGACAAGTCAAGTTTAGTGAAGAATCTAGAATTAGAACGTCTAATCAGTAGATCTTCTAACAAAGGCATCGGTTCAGCGTCGAACTTTGTGACCTGATTCAATTTGCGATAATCAACGCAAATTCGTATGTTCTTATCCTTCTTCCGGACAATAACCATGGAAGAAGAATATGGTGAAGTCGATGGTTCAATTATATTTAATTGAATCATTTCATCCAATTCCTTTCCACTTGCGACTGAAAGTGTATAGGAATAGGATACGGCCTAACCCTAATTGGATTATTGTCGGTAAGAATTATGTCATGTTCTATGACATCTGTGTGTCCAGGAATGTCAGTGAGAACATCCTGAAATGTTTGTAACATCGACGAGACTTGTCGATGTTCGTCACCAGAAAGATTAGGAGAAACAGAAACGTTTTTCCAAGCTTCCGTGGAATGTAATGGAACCACTGGAAGGGGAAGGTTGACATCAGAGAAGGTAGCTTCCTCATCCTGAATGACAGACAGGGATGAATAATGACCGTGAGGTGCAGGAGCATCATCCGTTGCCTGGAAAATAGGCAGCAAATAGTCCGGACGTTCGTGAAAGTCCGAAAGCATGTTTATGTGGAAAGTTTTATGCTTTCCATCAATATCGACCACATAGTCAACATCGGAAATCCGAGAGACTATTGCATACGGACCTTTCCATGCAATAAGAAGTCTATTTTCCCTACTGGGGAGTAGGACGAATGCTTTGTCACCTGGACAAAGTTGTCGTAGACATCTATTTCTTTTGTTAGCCAAACTGCCTTGCCTTCTTTTAGCAATTTCTGATGAAGCAGTTGCTAGCTTACATGCCTCAATGATCTTTTGTCTAAGAGCAATGACATACTCATATGAGGATTGAGTTTCATCGCTAATATCATCGGCAGTGATGAGATCGTTTAATAAAGACATAGGGCCGCGTGGACGCGCGCCAAAGACAAGTTCGAAGGGAGAAAATCCTGTGTGTTCATTAGGGACTTCTCTATAGGCAAAGAGAGCCGCGGGTAAAACATTGTCCCAATCTTGAGGATGATCTTCAGTTATCTTACCAAGCAAAGTCTTGAGCGTTCTATTCAGACGCTCAACTAACACATTAGACATAGGATGGTAGATACTACTGAGAGATCGTTCAATATGTAAGGTAGACATTACCTGTGACATAGTGTCAGATATGAGTTGAGTGCCATGGTCTGACAATATTTCTCTGGGGAACCCCAGGCGAGAAAATATCAACCAAAGAGCATCTGCGATATCTGTAGTAGATATGCTCTTAAGAGGAATAGCCTCTGGCCAACGTGTGCACATATCGACACATGTAAGGATAAACTGATGTCCTCTGGCCGACTTGACCTTAAAAGGGCCAATAATATCTATGGCCATTTTCTGAAACGGCCGAATAGGAATGTCAGCAGCCTGGATAGGCGCAGCATGTCGTGGTCCTCTAGATTTGACCTCCTGACATACCTTGCATGATCGGCAGTAAATACGTATGTCCTTATTGACAAAAGGCCAAAAGAAAGCCGCAAGGACTCTCGACTTCGTACGGGCAAAACCCATATGTCCAGCACATTGCGAGTCATGAGCATGTTGCAATATTTGCACTCTCCTGCTCTTGGGAACAAGAATTTGCGAATGTGCCGACGTAGTCGAATCTTGTACCATACGTACAAGTACGCCGTTTCTCATTGCAATCCAAGATTTTCTATTTGTATCCTGATTCGGATCACCTTTCTTCGCAAGAACGAAGAATTTTTTTAAAGAAGGATCTTCTTCTTGCAATTTTATGAAAGAGTCACGAGTAATACTAAGTGACTATCTTGGCTATCAACTTCATTATCACTATTCAGTGAAGTTTCGGGTGTTTGTAGAGCTTGTGCTCTTGTAACTACTGCATTTGTAGCTTGCATGTTATTAGCTTCCCAAGCAGCAATCTGCTGTGGGGTACACTCCCTAACTCCGTGAATACGACCAATAATAAGGTCCGCAATAGGATTAGGTAAGAGACAAGCATGCACATCTCCAGTAAAGAAAGGAGTGGCAATGCGAATTACAGCAGTAGGATATTTTTCTAGAGTGCCGCCAAATGTGACACATTTAATAACCCTTCCTGTAGCACAAGATGGATCTACAAGCGATTGTCTAACACCAATAGTGGTGCATCCGGAATCGAAAAGTAGTGAGACCGGAGTATCATTAACAAGACCCTTATGTAGAATTAAAGAACCACTCCCGTCATGCGCAACAGCAGCAGGAAGAGCGGGAAGTGGGTGACCACAACTCAAAGTAGTTATGGTACCCGGTTCGAATAAAGTACTGCATTGGGGGCATTTGTTTGCTCTCTCAAAGTCAAAAGCAGAACCAGTGACAGCGTCAAAGTTTTTACTATCAACAACATGATTACAGGCTCCCTCAGTTTCCTGTTGTACAGCATTAGCCTGCTGATATCTCTTTTTTTTGTGTTGAGATCTACCCCGACTATTATTACCTCTGAAGTTATCAGAGTTATTATTATCTCTGCAGTTATTATTGTCTCTATTGTAATTGTTATCCTGATTCGAATTCCAGTTTCCACGATTACTATCATGTTCACATTGATGCGAACATCTATTTGTTTGGTTCTGAGGTCTTCGGCAGGAATAACCTCTATTACCATCTCCTCTTTTGAAATGCTTATAATTATTAGGGTGATAGTAACGAGTACTATCAGGTTGTCTCCAATTCTTCGAAGAAGAATCACCATGAAATTGATTTCCATGATTTTGACAGAAATTACCGCTACTCGTTCTATCAAAATTTTGTTGGAATCTACGAGCAAAGTTTTGACCATACGGAGCTGCCGAAGCAACTGGTAAACCTTCTTTCACCTTAGAGTTACCCATGGTTATGTGTGGGTGCGCAGTTACGTATTGGCAACAGAAATCTTCCATTTCTTTTATTGTTTTAGGTTTACGTTCATGAAGGAAAGCATGGAAAGACTCATTGACAGACGACATGACTTTGTCTCTAAGTATTAAGTCCATAAGTCCTTCATAAGTTTTTTCCGTCTTAGATAGTTCAACCCATCGTGAGAAAGTAATGCGTATTCTTGCAATAAACTCGGAGATTAGAATTCAACTCCATTTTCAGGTAACATGTTTTTAAATTGTAGACGATAGCCGTCTTCGTTAAGCTGATATTTCTTTAACAAAGCGGCCCTGACAACCTCATAATTGTTCTTGTCAGGTTCATCCACCATATTTAATATACTTAGAGCTTTACCTGTCAGTATCCCTGATAACTGATAAACATATTTTGCTTTGTCTATGTTATGAGCTGTACATGCTTGTTCAAATCTGTCCAGATAGAACATTATGTCATCACTGGAAGGACTAAATGTTGGTAACTTAATCTTAAAAGTATCATTATTAGCCTTACCAGAAGATGAACCCTTGTTTGAATCATTACCATTACTCATGTTCGTCAATTTCAATTTCTCCAACTCTAAAGCTAAGAGTTTTTCTTCATGTTCCATTTTTGCTTTCCTCTCATCAGACTCTCTTTGTAACTTCCTTTCTTCAGCTTGAGCCTGCATTTGAAGTCTTTCTCAGATTCTTTTTTCAAGTCTTTTATTTTCATGCTTCATTTTTCAAGTCTTTTATTTCAGCTTCTTTTTCAAGTCTTTTATTTCAGCCTCTTTTACAAGTCTTTTATTTTCAGCTTCTTTTTCAAGTCTTTTATTCTCAGCCTCTAGCTGGAGTTTTCTTTCCTCAGCTTCTGATTCCCTTTTTTGTTTTTCCATTTCCATTTGGAATCTTTTTACATCCACCTGCATCTGCAGTTTCTTTTGTTCAGCTTCCATATGCAGTTTCTTTTGTTCAGCTTCCATTGCTTTATCATATCGAGCAGTTGCAAATTCTTCTAACTTATCACCAGTCTTCCCAAGCAATTTACCCTGCTCAATAAAGTGCTCAAATGTAGACATGTTGTCGAACATATGAGTCCAAAACCTGAAATAATTAACTAATTTATTTCAAACCTAAGTGTAACAAGTCTTAATTAAGCACTTGTATATTCACATCACATTATATTATCCCAGTCTCTGTGGGAACAAGTCTCCAATCAAAGAACTTGTATATGAAATATCAACAATCAATTCTTGATCATAAGTGCACTTCTCATTCAATAGTGCACGACACTATTCATCATTCATTTATCATCAGTGTAGTAGTAACAGTGCATTAGCATAGCCCATTAACTAATTACTATAACTGTAAACAATGACTATGTAAACACATGCAGAATGTAAACATTGAAAATGTAAACAATGCAAAAACAAAGATCAGCAACAATACAAAAACTTTCGCAGAAATCAACTAAAAATAAAGCAGAAATTAATGAAATATCACAAAAAATGTGACGATATCTGCGATAGAATTAAACAAAATACTTGACACCACAGTGTATAAACAAAAATGTTGTATGAAACTAAATTATAGACAAGAGTAGGCTAACAAATACAAACAAATTAAAACAAAACTAAAGAATGCGAAATAATAACGAAAACAATATTAAAACATGTCATCACAGCTAACATAAATAGCAACAGAAGTCGCTTAGCAAATTCCAGTATCGGAAATTTGCAAACCCTACAGAAAACGCTCACAATAGACGACCTCTATGACGTGGCATAATCAAACGGAGACACCACCCAACCGAGAACCCGCTGAAATATAAACATATAAATATACGAATAACATATAAACATATAACATATAGAATGAGATGATACACAGAAGACTCAGCAGAAGTATAAGGGCACAGTTTACATACAAACAGGCCACTTAACTTATAGGCTTCCAATCGTAGAACAGCAGAAAAACGGATGTCAATCAACGTCCTAAAGAGCGAAGCTCCAACGATGATGGCACATCTGAACTGCTTCCACTGCTAACACGATGGTACAAGAGCTTCTGAAATACTGTGTGTTGAGTTGTTTCGGCACTTGACCTTCTAATCCAAAAGTAAGTTGATGGAAATCGGTACTTGGCCTTCTTCAGAAAACAACCCGTTTCAACCGGCACTTGACCTTCACAAAAAACGACAGCACTGGAACCTTGACAGCAGCAACTTGCTTGACTTGCGTAAAAGATAACAGCAGTCCGAGTTATCCGGCAACATGTAACAACGCCGGGTACTGTCAAATTCTTGTTTCCGTCAAAAAGTTGAAATTTTGACTTTTACCGGGCAACGCCGAGTACTTTGAAAATTTTGAAGATGTTGACTGTATTGAAGAATGTTAATTTCTTGAAGGATGCTGATGAATTCTTGTTGAAATGAAGTGGGTAAGGGACCCCGTGTTTGCTGGTACCAGAATCAAACCAGCTTATGGCCACCAAATGATGCGTGATGCCATATGATGATGGATGGTATCCGCATGTCTGGTTTTGTGTAGTGTGCAGATGTGTTCAGTCAAACAATGTTCATACAAAAATAACAGGGCAATCCACATAGGACGTCAGTAAACTCACGACGTATAAAGTCAATGATTCTTGAAACAGCCGTTGACGTTTTTCTTCATTATTTATTGTGGACGCCACAGTGACAAAATGGTTACGCGAATATGTAGACACATCAAACAGTCATTATCACAGCAACATTCAATACAGCAATAACGGTAGACAGCATTACAATGATGAGTCAGATGCATGTTATATTTCATAGTGCTGTAAATGTAGTCAGGTGGAAAACTCCATCCTTTTCTATAACAGCCAGGAGATAACCAAATGTATGAGATCAGTTCACTCTCCTTAGTTTGACTTCAGCAAGACAGACACGTCTGCCGAAGTATAAATAATGTCCTCAAAAATATCCTCTAGATAATAAAGGTTTTTCAAACCTAGTTCATTTAACAAAGTAGCAAGTAATGGTCCTTGGAACCTGCATCAACCGATGCAGCACAATCCAGCGACATGTGAGCTAGGAAAACATCTCGTGACGACGACTTTCGAAGACAGGCTATGAACCAGAAATCGTTCACGACCAAAAATCGATAGAGTTAATGAAAATGTTAATTTACCTTGCCTTCCTGGAAATACACAGAAATCCTACGCCTCCCGGCATGTGCAAATACACTAGAGGTATTATCTCGAATAAACGAAATATCCATAAGAGGACTACACATCCCTGACAGAACAAAAAAATAGCGGAGATCCCCTCTTCAACGAGGCATCTCTTTCGCCATTCCAAATCGCTCACTCCACTAGTGGTGGGCGGAAACCGATCGACCAAGAAGCAAGACAAGTCATGCGCAGTCCAGCGCAAAATGACCACAGCTCAAACTTAACTGCATTCGATACCAACGCGAGAAGACAAATGCTTACCGAGAAAAGTGACTATAAATTTCAAGCAGTTGTTGCCCTTGCGTTATAAAATAGATATTGAAATAAAACGATGTTGCGAGAATTTATCACGCAACAGACATCCCGACAGGATGACAGCCATGAATCACACCCCTTGCTAGCGATACTTCCGCTGCATAGCCTTTGACCTTTTCTAGCGACAACCAACATAGTTCGACTTAGAAATGTAAAGATATCCATATATAAGACAGACTCGTCCTACTCATACAAACACTACGTATAAATTCAGGCCATAGATATACTGAAGCAAGAACAATCTATTCCTACCCAGCCAAAGAATAAATCGCAGTAGGCCTAAATTCGTCCGCGGAGTCCGATCGAAGATGACGGAACTCATTTCAAGGGAAGTAACTCAAAAATGACTTCTCCTTAAGCACTTAAAAAGGAAATACTTTGTTTACAAAATATTTGCGAACATAATAAGTATATAAATGTATTATATTGCAAGATAGTAAAGATTGCACTTTACAATGAGACGCACACGAGAAGTGTTAAACATATTACGCATGAGAGTGTGTGCACATGTAAGTCTGTAACAATGATCTAACCAGCTAGATGAAGGTGAAGTATGAACTATCAATTACCTCCTATCATCTTAGAGGTAAATCTTTTGATTTAATTTATCATTTTCCCTATCGCAAACTCCTTTAAGAACGCAATACACCACAGATATGAATTACTTATCCAAACTGAATTAATAGCAGGCTATGCTTTTGGGGAGTCTTCTACGTCCCACGGTTGGAAATTTCGTACTGACCACTGATGTATCGGTACATTATATTCCTTAATCGCTCATGTGTTCCCATATCTTGCCTGTGACGTAAAACTCCGCCTCTAAAACCATCGCTAGGCCTCCATATTGTGACCTTTTGCATGTACATCGTTCACGCCCTGTCAGTGACTGTCCTTGACCAAAAGGGGTGGGGTTTTCGCCACCAATTCTGTGCTATGGGTTCATTTACGTAACAATCCGGTATTTTCGGATTGGCCGGTTAATAAAATAAAAAAATCACCCGCCTTCTCCTGTCACAAATCCTGCTGTACATTGTCGCTTTCTGTGTATTTCCTGTTTTATTATCTTGCATGCGGCGAGCCTTTAATCTCTCGGTTTATTATGCCGTGCTCTGTTTTCCCATCTTGCAACAGTCATTCATGTGTGCGTCCCGAGTCCTTTGTCGCCCACGTCCATTGTCGCGCCGGCTATTGTATTTCGATGCGGTGACCGGCGTTTGCTTAAACAGTGGCTTAGCCATGAAAAGACAACCATTTTGTGTCAGCCGGGCGTCTTCCAAAATAATCAATATTCCAAGGTGGCATGTCTGCCGATATTTACACGGGGACTTAGATATCAAAGAAGTTGTCTATGACCAAGCTGGTGTTCCACAAGATTTCTAACGAAGAAATGTGGAGTTCCGACAGATAAGGTGATTAAAAGATAACTTGAACAATGATGAAAGAGCAAAATGTGGGTGAAAATAAAACAAGAAAGATGTGAAAAATAGAGAGTGATAAAGATAGACCTCCTATACGACAGGGATATGTCGGTCAAACTTAAGATCTAGTGTGGTTATTATAAAACATATTGCTAATTACAAGCGAAAGATAACTGAATAGCAGCCTAGGCGTCTCAGGCTTTCACACCACCCCCTCATTCTTTTTTTTTCCTTTTTGTGTATGTCTTGTTTTGATTTTATAAATTTTTTTTATTTGTTGTTGTCGGTTCACACCATGACAAGTATAACGAGACTAACATTTTAGGATTAAGGGAAGAAACGCACACACAGAGCTTAGAAATTTTTATTTTCTCGTTTGTCAATAGTTGGACAAGGGGTATAGTGCCACGTCAGCGTGTCGGCTATGTCACACAATTGGATCGTTCTTTTTTTCGAATTTTTTTTCGTATTTACTCTCTCTCTCTCTCTCTCTCTCTCTCTCTCTCTCTCTCTCTCTCTCTCTCTCTCTCTCTCTCTCTCTCTCTCTCTCTCTCTCTCTCTCTCTCTCTCTCCAATTCTCTTACTATTTTTCATCTTCGTAGCCCAGACATCCGGACTACGTTCACTGTTTACATTTTCACACTTCGATTCATGTCAGGTCAAGGCTTATTTGACCATCCCGAAAGATTAATTGAATCACTAAACGTGACAATAACCAGATCGACTACAGGTAAGACGAACTTGAAATACGGCTTTAGTTGCATAACGACGTCTTTCTAGTCGGGCAAACGGATTTATATCACTCCACCGTTATGGCAAGCGATTGGGAGTGTCTGATAAGCTATGTACTCAGACCTCCAAAATTACCTGTGATAATAAGTACAGATAATCTCAATCTTGGGAGACATTTAAAGAAGTGAGTTAAAAGTGTGATAATAGTGAACATGGCCGATAATCGACGGAAATAACAACTCTTTATATGGAAAGTGACTGTTTGAATTTCAAAAACGTATGAGTCACGCAGAAAATTCCGTGAGGATTGTTATCATAATATGCAATTTTGAATTCAATTGGCTGGCATTTGGGATGTGAGTATACATTCGTTCTAATTCTAAGTTTTGTCGGAAACGCCATGCGGAAGCTTGGGCCGAAAGCTGCAATATAACGTAGCACATTTTAGACTTGCGACACTGCATTCCAGAATCATCAAAGTAGACAGCTTGGACCAAAGCCAGGAAAGAATAGAAGTAAGGATTCTGACCTTAGAGGACCGGACATATTGGAGCACACTTCAACACTAAAGCAAGGATGTTAATACGGAAAACGTACTCCTGCAGGACCTACTCACCAGTCACAAAGGGATTCTAAATAGAAATAACACCCCAGACGCGTGTTCGAGGCATCTGCATCTTTGCCAAGACTATTCAACTGACCAAGAAGTTTAGGTTCCCAACAGTTATTGGGGTGAGTTGTAACATACATTTTATACTTTGAATTTGACACGTTCGAACTTCCTTGTGGTTATAAGGTCCTTATGAAGCTGGTAACCTCAGCATATGAAAATAATATATTCATGAACCACCACAGCAAAGCGCTGGTGATTGCTTCGTGCTAGTTCTCACCGGGAACCAAAAGCAGGGGCAAAAAGCCTGGGGCGCTGATTCTGTATGAAATTAACTTCTGCTTTATACTTCATTAGACACCTGTGGATAAAATATATGATGAGCGCTTAAGCGCCCCAGGCTTTTTGTCAATTTGATGTTACATTTTTACTGCAAGCTATAAACGCCTTGAACAATTATTTTTGGGTTTTGTGTGCATTAAAAGCCTGTGTTTAAAATATATTTTTTAAAATTTTTGGTGTTTTTAAATTTAAGTCAAATGTAGTCGATCTGCTAATGACATTATCAGTTTGCGATAAACGAGTCCACAGCACAGGAGGTGGATTTCATTATTCAGTATATTACACGGAAAGTTAATATTTTTTTTTTAAATATTTTGATAAGAGTTGTAAATTACATTTTTTAAATGTATTTGTCAGTTGTGTGTATGTCTGGGGGGAGATGAAGTTTCAAGAGAGACAATTTTGTTGGAAAGAATACACCTAGATTATTTGCAGTTATCGCCCATTTTAGTGATGTTTTTTATACAAACAAACAAAAATTAATTTTAATTTTTAATTTTTTTAATTTTATTATTTTTACGACTGATTATTGTATTGTCATGGGGAATACACAACTATGCCAATTTTCAGAGTTATTGCTCATCTGGAAGTTATTGAAAAATCGATTGCAAGATTTGAAGGTGACAACTGTGCGACATACGTTGCGAGTTAAAGAAAAGCCTGTAAAAATAATATTAAGGGGGAGGGGTGTAAAGGCCTGGTGTTTCCAGTAATATAATTGACTATAATAGATATTTAATTGATTTTCATGTCAAAAGTCATATGTATTATGTATACTTATACAATATGTACTGCACACAAGCTACCAATTTGGAAACAACAGTGCTTCCCTGAAATGATAGAAATCATTACTGGTATTGAGAAAAAGAACAGCCAAAATGAAACAGAAAGAAGAGTCCTAACCACAAAATATATAGAGAAACATTACCCAAGCAACACCTGGATCCATGCGTACACAGATGGATCAGCAACTAATGCAACAGAAGATGGGGGTGGAGGAGTCTTCCTGAGCTTAAGCAATGGCACACAAAAGAAGATAGCAGTCGCAACAGGGAAATTTTCAACTAACTTCAGAGCAGAGGCAGAGGCCTTAAAAACTGCATCAGAAATTCTAATGACAGAAGAAAGCTCAGAGAGACCAGAAGCTTTCTTCTCAGATGCGCTGTCAGTGATTACAACATTGAAAAGTCAAAGTAATGCTGAACTGGATGACCTAAGAGTAACACTTTACAGACTATGTCAGCAGTACAAAAGAGTTGTGATACAGTGGATCCCTTCTCACTGCAACATCCCTGGAAATGAAGAGGCTGACAGATTGGCAAAAAAAGGGGGAAAACTTCCTCAACTTAACACAAATATAACCTATGAGGAGTCCAAGAGTTTTATCAAGCGCAGATACAGGCACAAGTGGGAAGAAGAGCATCCAGGCCACACAAAAAATGATCCTTATTACCAGCTCAGCAGAAGAGAACAAGTGGTTATCTTCAGACTTCGCACAGGTCATAACAGATTGAGATACCATCTATTCAACAAACTAAAGATAGGAACTACTGATGAGTGTGACTGTGGCACCGATAAAATGACTGCCGAACACCTGCTTCAAAGGTGCCCAACATACGATATTCAATTCAGAAAAAACACAAGAACAGTATCAGACCTTCACCGCCCCAATTACGATACATTAACTTTTGTTTTTGTTAAATACTGTTTGACTATATTATGCAGTTCCCTAGGTCTGTCTGTTCTCAACACCTCTTCTATATTTATAAGTAAATTATGAGTTGCATAACGTCTAAGTAGTTTCTATACGACTTTCCTATCTATAAAATCAAGTTTTCTTTTCAGAGTCAACTAAGCTTATGTAACAGAGGTATCTGTCATTTATTTAACTGCTCTGTATTGATTCTAAATGTCGATATCTGATTTATACATAAACTTCCTGTTTGAATTCCTCTTTGTTCTCTTATGAGTTTTCCATCTAGTGCTTTTTATTGCGGTCTTGCATTAATCTAATCAGAATCAGAATCTGTTTCCTGTTTTGGTATCTGACATGACTTTTGTTACTAGATCTTATTTCCTGTTTTGTAACAGCGCTGTCCGGGCATCTATTTTCCAGATCTTGCTTCTAGAACCCCCGTGGAGGCTCTTTCGTCGAACCAAATATAGATAAAATAAACACGAGAACACACCGCATTATTATTTCTGATCTCGTTGTCTGTCACTGTGCATTGTTTCTGATTAAATATCTGGCCCCTCTATTATTTATGGTTTCCTGTCTGGTCATATTGGCTCATCGCCTTAGTTTTTTCTGATTTCTATTTTGGCCAGAGTCACTATTTTAGTCCTGCTCTTTGACAGAGATGAATATGATCTAGTTCCCTGGGGGGGTGAATCCGAAGAAACAAAGAAATAATAGGACTACTACACCCTCCAGCATGTCGCACAAGACGACTAATAGCAGGTGGTGCATGGGCTGGCACACTCATCATGTCAAACAACTTACCATGGAAACCACTGCTAAAATAGCAACTAAATGCTTGTGGTGCCGGCTTTCTGCAAGGGAACTAACTACAGCGGTCACTCTTTTACTCTGTAACAAGTGCAAAGGTAAACAATAATAATGACGACTTTGACAGAGATTGATGATAGTTCAAAGGTCATGTCGTGTACGGCAACTAACACGAGGTTGTGTAGGGGGGGGGGGGGGGGAAGAACTGGCAGCTTCATCACATCAAAATAATTGCTACAAAAACCATCGCTGCAGGAGGACGTGAATGATGTAGAGCTGCAGCTGTGACACTATCAACTATGAACTATGACATGAGAAAGGAAAATGATAAGGAATGAAGACGTTAGTTCTCTTACTTTTGCATTGTTCCTCAGTCTGTTTTTGTACGTTAGTTCTCTTACTTTTGCACTGTTCCTTAGTCTGTTTTTGAACGTTAGTTCTCTTACTTTTGCACTGTTCCTCAGTCTGTTTTTGTACGTTAGTTCTCTTACTTTTGCACTGTTCCTCAGTCTGTTTTTGAACGTTAGTTCTCTTACTTTTGCACTGTTCCTCAGTCTGTTTTTGTACGTTAGTTCTCTTACTTTTGCACTGTTCCTCAGTCTGTTTTTGTACGTTAGTTCTCTTACTTTTGCACTGTTCCTCAGTCTGTTTTTGAACGTTAGTTCTCTTTCTTTTGCACTGTTCCTCAGTCTGTTTTTGTACGTTAGTTCTCTTACTTTTGCACTGTTCCTCAGTCTGTTTTTGTATGTAATATATCAGACCAAATTGATGAAATATACCGGTCTTGTACACAAGTGTTGCACACGTCTCTTGTCTCGATTACTCCCTGTAATCCCTAGTGTACGAGAGATAGGAGCAGACGTGAAAATAAAATGCGGAAAGGAGAACTGCAGACTAAAATTAAATGTAAAAAAAGCCAAACAAACCAAGTTTATACTATAGCAGATACTGCCGTAGGTGATTGAAGTGTTAGAGATTTCACTATATTAGGTCGAGCTTTGTGAGGTGGGGTTATTAGTCCCCTTCCTCGCTGCTTTTGCCATCCCTAACTCAAGAGCATATTCAGGTACCCATTTACTGCCGGGTAGACTGCAGTACGAATCTACCAGGTTTTGAACCCGAAACCCGGAAACTTTTCAGCTAGATGTAAGCGCTCTAATCTCTCTTCCAGTCAGACGCTAAATGAAAAGCATAAAGAAGAAAAGGAAAGACCTAGATCAGATTGGACAGGAGGACTTGTCATGGATTTGATGCAGACTTTTGAGCATCTCCGTTTGGTTTTATTTGAGATGGTCGCACTATGCAGCATTGCCTCTAGTCAGACTCATAACGCGATGCGTACGTTACTTGCTGACGTGTTAGACTTGGTTACGCAGAGTCGACATGTGGCCTTAGGGCATAAAGCAGTGTTTCTAGATTATGTGTGGTTAGCCCACTAAATGATATAAGTGTAGGCTTGAATAGCCAATGGTAAATGTAAAGTATAAAGGACGTTCGAGTCCAGAATATATGGTATGCGTTTTATCGGGGGATAACGCATAGACTAATTAATATAATACGGTGTGTGTAGATTAAGGTTAACGGGTTCAAGTATGGCAGACTATGATGGCGTGAGCAGCCAAATTAAATATGAGAAACTAGCCAGAGATTTCATAAATAATAAAGCTCCTAAGAGAGAAGCTAAAGGTATGGTAACCTATTGAAATACGTTCACTGCGTAATTATTCTAAAGAAGCTAACAATGCTAGATATTACAACTCTGAAGAGTTAATGTGCTAAAGTAACGGTTAACTTGACCGTGTGGAGGTCAAACAGTTGAGGCTAATGTACAGTGTGTTCGCTACTGCCTACGTGATATATGAACCTTATGTTTTCGTCGTCAATTATCATACGATGTTGTATGCATGGATAATAAATGCAAAAATCGTCATTCAGGCATTCCTGTCGATTGCTTGTGAGTTACAGAAGTTTGTGCTGCATACTTAAGCACTTCTGTTCTTTGTTCAAGAGTTCTGATCGACCATGTTGGGTTGATTACACACACACACACCGAAGAGATATCAAGAAACGTAGACGACAGGCTAATGGGTAAAAATATACAGTAATGAGAAATAATATGCTTGAATATCCGGAATCCAATATTATTGCAGAAACCCACAGTTACGGCAATATACTAACTTTACTGCAGTAAAACGACAGTCCAGTCAGAGGAGAAAGTCAAAACAAGAGTAATATGCCCACATAGAAAATAAAGCCCGTAACACAGACCTATGCTCCTTGAGGAGCTGAATGGTACTGAATTAATGAATTCCTTGGGGAGTTAAAGGGTACTGAATTAATGAATTCCTTGGGGAGTTAAAGGGTACTGAATTAATGAATTCCTTGGGGAGTTAAAGGGTACTGAATTCATGAATTCCTTGGGGAGTTAAAGGGTACTGAATTCATGAATTCCTTGGGGAGTTAAAGGGTACTGAATTAATGAATTCCTTGGGGAGTTAAAGGGTACTGAATTAATGAATTCCTTTGGGAGTTAAAGGGTACTGAATTAATGAATTCCTTGGGGGAGTTAAAGCGTACTGAATTAATGAATTCCTTGGGGGAGTTAAAGGGTACTGAATTAATGAATTCCTTGAGGAGTTAAAGGGTACTGAATTCATGAATTCCTTGGGGAGTTAAAGGGTACTGAATTCATGAATTCCTTGGGAGTTAAAGGGTACTAAATTCATGAATTCCTTGGGGAGTTAAAGGGTACTGAATTCATGAATTCCTTGGGATGCTGAATTAATGAATTCCTTGGAGAGCGAAGGGTACTGAATTAATGAATTCCTTGGGGAGCTGAATTAATGAATTCCTTGGAGAGCGAAGGGTACTGAATTAATTAATTCATTGGGGAGCTGAATTAATGAATTCCTTGGAGAGCGAAGGGTACTGAATTAATGAATTCCTTGGGGAGCTGAAGGGTACTGAATTAATGAAATGGAATACTGTATTTAGTCGAGGTCTGTCAGAGAACATATACAGTCTTCTTACTGTCTTCTAAATTTAAAGGAGTATGGACTAGAGCGACTAGATCGGCCGAGTTACTGTAAATGTATCGAATCCTTTCATTATCTTGTGCTAAATATAAATTTAGGATACTTATTTTTGCTCGTCCGAAACGCATATTGGAAAAATTCACGAAATTGTGTCCAAAATGAAATATTCGCCATTATTAAGGGTGGGGACTAGTTGCGCATTCTTTCAAATGGCGGGCAATTTACTTTTCAGATCAGAAAACTCATTGAAAAGATTGCAAGTTTGGTAGAAAAAAATTGGACATAATGACGTTACCGATAAGGAATTTCTCTAATAACGGAATGTGCATATTCACCACTTCCATTATTGGTAGCTCGTTTTTGGTAATTTGTACATCTGTCGGTTCATTCTGTGATTGAGTACATCTTTCTCATTTATTCCATAGCTTTATGTTTCCTCTCTGCATTGACTTGGCTGGCTTTGTTTTACTACTTCTGGTATGTTGTCAATCAACTCTGGGAATCGTTTTCTTTATGGTGAGAATGGCTCACTTGAGTTATGACTTCCAAGTGTCATCCACCGGTTGTTTTTTAGCACTGGCTGCACTGGAACTGAACTCACTCCACATTGTACGCAATTTCTAAACTGGTTCTTCACTCCTGCTTTTATCCACTATCCCCACCTGAGACGGTTATCTAAGGATAGATCAGTCGTACCCAGCTTTTCGGAGCTTTGCTTTTCGTCACTTCGCTAAAGTGACGCTTTTCAATAATTTTAATGTTCATAATTTTCGGCATTTGCCTCGCTCATTCGGCGATTTTCGGCATGATATGTTCGCACTCGACAGCTGAGAAAGACAAGTGAGTGCGCTTGCGCCATTTTATTCTCGGTTGTTCAGAACCTGTGTAGTTCAGTCTGTTTACAGACGTTGTTTGCTCTTTGTGTCTCTTTGTGTATTACTGGCAATTTTCAAAAACTTGTACAAACTGTTGACTTATTATTGTATATGTAATGTAATATTTTTGTGCTTATTTATAATAGAAATTAAGTGTAGTGATTAAAAAGAAGCTATACGTCTCTTACTTTAAAAGAAAAGTAATATTTGATTAAACTAAGTGAGCAAGGTACAGTATGTCTAAGGCTGAGATAGCCCGTCAATTGTTAATGCTAAGGATAAAGTGTTATTTTAGGCCTAGCTTAATTGCGCACTTAATATATGATGGTGCTAGCATGTTATTTAGGCTTTTATGTACCCTACATGCATGTGCAAGCTAAAAAGGATATGCTTCGCTTTTCGGTGATTTCCGCTTTACGGCAGGGGTCTGTCCTCTAACGCGCCGTATTAGCAGGCTATGACTGTATTTTCATAAATAAACTGACTGTCATAAATTTCATTGCCTGTTCCGGTTGTACAAGAGCTAGCACGAGGGCAATTCCTCTCTGCATCCCCTGCCTCGATTTATTGCCTGAACCATCCGAGTTTCTGACTGCCTCTACAACGTTTTATATGTTTGTGACGCTATCTTTCAAGGCTTTATTACCCTTCAAGGTGTTCAATTCATCTTATCCCTTTTTTCTATCTATTCCTCGGTGAGCCCCACGTAGCTCCAGAATGTCTTTAATGAGACAAAGAAAGAATAATGCCAGACAAGGCAACTAACTTGAGGTTGTGCATACGGTTGGCAATGTCGTGAGTTAGTCTGCTTCACAACACAGCTTCTGTATAATCCTGAGTAACTCTGACGAAAACCGCGCGCCATAAATTGTAGAAATTGTATGACACACTAGCCAATGGAAAGACTTCCGTATTCGTGTGTTTACTACAGCCTTGGACAGGCAAAACGGCCAGTCCTCATTTGTGCAACCGAGTGAAGGATGCAAATTAATTACATAAGTAGGAATGATGTATCACTTCGGAGAGGTCTCTAATTCTACAACAGGAATGTTACTTTAGAGGTAGGTGTAACGACTTCCACGAAAAGTAGTTTATTAAGAGAGATATATTGAGTGGAAAGGCTTCGACACATCGGGTTAGTCCCTAATTTAGGTATTTAAAATATGCATAAAATAAAATGCACTTAGGAGACTAAAAGATTTTTAGCTAGGAAGATAAAGATTAATTCAGGGTATAATTTAAGCCTTAGATGAATAAAATCGCTCCAGAAATAAGAAAGATAAGGGGGAAACTAGTTTTTCATAATTGAACAGAGAGACAAAATATGCCTCATTTTGGGATTCGCAATACCCCGTTAGCCCTCTGCTTTCCGATACGCCGGATGTGCTAGTGTATATATAGACCTTGCCCTTGCTAAATTGGGGCCACACGATTTGAAAAACACAGCGAGCAGAAAGAAGCGGTAAAATTGTTAATGAAGTGTGCCTTTGCCAACTGCATCTGAAGAGCAGACCATAGATGCCCATTAACAGCTCGTCTGTGTGTGCCTGAGAGTAAGAAAGAATATATATGTATATAATTATATGTATTTCTATTAATTCACTACAGTGTGCCATAGGGAGTGTGTAGACGTATTTCTGCAACCATTGTGTAATTTCTGAAGGACTTACCAGACTGTGTATATTTAAAATAAATTGCGAATGATGGCAAAAGTGTGTCTGTAGGTTTGAAAAGCATTTAAAGAATTATTTCTTGTTGGAATGGGACACATACAAGGAACATAAGGAAGGATGACAGAAATTGTTTTAATGTATTGATCGAGGTATTACTTAGTATTTTATACTAGACCAAATCATTGTATGGAGGCGTAGCATGGACAAATGGATCTAACTAAGGATTTAGAAGGAAAGTGTAGTCACGGTGAACTGGCTGTGGGTAATACTAGTATAAACTGTCCTGTGCATCTGCTAGCACATTGTCTGACACTGTCTATCCTCTCCATCTTGTGTAATAATGGAATAGTGATGGACCATATAGGGGTTACGTTTATTTTTGTTTCAGGTTCTATCCTGACAACTACAAAACAAAAACTTTATAGAGTCATCCACCTCTGCTGGACTCTGTGGTGCAAGTGCCCTTGTGGTTAACAGGGCCAGATACCCAGCTTCCACAGCCTGGAGAAATTCAAAATACGTGTTCGTCCATGGCAGGAGAGTGACGGATCTCTAAACACAAGATAAGTGGCAAAACAAATCCACTGATCAGCGTATCCAGATTATACCCCTATACTAAAAGACAAGATGCAAATAAACATACAGTGAATGATGAAAAGTGTGGACATAAATTTACCCATTACTAGCTTCACAGTCAAGAAATAGTGACAAGACTATTAGTATCATATCAATGTTCTTTAAAAGGAGATAATTAATCCAGTTGATAACCTTCAACAAGTGAAGGACTTTTGATATTGTCAATTATTTTCAATGTTTATTGATTTATTGTTGTAAATAAATTTGATTTCATTTCAAACTTTCCAGACCGAAAAGAGAAACGGTATAGGCTAAATAAATTGTAAATATTTACCAGCAGACTTACTTACTTATTAAAGTTGAGTTTATGTTCTTGTTGGAAATAATTTTGTTAATATCCCCTAGCAGAGTCAACAATAATAATAATAATATAATAATCAAGGGAGGATCTTGAGAGGGAGCCCATAGGGATCCAGGATAATACAATAACATCATACCTGGAAACTTATACAGCTTGACCCGACCTTTGATGTCCATACACCCTTACTCTTTTCAGAGAAGGGAGTATTACTTATAAGACCAGACTCTTATCTGGCACTATCCTAGTATCACCTGATACAGCTTTTTGTCCAGGATATCTTATATTTTAATAACATCTGAAACCTCTCGCGACAGGCAACTTCGTTCATATAAAACAAATTTTTAAAAACACCACCACTTTAAGAGGCTGTGATTGCTTGGTGTTGGCATCCTGCAATGGGACCAGCTGTCATGGTAGCTCCATGCTCCAGACGGAGGCGAAGAGGAAAATGGTGGTGATGGCGATGATTTCCCTTACTTAATTACTTAGTCGTTCCCCTTCTACCGTGAGGTGTAGAAATTTGGAAGAGAGAGCGCCATACTATCCCATTGGCTGTCTTCCTACTGGCTTGGTTTCATTCTAGTCCTCGGTCCTTGAAAGATTGTCTATTGTTGTCCGTCCCAGCGGACTCTGGGTCGTTCTGGAGGTCTATGATGATTTCCCAGTGATCTTTTACCAATAATGTCAGTCTAGTTTCACACAAGATTTCTCTTCAGAGCTGCTTCCGAATCAGTATGTGATACTATCAACGAAGTACATTTTATGGCGTATAGTAAACATTATTACAAGAAAACGTAATACACAAAACAAATTTTCAACACTTTGTTACTTACCAGGTCATGCTGGGATCCACGTTTTTTGTTTAAATCAAATGTAATTAAGAGTTCTTTTCCGTTTTATCTGTCCGTATCGTTGCACAGATGACTGTTGGAGAAATGAGAGATCGTAATAACAGATCGATACCTCCAGCTCCGCTGGCTGTTTCACTCATGTCTTTATTCCATATCTCCCCAAGCTTTAGATAGTTGGTATCGATTACTTAAATAAAATTAGCAATACTCACAATTTCTTCTTTAAGTAGGACAAAAATAAATTTTTTAAAAGGACATGTATTAGTAATTTGAGAATATATTTTCAGATGTGTTAAAAAAAGAAATGAAAATCAAACTGAAACACGAATATGTTCTCGAGTATTCAGTACTGCGGCAACAACGCGGCAGAATTGATTCCTGTGTTGTTTGAATAATGCGTCTCGCCTCTCTTGTCTTACTGGCGCAGCTCACTCACAGGAACAGACGGTTCTTGAAAACGTCAATGCGGCCTCACTATTGAGACTGATGGAATGCCAGAGGTTGTCAATTTTTACTTTTTTATTTTAATGCGAGTTCTTTTTGCGAACAGCGAAAATTAGCCATTCTTTTTTTGTTTCTTTTTTTTTTTTTGTTAGGTAAGGAATTGAGTGAAGTTGAACATAACGGCGGCGCATATAGACACTGAACATAATATGCATAGACACTGAACATAATAATGTGTATAGACAATGAACGTAACAGCGTGTATAGACACTGAACATAACCACGGGTATATACACTGAACATAACAACGTATACAGACACTAAACATAACAACGTGTATAGACACTGAACATAACAACGGGTATAGACACTGAACGTAACAACGTGTATAAACACTGAACATAGCAATGTGTATAGACACTGAACATAACAATGTGTATAGACACTGAACATAACAACGTGTATAGACACTGAACATAGCAATGTGAATAGACACTGAACATAACAATGTGTATAGATACTGAATATAACAACGTGTATAGACACTGAACATAACAACAGGCATAGACACTGAACATAACAACGTGTATAGACACAGAACATAACAATGTGTACAGACAATGAATATAACATCGTGTATAGACACTGAACTTAACATGCATAGACACTGCACATTACAACGTCTATAGACACTGAACATAACGGCTTGCATAGACACTGAACATAACAATGTATATAGATAATGAACATAACAGCGTGTATAGACACTGAACCTAATATGCATAGACACTGAACATAACAACGTGTATAGACACTGAACATTCTATGCATAGACACTGAACATAATTACGTGTATAGACACTGAACATAATATGCATAGACACTGAACACGACAGCGTGTAATAACACTAAATGTGATGATACGGTGGTGCGATCTCAAGTCCACTCCGGCAGGATTGCATTACATTCCTGTGCGAGTGATATTTTCTTATTTTTCTCTCCCCTGTCATTATTATGTGGCATATTTTATGCACCATATTTTACTTTCTACGCTGAATCTAGTAGGGGAAAGTCTCTAACACTCCACTCCCCTACGGAAGTATTTGCTACGGGACTGTCTTTATCTTTTTTACCACTCCTCAGACTTATTTACGTTCCGCCAGGTGAACTGGGGTATTATCGTAACAATACCCAGTCATTATCACCGGGCAGCGAGCGAGATTCTTATCATGAAAAGACGGTCTCGCCCGATCAACATCATTAGAAGCCAAGATTATCTGTCTGAGGTAGCCGTCTGAGGTGGGTAGATTACACAAGTGGTAGATGCGTTTATCGTTTCACGGGACCATCCCTGTGTGTGATTTTCACGATAATCTGTCTGGAGAGACAATATTGGCGATAGGTAGCATCTGGATATCAAATGAGTTCACAGATGGTGTTCATGAGTTGTGCATAAGATGACCTCGGAAGTCTGACGCAACGATATGACATCACTGTAAGAGGTCACGCGTGGATGTTAAATCTAATATTGTGAAACACATGTGGGTATTTTTCTAATTTGAAAAAACGCTCCTTCCCACGTAGTGCTGAACGAGATTCCATTGGATTGGTTCATTTTGGGGAGCTGAAATGTACAATGTATTTTATTGGCACACTAGTCGGAAGTGCAATCTGTGATTTGCACTAAGAATTGAGAATATAGTGTGATTAAAACACATACACAGATCACACAGAGAGACTGCAGCGCACAAGTCATTTCAGCGACTCCTAAAAGCCAGAAAGAAAAAGGAGACATTGGACTCTGGGAAGGTTAAGGCGGCCGGCGTGATGCTGACCACATCACCCCTAGTGTGCCGACGGTCAAGAAAATATGGGCCTAACACCATATTCCCAATATGCCTCAATGGGCGTGTAACGGTATCCTTTTGTTACCTCTGACGGCAGATGTTCTGTGAAATCACCTGGGCCTGGGAAACCTTTTGTTAATTCCTCTATGACTTGTGGTACAATTCCTAGGATTCCAGTCTTGTTAATTAAAGTCCTGGCCCCTTTAAGTTTCCAGTCTTGTATTAAAAATGCGGGTTTGCTTGTGAATCCACAAGTTGCCCAATACTCGAAATTCCACAACTATAATTAACAGATCGAGTATTGGGCAACTTTGGAATTCACAGTAGCTGGTGGTTGTTTCTGACCAGTCGTGCGGGAAACCCGACAGCAGAGTGACCCCAGACTCCGACGGGAGTAGTGATGAGTAATGAGTGGTGATTGCATCATATGTGCCTAAGGTGAAACATTATCTTGTGAGATGTATGTATCTTTTTAAATTATAATTCAGGCAAATCATTATTTTCGCACTAGTCTCAATTTCCTAGTTAACACCCAGAAGGATATTGGTGAATTTTCATCATATTCCCCGAGTTACACTGTGTGCTCTGGAATTTAATTCTTCTGAGAGGTTAACATTGGTGGGTGGAACGCATGACAATGGGCCTGTTAGTTTGCGGTGAACAAATGTACTTAGCAGGCATTTGTTTCTTTCTATTTGTCTAAAGTTCGTGGTTACAAGCCATCAGACGATTTGCGGTATTCACTCCGCTATTGTGAGGGAAAAGCAACTATCTTGACCGCCTACAGTGGAAGAGAGTGTGGAGAAGGATTCCGTCATCACAGAATTGATGAACCATAGCTGCAGGACTCATCTGGAGTTAAGTTTGTTTGTTTTTTGTCACAGGCAACAGCAAAACACGGACATTAATAGCTCCACGATCCAACCTCTGTGAGGAAAAATTTTATTTACCTTTTTTTAATCCTTATATTAAGTTGTTGACCTAATTGGCTATTAAATTTGTTTTTATGTTATTTTAAACTAAACAAATAATTGTTTATTCAGACATTAGAAGTATGAAAGCAAACGTATAAGCAAGACTATTTAATAATTACACACACACACACACACATATATATATATATATATATATATATATATATATAGAGAGAGAGAGAGAGAGAGAGAGAGAGAGACATTACATAAGAGGGCATTCGTTGGATTACACCAACTGGGGGCTTGATCGGGCTAAACCATTGCTTAAATCCTTCACAAAAGGCGACGGACCAGATATAATGCGTTAACAATTGTTCAGCCCAATGCAACATTGTTCGTGACTTCTGGAAATATCTTGTGAGAGCTCCGTTAAGGTAGAAGTGTCATTAATCTTCTATCTACATCTCTACCAAGAGTAATCTTGTGCGCAGGTAGATACCTTGGAAGCCGTATTAGATACTCTTGAGTTTGGTCACTAGTGGACCACTACTGCATAGCAGGGGAGTCAATCCGTGACACTAAACATAACAAAGTGTGTATAGACACTAAACAAAATATGCATAGACACTCGACATAGAGTGTGTAGACACTAAACATAACAACGTGTGTAGACACTGACCATAACGGTGTGTATAGAAACTGAACATAACAACGTGTATAGACATTGAGCATAGAGTATATAGACACTGAACATAACAACGTGTATAGACACTGAACATAACAACGTGTATAGACACTGAACATAACCGCGTGTATAGACACTGAACAAAACAACGTGTACAGACACTGAACATAAAAACGTGTATGGACACTGAACATAACAGAGTATATGTGAAATGAGGTGGGCGGGGATACCCAGACAAGCAGACATCGGGGAAAAACGATGAACAAATAGATACTAGATATATACTGCTAACCAGAGAGTTGTCAGATAGACTGAGCATAAACAGAAATATAGATAGAAAAAGAGATTTTATATATAGACAGACAGATAGACAAACACACCGATAGATAGATAGACAGACAGATAGACATACGGACGAACGGACAGATAGGTAGATAGATAGATAGAGAGACAGACAGACAGACAGATAGATAGACAGACAGATAGATAGATAGATAGATAGATAGATAGATAGATAGATAGATAGATAGATAGATAGATAGATAGATAGATAGATAGATAGATAGATAGATAGATAGATAGATAGATAGATAGATAGATAGATAGATAGATAGATAGATAGATAGATAGATAGATCATTCATTTCGTCACAATCTCCTGGCATACATGGCCAGTGCTTGGTTGACCGGGTATCACTGAAAGCGGAAGCAATATTCTGAGAGCCCAGCCACATTACCTTCTAAACCACTTCTAATTAACACTCCAAAATTTCAGACTTGCAACAATTAAAACAATGAAAACGTTAAATTAAGATTTAACGACACGTAAACATGTCAAAAGTATTCATTACTCGAGAACGGTATTAAGTGATATCGATTGTACTACCCAGGCCTTAATGGGGAAAAAAGCTGCGATTTAACAGGATTAAAGTTACCGACCACTGAACAAGAATAAGTCACATCACCTAAAAGAAACAATAATTCCTGCAGACTGATGCTGATAAATTGACCTAAATATTCATTACGCCCCCGTTTCCCCCTCCTGCATACATTTCATTTTTAAAAAGAGATTGACAGTACAAGCTGTCATTATTCATTCCTCTTAAAATGAGTCATCATTATTCAGTGTGCGTTAGGATAAAACAAAAAATAATTAATTGGTTCCTCCAACCTGTTACATTGCACGCAGACCATGAGGCATTTGCTAGCATTACAAACGTCTCAACTATTACATTATGTCACACCGGAACGCTCAAATAAGAGATGGTTTGATGTTCTACAACAGTGATTCTCAATCGTTCCACGACCATGGCCCTAATTTCACAGTTAGTGACGCTAGAAAGCCGTGTACCAAAATTGATTGCACTTAAATTTCTTTTAAGCCGTACCAAAATTGATTGCACTTAAAAAAGGCTTAGTTAAATCCTTGATCAATCTGACTCCTGTGTGTTAAAGGGGCTCGAAAATGGAGTAGAGAATAGCAACACTGTTCATGCCAGGCATGTCGTAACAGCGATTAAGAGGGTTAGGCATGAGGCTGGCTAAAGAATGCTGTAGCAGCTTAATCCTCAAAAACCTCAAAAACGCTTTGAACAAGTCATCTAAAGAAACTAATTAAAACTCAGCCATCCAAGACAGAAGAAGTGAAGACAACTGCAGACAGACGTGAAAGAGACACAGAAGACCCGCAAAGACCTTGAACGGATGGCACAGGACATGAGGGCTTAGTATTTGTTGTTGTTGTTGACGACCTATGCTCTCCGGGGAGCTGTAAGATTATGAGGATAATTCTGAACATCCTCTTTGTCATTTGTCACGGGTTGCGTCCCCATTGCGTTGCAGTAATGGCCCAGCAGTGGCCAAAATCTAGAGTATCTAACGTGGGTCTTCAAAGGTATCTACCTCCGCACAAGATTGCTCTTGGCAAATAGAAGGATGATGATGATTCTACCTTGAGGGAGTATTCACAACATATTCAGAAATCAAGAACAATGCTGAATGTGTCTTAGCACAGTTAACTTATTATCTGCCCGACAACTTTTGTGAAGTGATATATTGTAAGATTCAGCTCGTTCAAACTTATTTAATTCAGTGAAATCTTAATTTAGTAGCTCTGTTTTAAGTGTATTTAAGGTGACTGAGACATACGGGTGCAGTAAACTCAAAAGGATTAAATCAACTATAAATTTGTTTATATACAAATAACAAATTTAATAATCAATTATATTTAACAGTGTAAAATGAATAATTCTTTTAAAAAAAGGTAATCATCAGATGGTGATTTTGTGGATATTGAGGGAATGGTTTGAATGTTCACTTGGCAGCTTTTAAGTTTGTACTTAGCTGCCAGTAAGTTTGTTGGTTTCTGCTCCAGCCGATGGTTAGTTATTTGCAGGTTATGGACTGATGCACTCTCGTCACTGGTCAAGTCTGGAGGTTGTGATACGTTACAAGAAATATCAGGAAGTAATGACGAAGCTGGTCCAACGTCTTCAAGACCCGTCTGATGATAGTGTCTAGCGTTGACAGCAGGCCACTTATACCACACACTTTGTTCCAGAGATAGCGCTCTCAACTGGTACCACCGACTAGTATAATGAAAGTAGAGAAAAAAATACCCTCCAGAGTATTTTGTTTCCTGACACACAGTCATGTGCCCCCTTCCCTTTTCATTCCACCATCCCATCTAACTCATAACTTTACCCTCTGTGAGCATTAATATTAATCCCAGTGAGAGGAAAACATTAATAACATTTATAGTTACGCCTTGCACATCCACTAGCAACAGTCACAAGTTAATAAATGCAAATTATAGAATTTAAAAATGTACAACTCACCCTAAAATTTCTTTGGGAATACTGACTCCTTGCTCAGAATATAGTTAACGCAACTTGTTTAAGATGCCTCTTACACGCGGTCTATGGTTTTACTGTACACTAGGCTCCCACTCTGATTTTGTTTTCAGATTCTTAGGATTCCGGATTTCTGTGTTAATGTAGGTAGAGTTTTCCTGGGATATAAGTCCACAAGATGCTCAAACTAGGTCCGTTCCGATAAACGGAATTCTGATCCTATTCCTTCCTCTGGCTAGCTGTCTGTCTTCTTGAAGAGGTGAATTTAATAGTGCTCTGAACCCGCGAAATTGTCAGATTATAATGCAACTTTCGTCCCACGCACGTGGCTGTTACTGCCTGACCAGGCTCCAATCAGAAGTGTGGTTCATAACCTCTAGAATTGCCCAGCAAATTATATAATTATATTCAATCATGCGTGTTATGATGAGGTGTATCCCAGCAATGTCCTCACAGGAAAATTCTGCGTGATTTTTTATAAAGTCACTTTCCATATTGTCACGAAAGGGTTGTTGTTATTTAAGAATAAGGTCATCCTGGAGAAAAAGATGTATCAGGTGATACCAGGATAGTGCCAGGTAAGAGACTAGTCTTACAAGAAATACCCCCTTTTCTGAAAGAATAAGGGTGTATTGACATCAAAGGTTAGGATCAGCTGTATAAACCTCCAGGTGTGATGAGGGTGAATGTCCCGAAAGTCTATTTGCTCCCTTTCAAGATCCGCCTAAGATATTATGTATTATTACTTGATGATGTTGGCTAATTTTGCTAAGGGTATTAATTTATGATCTATCTCTATAACTATAATATGTATCAAACAAAACTTGTAACTCAATGTAAATAATGTCAGCAAGTCTGATAGTACATATTTACAATTTTATTTAACCTATACCTTTTCTCTTTTCGGTTAGGTAATATAAAGAAATTCAAAGATATTTACTGCATAAACAAATAAACATAGAAACTTTAATTATCAAAAAGAATCCTGTCTTGAAAGTTCTATTTTTCTCAACACTGATTAATTATTATAATTCACTAGAGTTTGTCACTAAGTTGAACTGTGAAGGTAGTAATAGATACATTCTGTCCATAAGAAATAATCCTTCACTGTGTTTTTTATTTCTGTTTATGATTTATATTACTTGTATATACTGAATATGCTGACCAGTGGCTATATATCGCCACTTATCTGGTGGGTGACGAATTCAAACTCCTTCCGCCATAGACTAACACGTCTGTGAAATTTCAGGCCGTGGAACAGGGGGTGGCTGGCTACAATGACTTCAAGAGCACTTGCACCTCAGAGTCCAACAGAGTTAGATGATTCAGATACTTCTAGTAGTTTGCAGGATAAAGCCTGGAATACAAATAATCACAACCTCTGTATGGTCCAACACTATTCTGTCCCTACATACAATGGACAATACAAACAGTGTCAGACATTGTGCTAACATATGCACAGGACAATTTACCTCACCACCAATCACAACCAGTTCACAGTGACTACAATTTCCTTATAAATCCTAAGTTAGATTCCTTTGTCCATGATCTGCTTCCATACAATGATTTGGTATAGTATAAATGTACTAAGTAATATCTTGATCGATTCATTACAACAATTCCTGTCAATCCTTCCTTAGGTTCCTGATAAATGTCAGTCCTTTAAGAAATACTTCTTCAAATACATTATCAAACTTACAGTCGTATTTTTGCCATCATTCTTAATTATTCTACACTTTTCACAATGCTGGTTTTTGTCTCTGAAAGTCAAGATATGCTTGCGTTTCAGCCGGCAACACATTCGTCCTGTAATATTTCCTAACACACGCTATGCACTTCCTAACACACCAGTGGATTAATCACAGCAAAAATACATAAATATATACATAGATATATATATATATATATATATATACATAATATATATATATATATATATATATATATATATATATATATATATATATATATATATATATCTATGTATATATATATATAGTCATTCTTACCCTCAGGCAAAACATACAAGCTGTTAATGGCATCTAATGTTTGCGCTACAGTTGCGGATGGGAAAAGTACACAACGATTACACGGTTACCGCTTCTTCAGTACAGCTTGAAGTTTTTGAATTTTCTGGCCTCAATTTAGCCAAGGGCAAGGTCTTATATACTAGCACATCCTCCGTATTGGATGACATGGGGTAAGAGTGGTGAAAAAAATCTCAAACTGAGGCATAATTTTCCTATCTGTTCAATGAGTAAAAACTAGTTTTTCAATTATCTTCCTTATTTGTGGGACGATTTTGAACATCTAAAGCTTGAATTACTCTGTGAATTATTCTGTATTAATCTATCTATTAATTAGTTAGTTTGCAAAATGCATTTTAATATATGCATGCTTTAACTAGCTAAGTTGGGACTAACAATGATGTAACGATATTTCTATCTTACAAGAACACTATTTGAGAACATTTTTACACCTACCTTTAACATAACATTCCCGTTGTTGAAATATATAATCCTCCATTGTAAGGTAAAAAGGTAAAGGAACCCGTTACACGCCCATTGAGGCATATTGGGAATATGGTGTTAGGCCCATATTATCTTGACCGTCGGCACACTAGGGGTGATGTGGTCGGCATCATGCCGGCCGCATCAACCTTTCCAGAGATGCTCTGGTACCCATTTGGGGCTGGGTCGACCCAGGAGCCGTTTGTGGCGACTCCCTTGTGATACTTCTTTATTCTTTTCATAATTAAATATCCTTGTCCCATCGGTTACACAGAATAGGCCTCTATGTTTAAGCATAGTACGTTTATTAACACACAATAATAAGGGTGCGTTTCCATTAGCTATTGTATTCGAGAGTTCTCTACCTATGGCGTGCGGTATGGTCAGATTAGAAAACTGTGTTGTGAGACAGACTAATATCACGACACATATAAAGATTTGTTATTTCCGACGATTTCGGTCCTGTTTACACTCACGACTTTCTACATTATCACAAATAATGTCTACCCGGAAACTTATTACAATATTCCGTCTTTTAGGTGCGTGTCTGTAATAGATCACCACCTGGATAATTTATTGTCATGTATCTATGCAAACAAACACTCATCGTGTGACCATCTGGGTTGTGTTCTCTCCACGAGAGAAATTAAAAAGTTACAATAGCCATAAAGGTGCTGACCAAGCTCGCGGTGCGATCTTCGTGGCCGCGCCAATGTCTGGTAAACGATAATTTTACCAACATGACTGTCAGTCAATATTATTTCACCTGTCTACTCTCTCAGCAGGGATGATCAGGTAAACAGACATGACGAATTATTACAGTAAGAAGTGTAAACTATGACTCGAAAATACCAAATATTGTCTGACGTAGGAAAATAGGACGCGAAGAGCACAAAATAAATTACGGGATGGCACAAGAAATTAAAAGTTTCGAGGTCATTCTGTAACATCATTTAACGCCAACGAGTGGACGTACCCAAAACGTCCACAAACTGTATCATCAAGATACGTACCGGCTTAGCGTAGCTGATTCAGAATTTTTCTTAGCTGAGTAATTGTGCTTAAGAATTTGCTACAAAAGATAATTGTTATCTAGTTATGTTTTAATTACTAGCTTTTTTTAAATCAATTTTTTTAAAATTTTACTCTTTTTTTCCTACTTTTCATTTTATTCTTGTGTGATTATTTACTGACGAAGACAAGTCTGTCACATCATCATCATTCATTTTATTCTTGTGAGATTATGTGACATTACGGCTCGTTTGCTTTTTCGTAATTTCCTCTCATCGCCTTTATTATCTATTATTTCGGCATATTTAACGCACATAATTTCGTGCCTATCCTCTACTCAGAATTGTTACCCTTTTTTCCCCTACTATCATTGTTCACGTTTCACGCTTTGATACATGACAGAGCCAGACAATCGCCCATCCCTGAAAGATTAAATGAATCACTAAATGAGATGATACCAAATTGATTCCAGGTAAATTCGAGCATAAAGTGTTTGTTCAAGACTGCATAATCACTTCCGATCCGACAGTAGAATGGACTTGCAATACAGGTTTAATTGTATAGACCACGATTTGTCGAGACAGGCAGTCGGATTGCGACAAGAAAGTAATTCAAGAGATCGGCAGAGTCTGATTACTTGGGATAGGTGATTATAGATAAACGCAATCTTGGAAGACATTTTGAAGAGTGAGCGGGAAGTGTGATATAAGTAAACTTTAATAACTAACACTTTACGGAAATCGCAATTCCATACATGGAAAGTGACTGTTTAAATTCCAAAAACGTATGAGTCACGCAGGAAATTCCATAAGCACTACTCTATCATAACATGTACTTTGAATGCCATTGGTTTGGCAATTTGAGTTGTCATATACAATCGCTCTGATTGGGAGTTGCCAAGTAGCAGACAACAAGAGTGCGTGGGTGAAGTCTGAGATATAATGTAAGACTTTTTAGACACACGACACTGCATTTCCCGAAATCGTCAAGTAGGCAGCTCGGACTGAAGCAGGAGAGAATAGAAGTTAAGATTCTGACTTTTATATAGTACCGTACTTAGAGGAACACTTCTAAATACTGAAGCAAGGAAACCCTAAGTTATTCATGCAGAAACCGGACTTATACAGGACTTACTCACAAAGTTGCAGATGGATTGTTATTTGAACTAAATACACCGACGTGTGTTCTAGGCATCTATATCACGTTGCCAAGCCTATTTTTTTTCTGAGCAAGAAGTCTAAGATTTCTCAATTATTTAGTTTGGGGTACGAGTACTAGGTGACGCGACTATTTGTAGAACGACCCAGAGAGACTATTTGCTGTGCTACCATTTTGTGGTTCATGAGCTGGATCGACATTTGTAAACCTGCATTCCAGTGGTGGAGAACATTCTTGCCTTGACCAGGAGAGGTTACTTCCTGAACTGATCTGGAAACGTGCCCTCACCACAGAGACGAATCTACGGAAAAGCAGTATGGCACCGCAGCATTTTGGCAAGTCCCAATTTTAACAGGCCAAACACGACCGAACTTTATTTACCTGTATTCATCAAGCCTAAATAATTTTTGTGAAGAAACCTATTTTTAAAAATCACCAACGAACATTTATTTACAAGTGTTAAAGTACCGGAGCATTAAATGTATATATGTTGATTTTGACAAATTCATAGTAAAATTAATTATATCAAAGCGAAAGGCGCACGTATGACTTAGAACCTGTAGTGTCTATTCATATATATATATATATATATATATATATATATATATATATATATATATATATATATATATATATATATATATATATATATATATATATACAGTAGAACTCCATTTATCCGAACCCCATGGGACCGAGCATCGTTCGGATAATCAAATGTTCGGATAATTGGATTACATGATGTATCGAGTACATGTACACATATTTCTAAAAATAATTAACAATCACAAGGAAAATACACTATAAAACATATTTACTTGTACTGTAATAATAATACCCACACTGTATTAGATCACTGTATCACCAAAATCTTTCATTACACTGCAGTGCATGTACTACTTGTATTAATTATTTTTGTTAAGAAAGAGAAATGTTTTCAAAATAACATTACAAACAATTCAAAACCAGGCGCAACTTACGTATACATGTACTTGCACAGATGTAGCCCACTATTTAAAATAATGAGGAATCCTCTTTTGCGCCAAACTGGATAGTCTGCTTTTGGCTGCTAAGTCCCGCATTCTCTTCAACAGCAGAAGCTGTGTAGGACAGCTGTCATCTTCTTGCTCGTACCAAGCCATCGCTGTTTCTAGTGCTATAAAGGCCTCTTCAGGACTTGGTCGACGTTTTGGGTTTTCTTCATAATCTACAAGTACATCATGTACTTCTGAGGAGTCTTCATCATCGGTCACTACATGTATTTGGTTTTCTTCTTGCACAAAAGACAAAATTTCTTCGTCATTCAAAAACTGAAAACCAGAATCATTATCATCTTCTAGCCACATGTGTGCATCATCTTTGTCACAGTCCGAAAATCCGGGCATTGCTTGAAACAGTTCCACAACTTCATTTATACAATCATCATTTGTGTCCACTGCAGTAGTTTCATTTCCTCCATTTTTCCCAAGCAATCTATTCCAAGCCTTGTTGAGATTATCTTGTGACAGGGTGGTCCAAGCATCAGCTTACATATAGCAGCAGTCTTTGAGATTAAGCTTTTTTTGAAAACGCCACCACACTTTCTTCATCTTCAGCCAACAATAAACGACGCAGGACTTCCTTCTTGTACATCTTTTTAAGCTTTGCTATAACACCCTGATCCATTGGTTGAATCAGTGCTGTTACATTGGGAAGCAGAAAAATTACTTTAAAATTTGCATCAACTGCATTCAATGTATCCGTCTCTGGATGAGATGGTGCATTGTCCAGTAGAAGAATTACTTTTCCAGTTTTCTTTTCTTGTTCTTTCAACCTCTTCACATTTGGGATGAACTGATTTGTATACCAATCAAGAAATATTTCACTATTCATCCAAGCACTCTTCTGTGCTTTGTAGCACAATGGGAGACATGTCACATTCTTTAAACAACGTGTTTTTTTGGCTTTGCCGATCATTAGCACCGGTAAACGATGACTTCCACTGGCATTCGCGGCTACCAAAATTGTTACTCTCTCTTTGCACTTTTTAAACACAGGGGCAGCTGCTTCGCGCTGAGATGCAAGTGATTTTTGAGGCAATGATTTCCAGTATAAGCCAGTCTCATCGGCATTATACACATCATCGAGTAAATAACCTTCTTCTTCCAAAAAAGCCAAGAATGTTTCTTTAAAATTTTCAGCGGCAGTTGCATCGCTAGATGAAGATTCCCCTTGAATCTCCAATTCTCGTATGCCATGACGAGATTTAAAGTTTCTTAACCATCCCTGGCTAGCCTTAAAGTCAGGAGGACCGTCAAGTTGACTGTTGAACTGAAGTGCCTTTTCACACAATAGAGAGCCAGAGATAGGTTCCCCTTTGCTTCTTCTTTGCACAAACCATATATACAAAGCCTCTTCCAATTTCAAATCTTTCGCATTTCTCATGGTTTTATGTTTCTTCGACCCATTTTCACTATCCAATTTCGATGCAAAACTCATAATTTTATCCTTGTTACTTTTGATGTCAGAGACGGTAGCTTTCTCAACATTGAAAATCCTCGCAAATGAAGACACAGTTTCACCTTTTCCTAGTCTCTTGATAATTTCTGTTTTCGTTTCAATTGACAAAACATTGCGGTTCCTTTTATATGCTTTAGGCCTACTGGAAGATGCCAGGTCGCACAGAGAAATACGTGTACACCAAAATTATTCTGCTGTAGTAGCAGACACAATTATTTTAAGTTGAACTGTCTGTTTAGCCAGTGTTCTGCCTAGAACTCACACGTACACTGGATTGGTAAACCAGATATTAACGGACTTTATGATCTAACTGACTTCATGTACGTAAGCGACCGTCCATTAGCCCATCTCATTGTCTACAAATTGTTCGCACACATTTGAAGCTTGCCGCATCAAAAGATTCAGAACTGTAGTCTAACGTGACTGGTGGAGACTGATTTTTTTTTTTCTGGAAAAAGTGTTCGGATAATTGGATGTTCGGATAATTGGGGTTCGGATAAATGGAGTTCTACTGTATATATATATATATATATATATATATATATATATATATATATATATATATATATATATATATATATATATATATATATCAAGCTAATTAGAGGAATCTCGATGAATTAAATCAGCTGGGGGCTTGAACGAACTAAATCAAACAATATATATCTATATATCATCACAAAAGGCGGCGGGTCAGATAAAACGTTAACGTGCTCAGACTCATTCAGCAATGTTCTTGACTTCTGGAATATCTTGTGAAACTCCCTCGAGGTAGAAGCATTATTATCCTTCTATCTACAACTCTGCAAAACTTGTAATCTTGTATTTATATATATATATATATTATATTTAATTATATATATATACTATAAATGTAATTAGAGGAATCACCTTTGAAGACCAAACACATTTATATACTCTAGATAAAACGTTAACGTGCTCAGACTCATTCAGCAATGTTCTTGACTTCTGAAATATCTTGTGAAACTCCCTCGAGGTAGAAGCATTATTATCCTTCTATCTACAACTCTGCCAAAAGTAATCTTGTGCGAATGTAGACACCTTTGAAGACCCACATTAGATACTCTAGGTTTTGGCCACTGTTAGACTGCAGAACATGGGAGGCAACCCGTGACAGATTATTTGCTGACGAAGACTAGTCAGTCACATCATCCTCATTCATTTCTCCTATGCTCCTTACGGAGCATGGAGTCATCACTGAAGCTGCTGCCCTTGCAATAAGCCTGCATGCAGCATTCAAAAGCTCTTGCAACGATTGTTTTCTCTGGTAGTTTGTTTTATATGTTGAAGTAACCAGCCTTATGCACAATAAATGTTAGTCTCTGTGTACGATCTGCCTGTGAGTGTAGTAACCCTGTTCTTTCTTTGATTCCTCAGTCACAACACAACGTCCAGTATATTATGTAATCATTTTCAGTAATGGCGATATTGTCCTGCTTGTGCTGGAAAGTATAGGTCCTGTTGTTACAAAGCTCTAGTTTCATATTGCGTTTCGGACGTATAGAACCAATCGCTATGGGAACAACTGAGACATGCTCACGGTAAGTCTTAGTAAGGCCATCAATGTGGAACTGATGACAAGAACCAGACTAATGTCAGTGACAGATGAGAAAAAGACGCTGGAGATGGATATAATACACATTGAGAAATATGTTAATAGCCTTACAAGGCAGTCCTAGTTCTAGAATCCCTAGGGCAAGAGAGGTAGACGGATACTAAAAATACACAGGAAGAAAAAAAAAAACCCACAGAAATGACATCGGTAGAAAAGACATTGAAAGATACTAAGCAAATGGCAAAAAGAAATATTCTCCGAATCTTTTGGCCGAATACCATCACCAACCAAGATCTTCTTACTCGGAGCAAGCAAGAGGGCATGCACACCATCATAGCTGGCAAACGCTGGAGCTGTGTTGGCCATGTCCTTAGAAGAGACCCCGATGCCATCACAAGAACAGCTATGCTATGGACCCCTGAAGCAGTGGCGTATTCTCTATGTGTGCTGTGCGTGCTGCGCACACCTATGCCCGAAGGAAAATAAAAATTTAATTTATTATTCTATAAAATATTTCTCTTCTAATGTTCTGCTTCCGGACCGCACGCATCAGGATAACGGATTTTCCCGCATAGAATCTACGAGTATATCTAGTTTCAGTTTCCCAGACGCGTTTTATAGTGCAGTTTTTATTGGTTGGTAGCAATCGCCCGAAGTTTCTCTGGTAATTCCGTCACAATGCATGCTGTACCTTTCGGTTTCACGTTTGAAGACTGGTTTGTGTGGATCGGGGTCATGGCCAGATACGTCAATACAATACGAAAATGCGTGCGGTCGTCTTGCAGCTCTCGAGTTGTAAAAATCGGCTGTGTCCAAATCCAGTGTTTTTTGTGATTAATTTTTGTTAGTTGCCGGGAGTGCAGATTATTACTGTGACAGTGAGTTTCAAGTTGTAAGTTAATTAGTATTTCGGAGATAATTGACATATACCCAAAATGCAAGTGTTGGACGACATCACTAAAAAGAAGTTTTGTTCACTAAGTTTTAGTGAAAAACTATCAATTGTGAGTAACGGTAAACCATGTCCTGAGTTACCACTCTTAAAAACAGTACATAAAACTAAGACAGAAGTATACACACGCCATTTTTCAACAGCTCATTACAAGTCGGTGGATTGGTTAACTGGTTGTGAAAAGAGGAATAAATTGTTCTGTTGGCCTTGTTTTTTATTTTCTTCAGAAGGCAACGTATGGAGTAGAAATGGTTTTGATGATCTTAACCACTTAAGTACAGCTGCACAGAGACACGAAAAGACTAAAAGCCATGTCCAATGTTGTTTTTTTTCAGCTGAAAATGTTTGGCCGACAAAGAGTGGACGTCTTGTTTAATAATCAGCTCGATAAATGTATCAGCCAACATAATGAACTTGTAAAAAAGAATCGAGATATCTTGAAACGTCTGATTGATGCGGTATGCTTCCTTGGTAAACAGGAGCTTCCTTTCCGAGGACATGACGAATGTAATGACTCTTTCAACAGAGGCAACTACAAGTATTTAGAGTTTCTGGATGCACTTCAGCAATATGACCCTCTTTTGGAACATCACCTACAGAGCTCTACAGTTTTCCGCGGAACCTCTCCGGCTGTGCAAAATGATCTCATTCAGGCTATCTCTGAAGTCCTCATTGATGAAATAAAGAAGGAAGTCCACGTTTCAAACTTTGCTGCTATAATTCTGGGTGAGAGTTCTGATATTACGTGCAAATCACAGCTGTCAACCGTCTTAAGATATGTATTAGATGGTGTTGTTTATGAAAGGTTTGTCGGGCTTACCGACGTTAGTCAGGATATAACCTCAGAAGGTTTATTTAAACATGTTACTCATTGCTGTGCCCATGCATTGAACCTCGTCTTGCAACAAAGTTTGATGAATATCAAAGACTGCAATATTATTTATAACTCTCAATGGTCTTTCTGCATTTTTCTCAAAATCGTCTAAGAGAACAATAGCTCTTCAAGAATTTCTTTCTAAGAAGTTGCCAACTGTAGCACCTACCAGGTGGAACTTCACTTCCAGATTAGTACATACAGTGAACGATCATTGGTTAGAGCTTATTGACTTTTTTGAAAATGTCATTGATTGTTCTTTAGAATGGGATGCTGACACAGTGGTTAAATCGCAAGGCTTTTTGTCTTTCTTGATGAGCCTAAATACAATTTTCCTACTTCAAGTATTTTCAAGATTATTTGCATAAACAGATGTTTTATACAATTTACTTCAAACAAGAAATTTCGATATTTTGTACTGCTGCAAGAAAATAGAAGAGATCAAAAATGAACTTCAACGAGCAAGGGATACTGCCTTTAATGAGATTTGGTATGCTGCATTGGGAAGGAGGGGAGAAGAATTTGAATCACCTACAAATAAACGACGCCGGGGTTGTATAGGAAAAGATGCATGTTGCCAACTGTATTTTGAAATCATTGCCAAGTCATTTCGATTACATGTCTTACCCATGGGCCTTGTGCACTTGGGTTCCCTCTACACCTCGTTCCACGGGGTAGAAGAGGTTCCGATTATTAGATGAGATGAGATGATAACATTAGTGTTCACACAGAAACACGGTTTGCAGCTTTAAAGAAACTTGAGTATTTCCACCTTCTTTATGAGCAAAAGTATACCAGTTTCAAGAAAAATTTTCCAGAGGACCTCATCAAAACATTAAAAGACGTTTATGGAGAAATGTTCGACTATTTAAGATTGAAGAATGAACTTGTTGTACTTTATTGTTCGGATGAGTTCTGCAACAAGTCAGTTCATGAGTTACTGCAGTTCTTAGTTGAAAATGATCTCAGTTCAGGCTTTAAAGAAGTGTTAAAACTGGCAGAATTGATAATGACAATCCCAGCAACTACTGCTTCTGTAGAAAGATCGTTTTCAGCTTTAAAGCGAATCCACTGTTATCACAGATCTACACAAGGTCAAGATCGACTCTCTAGTCTCAGCCTATTGTCCATTGAAAAGGAACTTTTGAGCAGGGTTAGAATGAAGAATACATTTTACGATGCTGTAACAGAGAAATTTCTGCAAAAGGAAAGAAGAATAGATCTGATCTTCAAGTGAAACCTGTAAGTGAAAATATGTATTATTTAGTTAATGTTTTTCTTCCAGCCGAATAACTATCGTTGCGTAATTGAATATAGTTGGTTTTTAAATTAAGAGGGGAAGGGGTTAAATAGTAGGCGTACATATTCATTTTAAGTAGCAGCACGCCTAGCTCGCATTACCAGGATACGCCACTGCCCTGAAGGAAAACGAAAGAGAGGCCGACCAAAAACAACTTGGCGGAGGATTGTGGAAGCTGAGATGCAAAGAATGAACCAGAGTTGGGGCACTGTACGAAGGATGGCCGCCGACCGAGCAAAGTGGAATCAATTTGTTGTTGCCCTACAAGACGCCACCAGGCGTAATGGCCACTGACTGCTTTGACGGTCGGCGGCTAAGGATCAAAGAAGAAGAAGAAGCAAATGGCACAGTACAGAACTTGGTATGGATTAGTTGAAGGCTCATAGTACTTGTGGAACTGACAGGCAATAATGATCATGAAGATGATGATGATGATGACAGCGAAACAGTGGCGTCACTAGGTGGGTGCGGACCCCACCGGGTGACACCATCAGAGGGGGTGACACCAAAATGACTGACTATAAAATTTGTGTACAGTGTTTCATCAGAAATTTATTATTTTTTATAAAAATAACCCTGTAGTTAGTTATAACCACAAAAACATTTTTCGTAAGCCCAGCTTACATGTACTGTATCAATATACCTACAAGGCTAAAACTCTATGCTAATTTACTTTTTGAACCTTCCAATGCGCATGCGCTCCGGTCCGAGCTGTCATTATTACCCAATTACAATGACGCTTCGAATCACGTGCTTTCGTCTGCACGCGCTACAAACACGCGATGTTGTTTTCGTTGCTGCTGGTATTTTGTCAAATGAGGGTGACACCATGAGTTACCGCATTGGATGACACCAACCCTAGTGACGCCACTGCAGCGATAGTGACTATGATTCAACAGCAGAGGGCGTAAAAGAAAACTGAAATCCTTGTTATAGTTAAAAGGACAGGTCGAAGACGAAGAAAAACATCCGAGTCACATTTGTTCCTGCTTACTTCTAATTCTTGCAGTCATTGTGATTTTCAATCATGTGTTATTTTTCTGCTCTCTCTGTTTGAAATATTATAAAGTGACTGCTGTGTTCCAACATTTCATGCTTGTGTTAACTGTGTGTTAACTCTGTGTGTTAACTGTGTGTTAACTCTGTGTGTTAACTGTGTGTACATAAGCTTTTCATTCATTCATTACTATTTCTGCTCCCTGTGGAGAATAAAGCCACAACTGCAGCTGACCGCCTTACGAGAAGCCAACACTATAGCAAACATGTTCTCTTGTAGCAAGGGTTTAAGTAGCAATTTGTTTTATATGACGAGGTTGCCGGCTCCAACATCATCATTATCACCAGCAATTTCCTTTGTGCTCCTTCCTGAGTATGTGTCCATCACTGTAGTTGGTCCCACAGCAAGAAACCTTCACTAAAACATTCATGTACACGCTAGTAGTATTATTTCAAGTATTGATTAATTCTGTAGTAAAATTATTTCCAGTATTGATTAATTCTGTAGTAAAATTATTTCAAGTATTAATTAATTCTGTAGTAAAATTATTTCAAGTATTGATTAATTCTGTAGTAAAATTATTTCAAGTATTGATTAATTCTGTAGTAGTATTATTTCAAGTATTGATAAATTATGTAGTAGTATTATTTCACGTATTGATTAATTATGTAGCAGTATTATTTCAAGTATTGATTAATTCTGTAGCAGTATTATTTCAAGTAGTGATTAATTCTGTAATATAATTATGTCAAGTATTGATGTAGTAGTATTATTTCAAGTATTGATGTAGTAGTATTATTTCAAGTATTGATGTTGTAGTATTATTTCAAGTATTGATGTTGTAGTATTATTTCAAGTATTGATGTTGTAGTATTATTTCAAGTATTGATGTTGTAGTATTATTTCAAGTATTGATGTTGTAGTATTATTGCAAGTATTGATGTGGTAATTATTTCAAGTATTGATGTAGTAGTATTATTTCAAGGATTGATGCAGTAGTATTATTTCAAGTATTGATGTTGTAGTATTATTTCAAGTATTGATGTAGTAGTATTATTTCAAGTATTGATGTAGTAGTATTATTGCAAGTATTGATGTAGTAGTATTATTTCAAGTATTGATGTTGTAGTATTATTTCAAGTATTGATGTTGTAGTATTATTTCAAGTATTGATGTTGTAGTATTATTTCAAGGATTGATGCAGTAGTATTATTTCAAGTATTGATGTTGTAGTATTATTTCAAGTATTGATTTTGTAGTATTATTGCAAGTATTGATGTGGTAATTATTTCAAGTATTGATGTAGTAGTATTATTTCAATGATTGATGCAGTAGTATTATTTCAAGTATTGATGTTGTAGTATTATTTCAAGTATTGATGTAGTAGTATTATTTCAAGTATTGATGTAGTAGTATTATTGCAAGTATTGATGTAGTAGTATTATTTCAAGTATTGATGTTGTAGTATTATTTCAAGTATTGATGTTGTAGTATTATTTCAAGTATTGATGTAGTAGTATTATTTCAAGGATTGATGCAGTAGTATTATTTCAAGTATTGATGTAGTAGTATTATTTCAAGTATTGATGTAGTAGTATTATTTCAAGTATTGATGTAGTAGTATTATTTCAAGTATTGATGTAGTAGTATTATTGCAAGTATTGATGTAGTAGTATTATCAAACCTCAGAGCCAGGGGTGGTCTAGACCTCCAGGACGACCCAGATAGGAGGGAGGACAACATTAGACAGTCTCTGAAGGACCAAGGACTAGATTGGAACCAGGCCAGGAGGAAGACAGCCGATAGGATAGTATGGCGCTCTCTCTAGTAAAGCTCTACACCACAGGGTAGAACAGGAACGACTAAGTGAGTAAATAACTTAAATCTGACATATTGAAATGTTCCAGTGAACTAAGATGCTGAATATCATTATAATGTTCATGAAGTTGAAGAATGTATTAACGAACATTGTAACATGTGTCATCTGAGACCTAGAAGCTCATCTCATCTCATATTCGGAACCTCTTCTACCCCGTAAAACGAGGTGTAGAGGGATCCCAGAGAGCACAAGGCTCCTGGGCAAAACATGTAATCAAAGCGTCTGGCAAACAGGTGATTAGCCCGTTGTGCCCGAACTTGCCCTCATGTATACTTTCAATCGCTACAAAACCACGGCCTTCCAGACCCTATTTCAGCCAAAATGGACAGAGCCTCATATACCCGAAGGTGTCAAGGAATGTCCCTTCCTCATCTGCCCGAAGGCAACCTAGAAGCTTACTACGACAATTCTTGTAATACCTTCTACCAGACAAATGCTATGTATTACTTTATAATAAAAAAAAAAAAAGAAGAAAGGCTACAACTTAACTGACTGCCTTTACCCCCCTACCCCCTTCCCCCATTCTCACTGAAATTATTATCAGTCTGTGTTTCTATAACGGCCATCTCTCATCCGTTATTACCGTCATTACCAGTGACTGCCCAGCATTCCTGATGCCTGACCCTTCTTTTTTTTCTCAGGGATTGCTCCTTGACAGAAGACCTTTGACAAACCCATCCTAATATAGAGTGATTCAAAAGTCTCTATACATAGGGGATAATGTTTCTTTTGGTCATCGTGGTGTGGGCCTCGAGGTCCCCAGACCTCAGCCCACTCGATGTTTGCTTATAGGGGCACTTGAAGGCCATGGTGTACCAAGAAAAGATACGAAACATGAATCACCTACAGGAACGCATTCGAAATTTAATTACGCGCATAACCACTGATGGTGTTAAATCGAGTTCACCATGAGTGAGAGAGACGCATACGTTTGTGTTTTTAAAGGAATAGCAACCATGTAGAGCATGTTTTGTGGATAAACTGAAAGTTTCTTTCAAAAGTGACCCTTTTTCCTATGTATGGAGACTTTTGAATCACATGTTTTGTGAATAAAGTGACAGTTTGTTAAACAAGTGACCATTTCCCCTGTGTATGGAAACGTGAATCACATGTTTTGTGAATAAAGTGACAGCTTGTTAAAGAAAAGTGATAATTTTCCCTTTGTATGGAGACTTTTGAATCACATAATTTGTGAATAAAATGACAATTTGTTTTCAAAATGACCATTTTCCCTGTGTATGGAGGCTTTTGAATCACCATGTAGTGTTTTTAATGGCTGTTTGTAAATTCTTATACAATCTCACATTTTTTTTCTAATGCTGTTGCGTACATTTTCATGAGTAATGTAGCATCGAGATGAAAAGTCAAGGACATCATCAGAACTTTTATTTTCAGCTTAACACTGGCGATTCAGGATTATATATCTTCGAGCCATAAATCATTCACAAGGTATCTACATTTATGTGTTTTCCGCCTTTCTTCTGCATATTCTATAATAGTAATAATAACTGTAATGTCTAACCCTTCTATTTGCCTGGGTGTGCCATATACGTTAATATCGTGCTTCATTGAATCCAGGTTTTCCCAGATTGAGATCGGACTCGGCAAAAAAATTTTTAACCTTCATGTATAATCTATGTGCTTCTTTTTATTGGTATCCTGATTTCTCCACTCATGATCTTTTCCTGCCATTTAATTTTGAGAATCCTTGAAATGAATGGCATAAGATGAAAATACCTGGAAAAGATTGACCGCACACATGCTTCCCTTTATGTATTTATGTATTTTTTAATTAAAAATTATTTTCCCCTGAAAATCTCTCTTTCAAGATGGTTAATCTTCTGGGGAAAAACAGCAATAACAAGCTTCCAGTCTTTAATTACTACTGAACTGCTGAAAAAGTAACTTATCAAAGACAGTAGGAAAATATATTATTAACTTTGTCAATGGAGGTAAAAAACAGAGTTCTTCAGTGTTATATGGAACCAATCCTGACATATGGGAATGAGTCATGGACAGTTAGTAAACAAGTAGAGAAGACACTAGAGGCCACAGAGATGTGGTTTTACAGAAGAATGTTAAAAATACCACAGACAGCCAAAAAGAGTAATGAGGATGTCCTGAAAGAGGCCAACGCACAAAGGAAACTTATTTCATAAGTTAGAAAGAAGGAATCCACTTTTTGGGGGCATGTTATGAGAAGAGGAAAGCTGGAATATATCGTAACAACAGGTGAGATTGAAGGAAAAGGAGATAGCGGAAAGACAAAGAGAGCAAATACTGGACAGTTTGACCTCGTGGCATAGAAGGAAGTCAGCAACAGAACTGATAAATTATACTGGAGACAAGAAGTTGTAGAGGAACATGATCTCCTACGCCACTCGACATGATACTTGAAGAAGAAGTCATCACCATGACCTTTCACCTCCCTAAGGAGTATATGCTTCATGACAAGTCGTCATGTCACGTGCCATCAGCACATAGTCTTTCCATATCTCCTTCATCCCCTTCATGTGTGTCTGTCACGGATTGCCTCCCCTTAGCTCTGCAATAATGGTCCACCAGTGGCCAAAACTCAAGAGTATCTAAAATGGGTCGTAAAAGGTGTCTACCTCCGCACAAGATTACTCTTGGCAGAGTTGTAGATAGAAAGATAATGATGTTTCTATCTCAAGGGTGGGTTCACAAGATATTTTCAGAAGTCAAGAACAATGCTGCATAGGGCAGAGCAATTGTTAACTTATATCTGATCTGTCGCCTTTTGTGAAGAATTAAGCAATCGTTTTAGCCCGTTCAAGCCCCCAGCTGGTGTAAATCCAGCGAAATTCTTTCCTAAGCATTAGCTCTTTATATATAAATATATGTCTAGATGTATATATATATATTAAAAAGAGTCTTGCTAGTACGTATGCTTTCATACCTATAATAACTGAATAGACAATGATTGTTTTGTTTTAAAATAACATATAATAAATTTAATAATCAATTAATTTTAACAGGTTAAAATAAATGGAATGGTGGTGAATTTTATATTTAAATGATTTTTTGTCTTCACTGAGACTTAGGGGAGGGTTTTAAAGAAAAAAAATTTGTCCTTTTGCTGTTTCCTGGTAATCAGAACTTAACCGATCTAGGTGAGTCCTGCAGCCGTGGTTTCGTCAGTTCTTCTGTGATGATGACCCTTCACAGTCTTATAGCTTTGTTCTACGAACAGTCTGATAGCTTCGTTCCACGAACTTTAGACAAAAGTAAAAAGAACAAATGCCTCTGCTACGTACATTTGTGGGCTGCAAATTAACAGGCGCATTGTCTCGCTGTCCACCCACCAATGTTAGCCTCTCTGAATAACTATATTATTTTGAGTATACACAGCGTAACTCAGGGAAGATGATTAGAAATCATCAATATTCTTCTGGGTACTAAACTGGGAAAATATGTGCTTGGACAGCGCGAGAGCAATGATTTGCATGACTTACAATTAACAAGGTACATATATCTCACAAAATGATATGATACACTTGAGGCCCATGTGATGTAATCATCACTCATCACTGCTCCAGTCGGAGTCTGGGGTTGCTGCTGCTTATGCGTTTCTGTGTGAATTAGAATAAAAGAAACATCAGCTTTTGCTGTAGTGGTTTATGAATATACTATTTTCATATGTTGAGGTTGCCAGCCTCATATATAACCACTTAGCAATGAAAATATGTCAAATTCACATTTGAAAAATAAATGTTTACGCTTACCCCAAAGTAACTTTTAGGAACACAATCTCCTGGCACAGTTTAGAATGGACACAGCACTAAGGATCCTTTCGAATCACTTGGTCTGGAAATTTTGTATTCCTCTTATGATGGGTGATCTGAATCCTTAGGTCTCCAGTCTTTGTATTTAAAAATGCGTGTTTACTTGTAAGTTTTAAAGTTGCCCATATACTTCGACCCTGGTCCTTTAAGTTTCCAGTCTTTGTATTTTAAAAAATGCGGGTTTACTTTTAAGTTTTAAAGTTGCCCAAATACTTCGATCTGTCACTTATAATTTTGGAATTCTTTGTCCGATCCTTCTCTTTCTGGCTCTGGTGAATTGCTATCTTGAAGTGGCGATGCAATCTGATTTCGCTAGACTTTTCAATTCTCAGTTCAAATCCCAGATTGTACTTCCGACGAATTTTCCAAAGAGAACCATTGTGAATCCCGTCTCTCAAATCGAGCCAATCGTAAGCTCTTTAAAACTATCTGGGTCGGGGTGTTTAATTTAATATCCTTCCTCCCGCGTGTTTTAAAATATTAAATTTTAAAATTCCATTGCGTGACCTCTTTCTAATAAGTCGTAATACCGCCACTTGCATCTTTATGCAAAACTCATAAAACCATCTGTGCACTCATTGCCTGTCTAGATGCTTTCTCACCAATATTGTCTCCCCAGACAGATTATCGGTAAAATTGATACCGAGATAGTCCAGAGGAAACGATTATCTAATCATCACCTGTGTCTTAGCACACCCCAGACGTCTCTCTTAGACAGACAATATGGCTTTTTTTCATCGTTCGTGAGCGACCATATTATGTCAATAGAGATCGACTCTATCAAAGGTGGCCAGACGCCTAAGATGATAAACGTAATACTGCTGACCTGTGTAATTAATCTGTTATTGTTACAGTTCATCTGGTGAAACGTAAATATGTCTGGGTGCGGCGAAAGAGCAAAAATGTAGGTGCATGAAATATGTCAATTAATAAGCGGATGATTGAGAGAGTGAGGGGCACAAAAATGCATGAACAAACCGTTTTGTCACAGTGTCTCCAGTTCTCTTCTTCGTGTATTCCCTGGTCTTCCTCTGCTTCACTTACCCTAGGGATTCCAGAACAAAGACTGCCTGGTTTGCCCTGTGTTGTGTCCTATCCATCTCCGACGGCTTCTTCTCAATTCTGGTTCTTCTGGCACTTGTCTTGTTCATGTCATCAAGTCCACATTAGTGATCTTGCCATATAACTACTATACTTCTATTTAGGCAAGCACCCATTTATGAGAGCGTCTGTGGTTAGAGCGCAGGCCTCTCGCGGCAAAGGTATCGGGTTGGAAACACTACAGTGTCACTCTACATTCTATCAGCTGTAAATGGATATCTGACTCTACTCTTTGGTCAAAAAAGGTAAATATAGCGTCGAGGGGAAGTGGTTAATTCCTTTCTCGCTAGCAAAGACATCAACAACAGAATGAACAAAACAAGAACAGCCTTTTATAGTCTAAACAACAGCTGGAAGTCCTCTCAGTACAGCACAAGCACAAATTTAAGATTATATCAGAGTTGTGCGCTTTCTGTGCTTCTCTATGATGCGGAATGCTGGAGAGTAACAGAGAAGGAAATGTCGAAATTGTCCTCTTTTCACACAACATGCCTAAGAAAAATTCTCCGAATCTTTTTGCCGAATACCTCACCAACCAAGATCTGCTTACTCGGAGCAAGCAAGAGTACATGCACACCATCATAGCTGGCAGACGCTGGAGTTGGGTTGGCCATGTCCTCAGAAGAGACCCCGATGCCATCACAAGAACAGCTATGCTATGGACACCTGAAGGAAAACGAAAGAGAGGCCGACCAAAAACAACTTGGCGGAGGACTGTGGAGGCTGAGATGCAAAGAATGAACCAGAGTTGGGGCACTGTACAAAGGATGGCCACCGACCGAGCAAAGTGGAATCAATTTGTTGCTGCCCTACAAGACGCCACCAGGCGTAAAGGCCACTGACTGCTTTGACGGTCGGCGGCTAAGGATCAAAAAAAGAAGAAGAGCTGGAGAAACTGGAGCTGATGAAAATTGGTGTTATGATGGCAATCTCCCAGTCCTTTGGTATGGCCTTGTTGCACCACGCTGCCTGTAGGATCCTTAGGAGTAATAGGTCGCCTGCTGCTCCCATGTACTTAACCATTTCTGATGTTATACCATCATGCCCTGCTGCTTTGCCCATCTTGATTTTCTCCAGTGCTGACTTCAGTACTTCCATCTTTATGTCATCTTCACCACCATTGGTGTTCTCTTATGTGCTAGTGGTTATCATTTCTGATGCTTGACCTTGCTCACCATCAAGGAGTTCTGAGAAATATTCTTTCCATCTTTCCATTACTTCCTTCGGGGCAGTAAGCAATTTGCCTTGCTTGTCCTTTATAAATTTAAGAGGGCACTGTTTTTTTCCTTCCTCATGTTCTTCAGGGTCTTATAGAACAATTTCTGGTTTTCTTGCGCATCTTTTTCTAGCTTTTCTCCAAATTCTTCTCAGGTCTTCTGTTTTGGTGCTAGCACCTTGTTCTCTGCAGTTTAGTGCAAAGGCCAGGAGCGCACGACTTTTTTATAACTTCCAGACTGCAACTTTGGTTGTTAAAAATTTGTGACTGACGACAGTGACGGCACACCTGAGAGAAAATAAATATATTGGGGAAATAAGTCGTCCACAAAGGAGTTGTTATTTGTTACAGCTATAAAATTAGCCATTGCAGATAAAAGTTAACAAATGTGGGTAAAAGTTAACTATTACGAATAAAAGTTAACTATTGCGGATAAAAGCAGAAACATAATTTATGTAAGAAGCCAGTATGACTCTTTTATTTTGTAAGTCTTCACATTTTTTCCAACTCCCTACACCCCTCCTCCCCCCACAGTCACACAACATCAATAAATTTTGACACCCCCCCCCCCCTTTTTTTCCTCACTGCGTGACGTCATATGTGACCATTCCGTTTCACATCTTCGTCTGAGGCCAATGCTAAACATGTTATATACACATTGAAAACTGAGGCTTCGATATTCAGGAGTTAGCCACAGTGGATCGATAAAGGAGAGGATATGGATTACTTTGTCACTCGGTCAATCCAAAATGGCTGAAACTTGATGCTGCAAATCGTGTATTGGCACGATGCGCAGTATGGTACACCGATCGGGCCATTTATCTAATATTTCACATCGTCATTCGGTGAGGCCGTTATATTCTATAAGAACTAAATATTCAGTACAGGCATATCTCGCTTTATTGTGCTTTGCAGATATTGCGGTTTTTTTTTTAAACTATTCATATTTATTTATTATAACGTGCCTTCTTCTTCCGATAGATTTTGACTCTCCACCAGCAAAAAGATTACGATTCGCTGAAGCCTCAGATGATGAAAATTAGCATTTTTTTTTTTTTTTTTTAATGAATAAAGTATTTTTAATTTTACAGTACATTGGTTTTTTTTTTTTTTTTTACCTAGCGCTATTGCGCACTTAATAGACATAATTTAAACATGATTTTTAGGCTTTTATATGCACTGGGAAGCCAACAAATGAGTGTGACCCGCTTTATTGCGATATTCCCTTTATTGCGGTGGTCTGGAACCGAACCCGCAATTTCTCCGAGGTATGCCTGTATATGAAATGGACTTCGAAGGGTATGGAATATGAACTGAATGTCCCAGGAGGAACAAATCCACGTAAAAGGGTATATATCTTCTTCTTCTTTGACCCATGGCCGCGGACAGTCAAAGCAGTCAGTGGCCATCAAGCCTGGTGGCGTATTGTAGGGCAGCAACAAATTGATTCCACTTTGTTCGGTCGGCGGCCATCCTTCGTACAGTGCCCCAACTCTGGTTCATTCTTTGTATCTCGACTTCCACAGTTCTCCGCCAGGTTGTTTTTGGTCGGTCTCTCTTTCGCTTTCCTTCGGGGTGTGACGTATAACGAAAAAAGAGCCTACAGTAATCTGACAGTCTTTTGTGAACTCGTAGCGTTCTAGGATTTGCTAGCAAAACCATGCATTTACAGCCTGTGTCTACTCACTTTTTTCGTCACGCCTCTTTTCTTTGAACATAAGCAAACGAAGTGTTTACAAACTTTCGTGACCTGCCCGTCATAACAGGTAGCGAATCAGATTTGTTTACCTCGGCTCCTCACGCGAGCTTATCTGTCAATCATACGATACCGGACAGACCGCACGTGAATAACATAGAACCTTTTGAAGTTCGTACTCAGGGAAAGTCAGAAAACCCACGGAGCTCATTTGATCTTCAGAAGCGGGCATTCGTACAGAAAAAACCGTTAGGGAACTTAAAGTCTTCTGATGTCGGTTAGCAACGCTAGACGGAAGACCGATCATAAGCCTTCATCTAGGAACTCTATTCTGATTCTCATTTACTCACACAATAGTGCGAAAAGTAACATCATCTATAGATCAGAGAAACATAATGATATATAAACTGTGTTTTCTTAAACCTGCTATCAGTTGTCACTCAGAATGTTTGGATAGTCTAAGCACACAGTTCTAGAACCATTTCGCTAAATGTGTTAATAGCATTCGTTGGGATTTTCTTTCTGATTTTCTGGTAATAGAAATTAGTGTTTACGTGTTTAAAAGAGTTAGCTTTTACCAATTAAAAGTGTTAGCTTTTACCATTATAATTCACTTTGATTTTCTAGTGTTAAAACTAGTGAAATAAAGTAACGCGTAGCTATTTCATACCAGATGTTCAGCTATCATGTTAATTTTCACCACACGCTTTCTCACACAAGAAGAGACGATTTTAGCTGACTGGTTAAATGCTAGGCGCGATTGATAGTGACAGAAAAGAATTCACGTTTTATCTCATTGTGCGTATTTATTATAAGTGCCTATTATTTAATATCATACGACTAAACTATCAGACGCCGACCAAATTAGTAGCTACTTAACGACCGGCGATAGTTTGTGATAACTGATATTGTACGCTGATCGTTAAGCGCGAGCAAGAGGGGGAGAGTCGCATAACTCATCCGACCTGAAAACTCAGCGCTAGCGACGGACGATAGGAGAGGCTAAAGACACCGTGTGCCTTTTAAATTTAATCAGGACTGACGGAGTGGATAAGAGATCGTCTTGTCCCCGTCCGTGGGCATATATGTAGCTATATAGAATAGTAGAATTTTTCCATAAATGTTTTTTATATATTCCTAGCAGACCTGATCAAGGGCGTCAAGCGGTCTTTTCTATTGTTTCTTTTTTACTGATTGGTTAATGTTGTCTTTTCTTGGCTTGTGCGTCACCAATTTCATTGGTGAGCAAGTATTTGCCAACGATACACGAGAAACATTTTGACTTGTAAATTTAACTGGACTTACCAAACCCAGCAATATTTTTTTCAATTTTATCAGCCCACTGGGGTGTGGAAAAAAATAACATTTATTCCCGACTTCTGACAGTTGTATTCAAGCGTAGCATCCAGAATTTACGCTGTTTCAGAATCGGCACTCTACCATAGAGCCAGCCGATAGGATTATCATCATTTATCAATTGTAACATGTTTAGCAACCAGATGTTTCCCAATACTGGAAGTATTTTCCTCTTTTAACTGTGAACCCCAAGATCACGTTTCTACATCAACTACTAGCGATGACATTTTGTTCATCCTGGAAAAACCCACACCAGATTCGGCGTTCACCTCACTAGTCTTTATCAGAGGATGGACTGGAGTCAATTTGGGAAATAAACCTGACATTTTATATAGTCAGGAAAAATTGTAATTCCAAAGGGATATCACCAAGAGTAGGTAAGAGTGATTGAGTGGCCACTGTATGAAAGAGAATGAGTGAATATTTTTCTGTTTTACAGGGACTTTACCAAAATTGAATCTGCTTAAACTTGTTAACTTTACTGGGTAGCCTATAGTAGGAACTTGTTTACTTTACTGTCTACTCTGTACCATAGTGCAAACCTTCGACCTTAGGGTTATTAACTTTTTGGGTTCTTTTCTCCATAAGGGGAGAGCACATTTATTCTGCTATTTCATATGTATGTAAATCTGATTTTATTTGATCTTTCTTTAGATATTTGGTGTTATCGAGTTTAAATGACAATAAACAACAAAAGAAACTTAACTTTGTGTGTTGGTCAGACCCATACCCAATTAACCGTGGGTTTTCACGTTTGTGTATCTTGTTGTCACATAGCTTTGTGTGTGTGTGTGTGTGTGTGTGTGTGTGTAGTTAAACTTATATTTATATGTATGAGGAGGGCAAGGTTGTCTTGTACTAACTTATAGTCGTATAGATAGGCTGGAATAGAGAAACTTACTCATTCCAGAGACATATCTTCTCCTTAAGCTATCACCCGTGAAAAAAACTCAGTGGACGGTTTACATACAAGTGAGAAGTACAAGTTAGGCTAATGTAAATCGTAGCCCTTGCCTGGATGAAAGAATGAACCAAAAAGTTAATAACCACATAAGCGTCGAAGGTTTGCATATGGCCGTACAGAGTAGACAGTAAAAGTAAACAATGAAACAGATAGCGGCTGTGGGAAAGTTCATACACCTGTTAAGATGAAACAGATTGAATTCTTGTGTAAAGTCCCCAGTAAAAACAGAAAAATATTCACTCTTTCAATTAAGCATCAGTTGCCCTCAATCACTCTTACCTAAGCTTTGGTGATATCCCCTTTGGAATTACTGACTATTTTTTCCTGACTATATAAAACAGCTCAGGTTTATTCAAAATCTGTACGGCAGAATTCATGCACTTGATAAAGACTAGTGAGGTGAATCGCCAATCTGGTGAGGGTTTTTCCTGAATGAACAAAATGTCATAAGCTATAGTAGTTGAAATGTTCGAAACGTTTGTGGGTGTGCACAGTTTTAAAAGAGGAATTACATTATTAACTGTCCCTGTATTGGAAACATCCTGGTTGTCAACTAAAACATGTTACAATGTGATAAATGATGAATTATCCTAGCGCTGGTCTCTATGGTAGAGTGCCGATTCTGAAACAAAGCGTAAATGTGGATGCTTACGCTTGAATACACACTGTCAGAAGTCGGAATAAGTGGTTATTTTTTTCCACACCCCATAAGAGGACTGATAAGGTATTAAAAAAATATTGCTGGGTTTGGTAAGTCCAGTTAATTTTAACAAGTCAAAAATCGTTCATTCCGTGTATCGTTGGCCTTTAAAACTTGTCCCCAGAGACCAATTGAATTGGTGACGACACAAGCCAAGAAAATGACAACATTTACCAATCAGTAAAAAAGAAACAAAAGCATAGACCGCTCTGACGCCACTTATCAGGTCTGCTAGGGCCATATATAAAAACAAGCATTTAAGGAAAAAAATGCTACTCGTTCTATTACGTACCTATATACACCCACAGACGGGGACAAGACGATCTCTTATCCAACCTCGTCAGTCCTGATGTAAATTTAAAAGGCACAACGTGTCTTTAGCCTACTGCCAATCGTCCGGTTTTCTTCGCGTAGCGCTGAGTTTTCTGAAGTCGAATCATTTTATCTGCGACCGCTCCCCCTCTTGCTCGCCGGATAACGTCAGCGTACAATTCAGTTATCACAAAACTATCGCGGTCATAAGTTTAGCTACTAACATGGTCGGGTTGCTATGTTAGTCTATGATATTAAATAGTAGGAACTTATAATAAATGCGCACAATAAGATAAAAACAGCGTTAATTCTTTCTGTTGACTATCAATCGCGCCTAGCATTTAACCAGTCAGCTATAATCGTCTCTTTCATGTGTGAGAAAGCGATGGGGGTTGAAATTTAACATGATAGCTGAACATCTGGTATGAAATAAGCTACCTACGCGTTACTCTTTATTTCACTAGAGTTTTTAACAGCTGCTAAAATCTTTGAGTGAAATTATAATGTCAAAACTTAACACTTTTATTTGGTTAAAAGCTAACTTTTTTTAAACACGTAAACACTAATTTGCTCTATTACAGAAAATCAGAAAGAAAATCCCAGAGGAATGCTATTAACACATTTTCACGATATGGAAGATTAAACTTGTCATTGCACTTAGACTTATCACAAAACATTCTGAGTGGACAACTGATAGCAGGTTTAAGAAAACACAGTTATATATCATTATGTTTCTCTGATCTATAGATGATGTTACTTTTCGCTCTATTGTGTGCAGTAAATGAGCCCAAATCAGTAAAATAAGAATTCCTAGATTAAGCAGGAATGATACGGTCTGTCCGTCTAGGAGGCGTTGCCTAGACGGCGACATCAAGAAGACTTCTAAGTCCCTAACGGTTTTCTTAGTACGGATTGCCGCTTTGAGCCTCAAATTGATCATCCGTGGGTTGTCATGCACTTTAAACTGGAGTACGAACTTCTCAAATCTAGGTATATGTTATGCTACGTGCGTTCTGTCCGGTATCGTATGATGACAGATAAGTCTGGTAGGAGTTACGAGGTAAACAAATGTGATTCGCTCACCTGTTATGGACGGGCAGGTACGAAAGTTTGTAATTCACTTCGTTTTGGGCCGATTTTCAAAGAAAAGAGGCTGTGACGAAAAAAGTGCAGTAGACACTGGTGTAAATGCATGGTTTTGCTAGCAAATCCTAGAACTGGGTACGAGTTCACAAAGAAGACCCGTCGCCATCAACTGTAGGTCGTTTTTTTCGGTATACGTCCACACCTGCAAGAAAGCGAAAGAGAGGACGACAAAAAAACAACCTGGGCGGAGGAGAACTGTGGAAGTCGAGCTACAAATAATGAACCAGAGTTAGTTGGGCAACTGTACGAAGGATGCGCCGCCGACAGAACAAAGAGGAATCAAATTTGTTGTTTGCCCTACAATAGCCACCAGGCTCTTGATGGCCACTGTACTGCTTTGGACTGAGCGCGCTATGGGTAATAGAAAGAAGAAGATATATACCCTTTACGTGGATTTGTTTCCACTGGGACATTTCTGTTTCAATATTCCATATCCCTCTCGAGAGTCATTTCATATACAGGCCCATACCCTCGGCGAAATGGCGGGTTCGGTTCCCAGACCACCGCTAATAAAGTGAATCATCGCAAATAACGCGGGTCGACACACAATTGTTGCTTCCCCAGTGCATATAACAGCTAAAAATCATGTTTAACTTAAGTCTATTATAGTTCGCGATTGCGCTAGGTTAAACAAAAAAAAAAAACCACTGTAAGCTGTAAAATTAAAAAATACTTATCTATCAAAAACAAAAAAAAATGCAAATTTTCATCAGCTGAGGTTCAGCGAATCAGTAATCTTTTTGCTGGTGGAGATTCAAAATCTATCGGAAGAAGAAGTGCACGTATTAAATAAATAACTATGACTAGTTAAAAAAAAAAAACCGCAATAGCTGCATAGCACATATAAAGGAGATATGCCTGTACTGACTTATTTTGTTCTTATAGAATATAAACGGTCTCACCGAATGACGAAGTGAAATTATTAGATTAAATGGCCCGAACGGTGGTACATTACTGCGCATAGTGCCAAACACGATTTGACAGCATCAAGATCAGCCATGTTTGGATTGACGGAGGACACAGTAATCCATATCCTCTCCGTTATCGATCCACTGTGGCTAACTCCTGGATATCGAAGCCTCAGTTTTCAAATGTGTAAATACCATGATTAGCAGTGCCTCAGGACGAAGATGTGAATCGGAATGGTCACATATGACGTCACGCAGTGAGGAAAAAAAGGGGGTGGGGGGGGGTGTCTAAATTTATTGATGTTGTGTGACTGTGGGGGGATGAGGGGTGTAGGGAGTTGGAAAAACAATGTGAAGACTTACAAAATAAAAGAGTCATACTGGGCTTCTTACATAAATTATGATCTGCTTTTATCCGCAATAGTTAACTTTAATTCGTAATAGTTAACTTTTACCCACATTTGTTAACTTTTATCTGCAATGGCTAATTTTTATACTGTAACAAATAACCACGCCTGTGTGGACGCCTTATTTCCCCAATATATTTATTTTCTCTCCGGTTGCCGTCACTGTCGTCTGAGTCACAAATTTTGTATCAACAATAGTGCAGTCTGGAAGTTATAAAAAAGGTGTGCGCTTCTGGCTTTGCACTAAACTGCAGTGGAACAAGGTGCTAGCACCAAAACCAGACGACTTAGAAGAAATTTGGAGAAAAAGCTAGAATAAGATGCGCTAGGAAAACCAGAAATAGTTCTATACGAACCCCTGAAGAACATGAGAAGAGAAAAAAAACCGTGCCCCTCTTAAATTTATAAAGGACAAGCAAGGCAAATTGCTTACTGCCCCGAAGGAAGTAATGGAAAGATGGAAAGAATATTTCTCAGAACTCCTTGATGGTGAGCAAGGTCAAGCATCAGAAATGGATAACACACTAGCACATAAGGAACACCATGGTGGAGAAGATACATAAAGATGGACGTACTGAAGTCCGCACTGGAGACAAATCAAGCTGGGGCAAAGCAGCAGGGCAGGAATGGTAGTAAACATCAGAAATGGTTAAGTTACATGGGAGCAGCAGCGACCTGATTACTCCTAGGATCTCTAGGCACAGGTGGTGCAACAAGGCATACCAAAGGACTGGGAGATTGCCATCATAAACCACTTTTCATCAGTCCAGTTTCTCCAGCTCTTTTCTTTTTTGATCCTTAGCCGCCGACCGTCAAAGCAGTCAGTGGCCATCACGCCTAGTGGCGTCTTGTAGGGCAACAACAAATTGATTCCACTTTGCTCGGTCGGTGGCCATCCTTTGTACAGTGCCCGAACTCTGGTTCATTCTTTGGCATCTCAGCCTCATAATCCTCCGCCAAGTTGTTTTTGGTCGGCCTCTCTTTCGCTTTCCTTCAGGGGTCCAAAGCATAGCTGTTCTTGTGATGGCATCGGGGTTTTTCTGAGGAATCGTGGGCCAAACCAACTCCAGGTTAATGCCAGCTATGATGGTGTGCATGTCCTCTTGCTTGCTCCGAGTAAGCAGATCTTGGTTGGTGAGGTATTCGTCCAAAAGATTCGGTGAATTTTTCTTAGGCATGTTGTGTGAAAAGAGGACAATTTCGACATTTCCTTCTCTGTAACTCTCCAGCATTCCGCATCATAGAGAAGCACAGAAAGCACACAGCTCTGATATAATCTTAATTTTGTGCTTGTGCTGTATTGAGAGGACTTCCAGATGTTGTTTAGGCTACAAAAGGCTGTTCTTGCCTTATTCATTCTGTTGTTGATGTCTTTTGCTAGCGAGAAAGGAATTAACCACTTCCCCTCGACGCTATATTTACCTTTTTTGACCAAAGTGAGTTAGATAGAGTCAGATATCCATTTACAGCTGATAGAATGTAGTCGCGTGACACTGTAGTGTTTCAACCACGATACTTTGGCGCGAGAGGCCTGCGCTCTAACCACAGACGCTTCATAAATGGGTGCTTGCCTAAATAGAAGTATAGTAGTTATATGGAAAGATCCTTAATGTGGATTGATGACATGAACAAGACAAGTGCCAGAAGAACCAGAATTGAGAAGAAGCCGTCGGAGATGGATAGGACACAACACAGGGCAAATCCATGAGTCTTTGTTCTGGAATCCCTAGGGTAAGTGAAGCAGAGGAAGACCAGGGAATACACGAATGAAGAGAACTGGAGACACTGTGACAAAAACGGTTTGTTCATGCATTTTTGTGCCCCTCACTCTCTCAATCATCCGCTTATTAATTGACATATTTCATGCACCTACATTTTTGCTCTTTCGCCGCACCCAGACATATTTACGTTTCACCAGATGAACTGTAACAATAACAGATTAATTACACAGGTCAGCAGTAATACGTTATCATCTTAGGCGTTGGCCACCTTTGATAGAGTCGATCTCTATGACATTAATATGGTCGCTCACGAACGATGAAAAAAAGCCATATTGTCTGTCTAAGAGAGGACGTATGGGGTGTGCTAAGGACACAGGTGATGATTAGATAATCGTTTCCGCTGGACCATCACGGTATCCATATTACCGATAGTCTGTCTGGTGAGACAATATTGGTGAGAAAGCATCTAGACAGCCAATGAATGCACAGATGGTTTTATGAGTTTTGCATAAAGATGCAAGTGGCGGTATTACGACTTATTAGAAAGAGGTCAGCATGGAATTTTAAAATTTAATATTTTAAAACACGCGGGAGGAAGGATATTAAATTAACACCCCGACCCAGATAGTTTTAAAGAGCTTACGATTGGCTCGATTTGAGAGACGGGATTCACAATGGTTCTCTTTGGAAAATTCGTCGGAAGTACAATCTGGGATTTGAACTGAGAATTGAAAAGTCTAGCGAAATCAGATTGCATCGCTACTTCAAGATAGCAATTTTCACCCAGAGCCAGAAAGAGAAGGATCGGACAAAGAATTCCAAAATTATAAGTGACAGATCGAAGTATTTGGGAACTTTTAAAACTTAAAAGTAAACCCGCATTTTTTTAAAAATACAAAGACTGGAAACTTAAAGGACCAGGGTCGAAGTATATGGGCAATTTTAAAACTTACAAGTAAACACGCATTTTTTAAATACAAAGACTGGAGACCTAAGGATTCAGATCACCCATAATAAGAGGGAATACAAAAATTTCCAGACCCAAGTGATTCGAAAGGGATCCTTAGTGCTGTGTCCATTCTATAAACTGTGCCAGGAGATTGTGTTCCTAAAAGTTTACTTTGGGGTAAGCGTAAAAATTTATTTTTCAATGTTAATTTGACATATTTTCATTGCTAAGTGGTTATATATGAGGCTGGCAACCTCAACATATGAAAATATATATTCATAAAACCACTACAGCAAAAGCTGATGTTTTTCTTTTATTCTAATTCACACAGAAAACGCATAAGCAGCAGCAACCCCAGACTCCGACTTGGAGCAGTGATGAGTGATGATTTCATTCACATGGGCCTCAAGTGTATCATATCATTTTGTGAGATATATGTACCTTGTTAATTGTAAGTCATGCAAATCATTGCTCTCGCGCTGTCCAAGCACATATTTTCCCAGTTTAGTACCCAGAAGAATATTGATGATTTCTAATCATCTTCCCTGAGTTACGCTGTGTATACTCAAAATAATATAGTTATTCAGAGAGGGCTAACATTGGTGGGTGGACAGCGAGACAATGCGCACTGTTAATTTGCAGCCCACAAATGTACGTAGCAGAGGCATTTGTTTTTTTTACTTTTGGTCTAAAGTTCGTGGAACGAAGCTATCAGACTGTTCGTAGAACAAAGCTATAAGACTGTGAAGGGTCATCATCACAGAAGAACTGACGAAACACGGCTGCAGGACTCACCTAGATCGGTTAAGTTCTGATTACCAGGAAACAGCAAAAGGGACAAATTTTTTTTCTTTAAAACCCTCCCCTAAGTTCTCAGTGAAGACAAAAAATCATTTAAATCTAAAATTCACCACCCATTCATTTATTTTAACCTGTTAAAATTAATTGATTATTAAATTTATATTATATGTTATTTTAAAACAAAACAATCATTGTCTATTTCAGTTATTATAGGTATGAAAGCATACGTACTAGCAAGACTCTTTTTAATATATATATATACATCTAGACATATATTTATATATAAAGAGCTAATGCTTAGGAAAGAATTTCGCTGGATTTACACCAGCTGGGGGCTTGAACGGGCTAAAACGATTGCTTAATTCTTCACAAAAAGGCGACAGATCAGATATTAAGTTAACAATTGCTCTGCCCTATGCAGCATTGTTCTTGACTTCTGAAAATATCTTGTGAACCCACCATTGAGATAGAAACATCATTATCTTTCTATCTACAACTCTGCCAAGAGTAATCTTGTGCGGAGGTAGACACCTTTTACGACCCATTTTAGATACTCTTGAGTTTTGGCCACTGGTGGACCATTATTGCAGAGCTAAGGGGAGGCAATCCGTGACAGACACACATGAAGGGGATGAAGGAGATATGGAAAGACTATGTGCTGATGGCACGTGACATGACGACTTGTCATGAAGCATATACTCCTTAGGGAGGTGAAAGGTCATGATGATGACTTCTTCTTCACGTATCTGTTGTCGAGTGGAGTAGGAGGGATCATGTTCCTCTACAACTTCTTGTCTCCAGTATAATTTATCAGTTCTGTTGCTGACTTCCTTCTATGCCACGAGGTCAAACTGTCCAGTATTTGCTCTCTTTGTCTTTCCGCTATCTCCTTTTCCTTCAATCTCACCTGTTGTTACGATATATTCCAGCTTTCCTCTTCTCATAACATGCCCCAAAAAAGTGGATTCCTTCTTTCTAACTTATGAAATAAGTTTCCTTTGTGCGTTGGCCTCTTTCAGGACATCCTCATTACTCTTTTTGGCTGTCTGTGGTATTTTTAACATTCTTGTGTAAAACCACATCTCTGTGGCCTCTAGTGTCGGAGGTTTAAAATATCAAAAATTGCGTGACGTCATATGTAGACGACGCCCAAATGAATGTATGCGTGCGTGTTAATAATATATTTTCCTACTGTCTTTGATAAGTTACTTTTTCAGCAGTTCAGTAGTAATTAAAGACTGGAAGCTTGTTATTGCTGTTTTTCCCCAGAAGATTAACCATCTTGAAAGAGAGATTTTCAGGGGAAAATAATTTTTAATTAAAAAATACATAAATACATAAAGGGAAGCATGTGTGCGGTCAATCTTTTCCAGGTATTTTCATCTTATGCCATTCATTTCAAGGATTCTCAAAATTAAATGGCAGGAAAAGATCATGAGTGGAGAAATCAGGATACCAATAAAAAGAAGCACATAGATTATACATGAAGGTTAAAAATTTTTTTGCCGAGTCCGATCTCAATCTGGGAAAACCTGGATTCAATGAAGCACGATATTAACGTATATGGCACACCCAGGCAAATAGAAGGGTTAGACATTACAGTTATTATTACTATTATAGAATATGCAGAAGAAAGGCGGAAAACACATAAATGTAGATACCTTGTGAATGATTTATGGCTCGAAGATATATAATCCTGAATCGCCAGTGTTAAGCTGAAAATAAAAGTTCTGATGATGTCCTTGACTTTTCATCTCGATGCTACATTACTCATGAAAATGTACGCAACAGCATTAGAAAAAAAAATGTGAGATTGTATAAGAATTTACAAACAGCCATTAAAAACACTACATGGTGATTCAAAAGCCTCCATACACAGGGAAAATGGTCATTTTGAAAACAAATTGTCATTTTATTCACAAATTATGTGATTCAAAAGTCTCCATACAAAGGGAAAATTATCACTTTTCTTTAACAAGCTGTCACTTTATTCACAAAACATGTGATTCACGTTTCCATACACAGGGGAAATGGTCACTTGTTTAACAAACTGTCACTTTATTCACAAAACATGTGATTCAAAAGTCTCCATACATAGGAAAAAGGGTCACTTTTGAAAGAAACTTTCAGTTTATCCACAAAACATGCTCTACATGGTTGCTATTCCTTTAAAAACACAAACGTATGCGTCTCTCTCACTCATGGTGAACTCGATTTAACACCATCAGTGGTTATGCGCGTAATTAAATTTCGAATGCGTTCCTGTAGGTGATTCATGTTTCGTATCTTTTCTTGGTACACCATGGCCTTCAAGTGCCCCTATAAGCAAACATCGAGTGGGCTGAGGTCTGGGGACCTCGAGGCCCACACCACGATGACCAAAAGAAACATTATCCCCTATGTATAGAGACTTTTGAATCACTCTATATTAGAATGGGTTTGTCAAAGGTTTTCTGTCAAGGAGCAATCCCTGAGAAAAAAAAGAAGGGTCAGGCATCAGGAATGCTGGGCAGTCACTGGTAATGACGGTAATAACGGATGAGAGATGGCCGTTATAGAAACACAGACTGATAATAATTTCAGTGAGAATGGGGGAAGGGGGTAGGGGGGTAAAGGCAGTCAGTTAAGTTGTAGCCTTTCTTCTTTTTTTTTTTTTATTATAAAGTAATACATAGCATTTGTCTGGTAGAAGGTATTACAAGAATTGTCGTAGTAAGCTTCTAGGTTGCCTTCGGGCAGATGAGGAAGGGACATTCCTTGACAACTTCGGGTATATGAGGCTCTGTCCATTTTGGCTGAAATAGGGTCTGGAAGGCCGTGGTTTTGTAGCGATTGAAAGTATACATGAGGGCAAGTTCGGGCACAACGGGCTAATCACCTGTTTGCCAGACGCTTTGATTACATGTTTTGCCCAGGAGCCTTGTGCTCTCTGGGATCCCTCTACACCTCGTTTTACGGGGTAGAAGAGGTTCCGAATATGAGATGAGATGAGCTTCTAGGTCTCAGATGACACATGTTACAATGTTCGTTAATACATTCTTCAACTTCATGAACATTATAATGATATTCAGCATCTTAGTTCACTGGAACATTTCAATATGTCAGATTTAAGTTATTTACTCACTTAGTCGTTCCTGTTCTACCCTGTGGTGTAGAGCTTTACTAGAGAGAGCGCCATACTATCCTATCGGGCTGCCTTCCTCCTGGCCTGGTTCCATTCTAGTCCTTGATCCTTCA